>QGSO01000178.1:637725-1170697 GCA_011037825.1 Carya cathayensis
GATGACTCCTTCATAAAAGTTGTTCCTCTTTGAGTCTAGTTTCCGTAGATGTATTTTTCGTATCATTCCATGGTCATTTGGTCGGTCAAAAGTATTTTTAACCATGGAAAGGTCATTCTGGGCGTGAATCTGGAGAGTGTGTTATGTTTTGGAGTTTTTGACCAAGCTAATGGACATATCTTGGTCCGAAAATTTTATGGAGTGTTCTTAGAATGTGTTTAAGAGTTTTCATTGAGGTTTTGTTGCATGAATAAAGATTTTGATGATAGATTTTATTAGATCTAGAAACATGAAAACTGGAAGTGGCAAAACAGTTTTTATTTGGATAAAGTTTGAATATTTCGAGGTTTGATCTTACTCTAAAGGCTTTGATATTTTTATATGATGATCCTAAGTCTCTTATTTTCATGTTAGGATGTTATTTTGGAGATATTTAGTATTAGTTTCAAAGATATGATTTTTCTATGCAAGAGAATTTCGGTTAGGCCTAAGATTTGATGTTTTTAGGTTAGATCCATGTTTTATTGGGTTTTAGCCATGTGATTTTAATTTTGATGGTTGGATATTCTTTAGGACACGTTTTTAAACCATGTGATACTTTATTTCAAAGATCTCACCTTCTTAAGCCATTGATGAAGAGATTTATCAAAGTTAGTTAAGAAAAAGTTTCTGTTTTTGGACTAAGTGTAAAATCAAAAACTTCAAGTGTTATTTTTGTGATTTTGGTGACTTTAGTTTGATGATTTAAAGCATGGTTTATCTGAGGATGATGTTATGAATATGTTAGAAGTAAGATTTGATTTTTTTGGAATTCTTGGAGATGTTTTGATTTAAGGACAAAGCTTGTGATTCAAGTGTTTTGATCTTTTTACAAAAAAGTTTGGTGTTGATTATTAGCTTTTTCTAAATGGATGTTTTACGTATGGTTTTAAACTTAGGATTGGAAGATGTTTGTTGTAAAATTTTGGTTTAAGCATGAGTTTTGAAGTTGGAATGAATTGTAACAAAAATCAAGAGAAATGGCCTATGGATGTNGGAGTTGTATCTCAAGTATTCTTTTGATCACAACCATTATGGACTAGTGTGATGATCACGGCTTTTCAGTATGCCTTTATGTATGAATTATATTTCAAGTATTTGGGATATATTTAGTTTGGTGCATAGTATTGCTAAAGAAAAAGATTATCCGCTGCGTATATTGCATAATGCTAGATGCATGTTAGGAACATTGCATCTTATATGTCATGAACGGGGGCAGGTAACCTTGTGTTGCATGTCTCGACGCTTCAAATGTCCGTTCAATCCCAAGCGGAATTTGGGGGCGTCACAGGTGGTATCAGAGCAATACGTCTCTGGGTTGTAAATCCACATGTCCTTAGGAAATGCACCAAATACTAGGCTTGAGATTTTTAGTCTTCATTAGGCTTGAATTTCTTTGAGATCATGTGCAGAAAAGCGATATAGTGTTAGAGTTCACAAACACACTTGATCAGTTAGCAGATATATTCGCAAAACCTTTACCAGAAGATAGATTACGTATGATTAAAAGAGAAATAGGTATGAAGCATGTTACGAATATCTCTTAAAGGATAAAACCAGAGTTCATAATATAGAGAGATATTTTTTTTAATAAAATGCTTCTACATAAACTTGAGGTTCTTAGCCTCATGTTGGAGACGCTCATTCTCTTCATACAATATCATGTCATCCCTATTCATGGGAACTGGCAAGCGGAATGAAGAATCCAGTAGAGTTTTCAGCTGTTTATTCTGCTGCCGAAGGATTCCTTCCCTGGTGTGAGACTCTTGAACAATTCGTTGAAGTACAACAATTTGTTCTTTAAGCCTTTCAACCTCATGGTTTTTGGCTTGTACCCGCTGGGAAAAAGCAATTATAGAAGATGAGTAGCGAGTCCCAAGACTCACCAAGTCGTAGACAGCATCGGAGTCTGACTTATTAGCCATACTAGTATTTTCTTGCTGCAGCATGGCACCTATGGCAGCTGCAGAAAGGACAGGAGGTTGAGGTGCTGAATACCTCATGGATGGATCTAGAGAAATGTTAGAAGATTGAGCCATTAAGAAAAGAACTGAAAACTTAAAGCGAGAATGTGAAGGAATGCAGAGGAGTTATAGAGATGAGAATAAGTTTTGATGCATATTGGATTGAGTTGAAGACTGATTTTATAGAGATAACATAAAGAAGAAGACAAACTAGTTTCTCTTCAAATCTTATTTTAGTCAAAAGAAATACAAGATCTGCTGGACACGCTTTGTCAAAAGTTTCTTACTAAGCCAGCTAGATTAACAGTAGTTTGTCCCTATTTCTCTAGAAAACGATGAACCTCTGCTGTTATCTGCCGATGTTGACCCTGTATCTGAATCCTTTCTCGTTCCAGCTCTTCTATTCGTGGTTGCAGATCATGAGCATACCAATCTGCAAATTTCTTCAACTCTTGGTTTTCTTGCTGTAGCCTTTTATTTTCTCTATCCTTATTAGCAAGCTTCTGTTGTAATTCAGATATTTGGATGTTAAGATGATCAATCTCACTTACCCTCGCCAGTAACCTCCGAGACATGATCGTAACAGAGGCAGCATATTGACTACTGAGCTTCCATGATTCTGTAATAATCTCAGAATCAGTCCTACTAGAAGAACAGTTCGCTGCTCCTATCGTAGTATTGACGACCTCAGGAGAGAAGATTGATGGTTGATGCGTCAAGGGTTCCTGATTCAAGTCTGGAACATTAGTGGAAGAGTTTTGCCCAGCCATTATTTTGTTATGGAAAAACAAAACACAGGTCAAGAAGCGATGTTTTTTCTTTCCGATGGATGAAGATGATCCTGTTTCTTTATAGAAACTCAAAGCCTTCAATCACGGTTGTCATCAACATCAGGCGTTTGTTCAAATCGCCAGCTGTATTAAATTCATAGAGTAGGCCCGAGACTTTGCAGCACTTGTCGGGTCACGGACGGTTCTTTTTTTTCAAACTATCTACAGTGTTTTAAGCGTGTTTTACGTTTGTACTTGCGTCGATTTCGAGGACGAAATCTTCTTTTTAGGAGGGGAGGATGTAACAGCCCGCTAAAATTATCAGTTTTGGATTATTTCCCGACAGCAATCACATCTCTCTCGTCTTTACCCTCATCTGGAATCACGCGTATAGATTATCTTTTCCGTAAATCACGTATTTTGTTCTTCACCGACAGCTGTAAAATCATGAGTCTTCCAAGACCACGCCTAGCCTTTCTCAAGCCCAAACTACCACTTTATGTGGTGGACAGCCACCGTACGCCGCCACGTACGTTCCTCCGACGCATGTTCGTGACGAACAACGAGCGACGCACGGGTTATCCCGTCGATGGTATAACCTTCTATCTCTAGTTATTTTACGTTTAAAATAGTTGGTTGGTTTGTGGATTGTGTAGTTGTATTTGTGGAATTCGTTGCGTAGTTGTGAAGCGAAGTGTGGTTGTGAAGTGTTGAGTTTGATTGTGTATTTTGTGGACTGTGCTGTGAAGTATAGGCGTGAGATGGATGCCGTAGATGTGATACGGCGGGTTGTGTGAAGAGAATACGCGTGTAGCGTATTCTGTGTAATGCAGCGACGCGCCGCGCGACGTGCACTGTAGTGATGTGTGTCGTAGAAGGAAGGGAGTACGCATGTAGTGTACTCCGTGTTGTATGGCGATGCATCGTGTGATGTGCATCGTGTTGATGAGAGTTGTAGCGAAGGAAGTACGCGTAGCGTGTACTCCGTGTCGCGTAGCGATGCACCGTGAGACGTGTATCGCAGTGATGGGTTTTGTAGTGTGAATGGAAGAGAGTTCACGTGAGTGTACTCTGTACTAGGTCGTGATACACCGGATGGCGTGTCACGAAGGGTTGGATGGCGTAGCAGAGAAGTGTGGAGCGTATGGTGTAGTGTTGGGAAACTGTATGACAGTGTCCCGAAACAGTGATGATATGGATTATAGTCCGGGGTGACTGATGTCATCTTGTGGTTGACTATGGCTAAGAGTATATGGATTGAGAAAGGAATTGTTTGTTTGGTTATTATTGATAATTTTAATGAACTTGTTTTAGTGCAAAGGCTTTCTGAAGTCAAATTATCTCTTCTGGGTATAGTGAAACCTCACGTTGCCCGTGGTGTTGCAAGTGCTCATAATATGGCAATTAAGTTCAGAAGTGAAAATCTTAAGGACTTGAGTGTTCCTCTTCCAGCTGTGGTGCAGTTCCTCGTGTTTCGCGCTCTATTCTCATAGAACGCGACGATCGAGGTAAGTTAGCTTCTAACTTACTATCAGTTTATTGTGTATGTATGATGGGTAAGGGAACTACAATTTATGTATGTATGTTATCATATATGTCATGTCATTACATGTTTATCTGTTACGCATGATTTATTCTTTTATGAATATTTATCTGTTACAAAATCTTTTATGTCATGCAATGTTGTATGTTATAAGTATGCCATGTTAAGTATGTCATATGTTACATGTATGTCATGGAATGTTTATGTTTAAATCATATTGTGCCATTTACAAGTATACGCCATGTTAGAAAAGTTCATGATATTAAATAATATCTTATGTTACTTATAATGCGTGGGGCCACAACAACTGTGGAGTACGTATTATATTTATGTTACTTATAATGCGTGGGGCCACAACAACTGTGGAGTACGTATTATATTTATGTTACTTATAATGCGTGGGGCCACAACAACTGTGGAGTACGTATTATATTTTATGTTACGTATAATGCGTGGGGCCACAACAACTGTGGAGTACGTATTATATTTATGTTACTTATAATGCGTGGGGCCACAACAACTGTGGAGTACGTATTATATTTATGTTACTTATAATGCGTGGGGCCACAACAACTGTGGAGTACGTATTATATTTATGTTACTTATAATGCGTGGGGCCACAACAACTGTGGAGTACGTATTATATTTATGTTACTTATAATGCGTGGGGCCACAACAACTGTGGAGTACGTATTATATTTTATGTTACAGAAGTATGGGGCCACAACAACTGTGGAGCATACACTACATGAGACACAGCAATTGTGACATGTAGAATACGTGGGGCCACAACAACTGTGGAGTACGTATTATATTTTATGTTACTTATAATGCGTGGGGCCACAACAACTGTGGAGTACGTATTATATTTATGTTACTTATAATGCGTGGGGCCACAACAACTGTGGAGTACGTATTATATTTATGTTACTTATAATGCGTGGGGCCACAACAACTGTGGAGTACGTATTATATTTTATGTTACTTATAATGCGTGGGGCCACAACAACTGTGGAGTACGTATTATATTTTATGTTACAAGAAGTATGGGGCCACAACAACTGTGGAGCATACACTACATGAGACACAGCAATTGTGACATGTAGAATACGTGGGGCCACAACAACTGTGGAGTACGTATTATGTTTTATGTTACTTGAATACGTGGGGCCACAACAACTGTGGAGTACGTATTAATGCATGTTATTAATCAAGACAATTGAATAAGATTCCAAGTTTATGTTAAGTTCAGTTTCAGATCAAGTGCATGATAAGTCAAGTTTCAGATCAAGTTCATGTTATGTTATGCTCACGTACATGTTATGTTCATGTTCATGTTATGTTCCAAGTTCATGTTCACATCATGTTATGTTCACGTTTATGATACGTTCAAACTCACGTTCATGTTATGTTATGTTCATGTCCATGTTATGTTTCACGTTCATGTTATGTTGATTGTTCATGTTATGTTTTAAGCTTAAGTTCATGCCATGTTAAGTCAAGTTCAGTTCACGCTTAAGTTCTGATTAAGTCATGCTATATGTCAAGTTATACTATGTTTATGTATGACTATAATTATGCATTTATGCTTTTACTGCCTTGCATGCATTTTTTACTGCCTTGCATGCATTTTTAACCTGTGTTGCATGTCTCGACGCTTCAAATGTTCGTTCAATCCCAAGCGGAATTTGGGGGCGTCACAAAACATCTCCACGAATTCCAAAAAAATCAAATCTTACTTCTAACATATTCATAACATCATCCTCAGATAAACCATGCTTTAAATCATCAAACTAAAGTCACCAAAATCACAAAAATAACACTTGAAGTTTTTGATTTTACACTTAGTCCAAAAACAGAAACTTTTTCTTAACTAGCTTTGATAAATCTCTTGATCAATGGCTTAAGAAGGTGAGATCTTTGAAATAAAGTATCACATGGTTTAAAAACGTGTCCTAAAGAATATCCAACCATCAAAATTAAAATCACATGGCTAAAACCCAATAAAACATGGATCTAACCTAAAAACATCAAATCTTAGGCCTAACCGAAATTCTCTTGCATAGAAAAATCATATCTTTGAAACTAATACTAAATATCTCCAAAATAACATCCTAACATGAAAATAAGAGACTTAGGATCATCATATAAAAATATCAAAGCCTTTAGAGTAAGATCAAACCTCGAAATATTCAAACTTTATCCAAATAAAAACTGTTTTGCCACTTCCAGTTTTCATGTTTCTAGATCTAATAAAATCTATCATCAAAATCTTTATTCATGCAACAAAACCTCAATGAAAACTCTTAAACACATTCTAAGAACACTCCATAAAATTTTCGGACCAAGATATGTCCATTAGCTTGGTCAAAAACTCCAAAACATAACACACTCTCCAGATTCACGCCCAGAATGACCTTTCCATGGTTAAAAATACTTTTGACCGACCAAATGACCATGGAATGATACGAAAATACTTACAAAGGGTCGAAAAACTCCACGCAAAAAGACCCAGAAATCTACCCGAGAGAGCTCTTTTGGGTTTCTCTCTAAGAACGGGGTGAAGAAATGATTAAAGTGAAGTAAGTGTGTCTTGCACGACTCAAGACTTCTGTAGGGAGAATATTTGGACCTTAATGATCATTGAGTGGAGGTGTAGACATGTGACATAATGTAGAGGATAGTGGGGGGCAAAAGACAACTTACAAAGGCTATGAGACATGGGACTTGATGGGGTGGGTTCCTCCATATTAATGAGTGCAACTTGATGCAATGAATGGTCTGCCAAGTGGGGGAGGAAATTTCTCCAAGAAGCTATGCCAAGGTGGCCAAAATTCGTGGGCTTTAGTGGGCCTTAGTGGGCCTCAACCAAGTGGGCTTCAATTTGGGGTTTAAAGGGGGTTTGGTTAGGGTTTGAGATGCTATCAAGCCCAAATCCAATTTTTCTTGGCCCAATCAAATTTCTAAGGTTTAAAATGTTGGATAAAGATGTCATAATAGGAATTTGAGAAATTAATAGCATGTGAAAGTGATTTAATCAAGTGATTAAACACAATGCTAGAAATTGGATCAAAAAGGGTTTGAATGCCAACTTTAGGGTTTGGGGAAACCGTTTAGGGTTTCGGTTTCAACCAAGTTTTTTGGGGTTTCAAATGGATTTCAACCATTTAGGGTTTTACTAGGGTTGAAACCCTCTTGATCTAACTCAATTTGGTTGATCAGATGAAAAAAAACTGTTTTGCTTAGGTGGCATGATCTCACACATTGATTTCCTTCACAAATCCATCTAATGGTTTCTCTTTGTGCCAAGTATCTAATACTATTCATTATGTGTGGTTAAGATCTTGCCAAGTGTCCAAATAAAACTTCTCTAACCTAATTTGGACATTTCACACTGTGATTTTGAAACCACTGCACTTAGTACGCTTATCGAGGTTACTATTCACTCCGAAAAAGTGCATAAAAAACTTAGTACTGAAAAATCATAAATATTCAACTGAGTCTAGTGGCGTAAACTATAACGTAATCTGACACTTCTAACTACCTCAAACAAATAAAATCGCATTTCTGGCACCATAGTGAGTGATAATACTAACTATGTTGACAGACTAGAACTTATGCGATTAGCCGATTCGTAAAAACTTATGGGGTTTTCACGAGGTTTCTAATGTCTATAGAAATTCCACCATTGAATTTCTAGTGGACTGTTACAATATCTGTTGATATGTGAATAATAGTGTTTTGTAGATCTCATTGAGATGTGTTTAAATATAAATAAATTGAGATATGTATGCAAATGTATGGAGTATGTTGAGATGGATTTAACTTTTTTTTATGAAAAGTTGAAAAAATAGTAAGTCCCATCAATGATTGATTTGAGATGAGTTGAGATCACTCAACCAACCAAATATAGCCGAAGTCTCTGTCTTCGCAGCTCTAAATCATTTCCTTGTTATACTTGAACTTGTTTATTTTACTTGTTAGGAAACCAATTTTTATATATTCTTTCACTGTCCTTACTTAATTTTGGAAAATTGATCAACCAGTGGATGATAATGGGGAAAGTTTGAGCTTTGATTACTCATTATCCTTTTTGTTTTACTTCCTAGGTAATCTTTAATGTGTATTCATTTTTTTATGATTTTAGTTTTCTTTTTTTTTTTTTTTTTTTTTTTTTGAAAAATAGACTTCAATTTATTCATGAAGGAAGTTATAGCTATGATTCATAAATACAGGAAGAAAACCCCGATTACAAGCCAAACTACTCATCTATTTGGGGCTTCCCCTCACTCAAATTCCTTTGTGCCGGACATTGTCTGAAATTTCAAATAAACTCTCTAGTGACAAGACATTTTGAGATGCGAGACTTTGTAAACAACAGAGATGTCCATCTTGACTTGTCTGAGAAAACACATCCAAAACCCCATCCTCCAAAGGAGGAGCGGGAGAAAACCCTCCTCCTCCAAAGGAAAAGAGGGGGAAACCCTTCTCCTCAAAGAGGAGAAGGGCAAGCCTACTATGGACATATAGTCCAATAGCCTATTCTTATTTATTTTACCTAACTATAATAGAAGAAACAACATTACAACATTAAACATTAAAATATTAAAACACTCATAATGGCCTTCCAACAGGTTGTCAGTCGTGATGGGCTTTTGTCTAGCCTACGCCACAACACTTTCTTGCCACTATCTTTTGCCCATTAGTCTGTTCATATGTTCTCGATAGACACCCAAGTTCTCCTGCAGCAAGCATGTGTGGGTGGGCTGCAATCCAGCTCCCTCGATCAAAACACCCAACATTCCTTTACGTCCGCTGCAACCCAATCTATTGCATAACCAAATACGCAATCCTCCTCCACATCTCACATTATGACTCCACACCACGACTTGACTCCAATCCCAATAGTAAACCAGAGTCACCACCACCATCCACGGCTACGACAAACAAGTATCTCCTGCTGCCCAGTTCGTTCGCCAAGCTCATGGCTAGTGACGGCAACCTTCTTAAGAGTTAGAGCCAACCCTCGTGGTTGCCCCGCCATGAGCTTGCCCAAAACAGCCTGTACCCAAGCTCGATGATCTCAACACAGAAGTTTGGTTTCAATGTTGACTTTGCCGATGGTTGAGTCTGAGCTCTGGGGCTCTTATTTACCAACGGACTGCACTGCTTACTTCTTCGAGCACTTTATCCGCGTGAGATCGCCCAGGGCTTGCGACAATTTCTGATGCAAGAACGACTGCTCAAGACAAGTATAGATTCACAACCTCCATTTCTTGACCTGGTTGGGCCACAATAGATTGTGACCCCATCAGCAGAAATGCCACAAGTTGCGCCAAGCATGAGATGCACTTCCATCTCCATACACATCCACAGAGAGCTTCCACAAAACACCATAGAAGCTTGTGTGGGCCATAAACCAGAGAAGTTGTTCTCTAGTTTGCTTAAGCCACCATAACATTAACCGCTGCAGAAGCCTTATTATCAAGCATCAAAATAAAGCAGACAGAATATAAGAAGGAAGGAGGGAGGGAGGGAGGAGCCGAGGCTCCCCCCCTCCATTTTGGGGGATTGGCTGTGCTGAAACTCTAGAGAGAAGTGAGAGCTTCTCTCTCTAGAAAGTCAATTGAGTGGACTAAAAATATATATCTATTATTTTAGTTTTCTAATGTTGACATATTGCCCCAATATAAGCTGTTGTCGTTAATGATTTGTGTAGGATGGTGGGTCGAAAACTGGAACCCAAGTTGCTAATAAAAGAGAACTACATCAGCTATGCCACTACTCATCTCTATTTACCTTATTGTGTATCATTTATGTGGTATGTTTAGTTTCGAGTCTCTATATTTTGGGGGTTCTATTTCGTTTCTATGGTTGATAATATAAATAAAATTCTACATTCTTTGATTTCCACGTAAATTCTAGATGTGCCATCTGGTGAGCATGATGGGAAGCAAAGTGCCTACCACTCGGGTGAGTAGAAGGCAAACCGCTCGTTACATTGGTGAGCACCTTGGATAAAAGCACAATTCTCATCACCTTGGAGAGCATTATCAAGGAGCATGCAATTTACCACCTCGGCAAGCATCATTGAAAGGGAAAGTTCTTGCTCCTAGGCAGCCACCATGTTGGAGTAAAAGTACTTAACACCTCGATGAGTGCCATGGGAGGTGAAGTGCTCGTCACTTTGTAGAGCACCATGGGAGACAGAGTGCTCGTCAACTTGTAGAGCACCTTGAAGGAGCATAGAATTTACAACCTCGACTCATGGAGAGGGAAAATGCTCATCCCCCTAACCTCTACAAGCATCTTTAAGGAGCATAAAAATAGCAACCTAGGTTCATGGAGTGAACACTAAGGGAAACAAAGTGCCCATCACCTGAGAGCATGAAAGAGTCTAAAACTCATCACCTTGATGAACATTGTAGAAAGGAAAAGTGCTCACCCATAGACGAGCACCATGAGATGCAGTTTGCCATAAGGGTGACAATATGTGACAAGATTTATAAACCTAACACAACTACGACACAAAATCAGCAACATTGAGTTTGATATAAATTAGTTCGAGTCAAAACAGATTGACCCATTAAGATACGATTAATAAACAGGTTAATAACCGGTCAATCTGCTCAACCTAAAATGAACCTGTAACAACCCATTTAAATTTTATTTCAAAATTACAATTTTACTATTGTTAGGCTGAAAATATTGGTATTTCACAATATTCTTATATTTTTATTATTGGAAATGTAATTTTGGACCTATGCTCATATTTGTTATTAATGGGTTTGTAATGTTGGTTTTATTATAGGTTAAAATCTAAATACTGCTCATATTTTTTGTGAGTAGGTAATCTTATTATTTTTTTGAAGATATCATAGTTACTAATAAATATGAATTTTAACTTTTATATGAAATTATATTAATTAGGTCAAATGAGTTATGCGGGTTAGTTCAACACATTTACATGAAATTGGTTGAAATGAGTTGTGTCGTGTTTACCCATTTCTAGTTAAGTATTAAACAGGTCAGAATAAGTACCCGTTATTTAAATTGATCGTGTTAAGATTTAAAGGTCGTCACCCCTACTTTGCCTTCCAAGGTGCTCACCAAGGTGGCAAGTACTATTGCTCCCTAGGCAAGCACATTCCCTTTCGACGATGCTCACTGAGGCAGCGAGCTTCATACTCTTCATGGTGCTCGTTGTGGAGACACTTCGCCTTCCACAATACTTATTGAGGTGGTGATCACTTTTATTTTCTATGGTGCTTGCTTGGGTGATGAGCGCTTTTGCTCCCCATGGTACTTGCTTTGGGGCAAGGAAATTCCCTTCCCATGTTGCTTATCAATGTGGCAAACTTAATGCACTTTTAGTGTACTTGCTGAGTTGATGAGTACTTTATCTCTAATTGTTGGGGGGATTTTTGCTAGGGCTTCAGGCCCACAAAGACCAACCCAGACCAGACATCAGGAGGGTCCCCCGCATCCCTAGGGGCTCGAAAAACTTGGTTCAGACCCGTAGAGTTCCTCAGCGTCCCAACCAAAACCCTTGACCAATGTGGGTCACGCGTGTTTGTTTGGGTCAGGATGGAACATAACAAAGGAAACATGGGAAACAAAATCAGCAAAGAGGAAGGAAAGCACGCCAAAGGGAAAGGAGGGGACTCTAGAGCAACACCAAGAGATCACACTGCATTAATTGAACTCACAAGAAAATCACGTCGCATTAATTACTTCGTCTAGGGGATCACGCCACATTAATTGAAGTATGGTGGAGGGAACCTCGAGAGGACACCCCTCCGCCCAGGCCACAGGGTGTGGTCGTCTAACCTATAGGGCTGACTATAAAAGGAACCCTGACCATCAGGTAAAGGCACGATTAAATTCTCATCTAAACTCATTAAATTTATGCTTCCTCATATTATTGGAAGATCATAGCTAACTTAGGCATCAGAGACTCCTTGGGCCACCCTTTTCTACCCTTTTTCTGTAATCTAGTGCCTGGCCCTCAGGCATACGAAACACGCCGTTAACAGTGGCGCCCTCTTTGGGATTGGAAAAACTTTAAAACGTATCCTTCGTATGTCTGCAAGGACCTATTCCCAGTTGGTGCGAGACCAAGAAGGAGGTAGCCTCAGTTAACATGGAGACTAGGATAGCGACCATGGGACAACTCATTGAAAAACTCACTAATGAGATGAATGTACTCCGCAAGGAAAACCTAGCCCTCAAGGACGATAGCCAAGATTCAGTGCACCACGGAAAGCCGAGTACCAGCGAGCACCAGGAGTCCCAACGGGAAGAAAGAGGTGACAACTACCAAGAAGAAAGGAAGCACATGCAAGATAAGCTTCGTAACCTAAGAGGGAAGTATGAGGAGATGAGTAGGAGGATGGGAAGCTCATCGACAATAGATCAACTGCTCGTCAGCACAAGCTTACCATACAGCGCAAATGTGATGGCAGTTCCATTACCGCAAAAATTCCTAGTTCCACCCATGGAAGTATATGATGAAACCCGAGACCTAGTGAAGCACTTTGAAACTTTCAAGGCCCAGATGACCCTACATGGGTTCCTTGGTGAGGTGGCCTGCAAGGCCTTCCTATTGACTTTAAGGGGACCAGCAAGGGCATGGTTCGGCTCCTTGACATCGGGCTCCATATAAACTTTGATGAGTTAGCCCGCCTGTTCCTCACTCACTTCATGGCTAGCAGAAGAAAGAGGCACCCTGCAGCATTCCTCCTAACTATCAAGCAAAAGAAAGATGAGAGTTTGGAGGTCTACCTTGCCCGATTCAATAAAGAATGAATGACCGCAGAGGACCAGCGCGAAAAGATCACCCTAGTAGCACTTCTAGGGGGAGTATGGCCCCACTCTGCATTCATGGTGGAACTGGCCAAAAAGACTCCCAGGACCTCACTGGAGTTTATGGCACTCAAGCTGACAACTTTTGCAATGCCGAAGACACCCTTCGCGCCTTGGCCTAACCAAGGACAAATGAGCTAGAGCGGGTAGACTGCAAAGGCAAAGCATTGAAAGGCCATGTTCGCGAGAAACTTTGAATGGAAATCACAACATACAAGGAAGGAGGAGCCTACCTCAAGGTATGCATCGTATCGACATGACCGATCAACGTCCATCATCCAAAGGGAGGAGAGACGACCGACCTTGGAGGAGCATTGCTATTGCACCTATCATTAGTCGACCACCCACAACACTGGTCATTGCCGCTCACACTAGGGGGGACCGAGCAGCACCCAAGCACCCTCCACCCCGGCAAGAGGAATGACCATGGAGGGGACACTCCCGAGAGAGAAGCCCAGCAAGGGATATCAACAGAGAAGAGCAAAAAGCCTGAGAAGAAGGGAAGTTGAGCGAGAACCTTCACACGCTCCCCCGCAACAACCACACCAAGAGGTGCCTCCAATAGGGGAAATCCACACTATCGTAGGGGGCTTTGTTAGCAGAGGGGCAACTTTGTCTAGAAGGAAAGCGCATGCAAGAGAGGCTCGATAATGGGAAGTCTAATCAGCCTCCCACCACCCCGCTAAGTACAAAAGGGGCAAATCCGCCCCCATTATCTCCTTCGGAGAAGTTGACGAGGAAGGAGTCCTTTATACACACGACGACACGTTGATGGTGACCATGCAAATCGCCAACTTCACCACAAGGAGGATTCTCATTGACAACAGCAATTTGGCAGACATTTTTTTCTTGGGAAGCATTTACCCTTATGGTAATAGACGCTGCTTAACTCCTACTGGCCCCAATGCAACTCAAAGGCTTCTCCGGGCAAACAGTTTAACAGCAAGAATGATCACCTTATTGGTCTTAGTAGGCAACATTCCTCGCACTGCTCTTATTATGGTTGACTTCTTGGTAGTAAGGGCCCCTTCCTCATACAACGCTATCATCAGCCGACTGACTCTCAATAAGGTGAAGGTGATCATCTCAACCTACCACTTGAAGGTAAAGTTTTCGGTAGCCCAAGGGATAGGAAAAATTTGAGGGAAGCAAGCCTTGGCAGATGAATGTTACATGCAAGAGCTGTAGCCAAAGACCAATGGGACGACACACAGTGTGAATATGCACCTCTCATGAAGTCGCAACAAGCTCTTATCAGAAACGCGAACTGTCCCTGTTGAAGGGGGGAGAGGGGTGCGTATAAGGAAAACAAAAAAAAAAAACTAGATCCTCTTGTAATTTTGTGAATTTCATTCCCTGCTAGATAAAATCTATTTTAATGAAAAACACTAGTCTTTTTAAAAAATTTAGTGAACAAATCTCCAAGCGACAAATACCTCCTCCAAACGTCAAATCTTCACCGACCAATTACCTCCCCACAGGGTAACAAAGAGATGGGTGTAATGCTAAAGGTTGCTTTATCTCTCCTACAGTGGAGTGTGGGCTTGTCCTCAAATAGCCCGACATACCTTACCTTCCTTGTGGGCATCGACCGACGGAGCGGGTTCAGTCAAACATATTGCCCGAACAACTTTACTTTTCCTTGGGGTACCAAAAGGTGAGATGAGCCAAAGGCCATCCCGACCCTCCAGCGGGTTAGAGCGGGTCCAACCCTAAGGTTGCCCAAATATTACCCTTTTTCACCACGACCCTCACCTACCTTCCCTGCAGCATCAACGGATGGGAGTGAGTTCAGTTAGACATACTGCTCGAACAGACTACCTCTACGTAAGGGTCAATAGGAGGGACTAACCCCGAGTTAGCTTGATCTCCCCTGTGGAGGAGAGCGGGACCAGTCTTGAGGCTGCCCGAACATATTACCCCATCCCGCTGTGGCGAAGAGTAATCTAGCTCTAAGGCCATTGATAAATTACCTCCCCCAAGGGAATGAATAGGGAGAGAGTGAGAGTAGTTTGAGGCGCCTCTACCTCTCCCTCGGTGGAGTGCGGGTCTATCCTCAACAGCCTGACACACCCCACCTTCCCTATGGTATCAATGGATGAGAGTGGGTTCAATCGAACATACTGCCCGAATAGACTACCTCCACATAAGGGTCAACAGGCGGGACTACCATCGAGTTAGCCCGACCTCCCCTGCGGAGGAGAGCAGGACTAACCTTGAGGCTGCCTGATAGGCAGTTGAGGATAGGCTGTCTATCC
Organism: Carya cathayensis; assembly: GCA_011037825.1. Lineage (NCBI taxonomy): Eukaryota > Viridiplantae > Streptophyta > Magnoliopsida > Fagales > Juglandaceae > Carya > Carya cathayensis. Next base: position 653,165 of record QGSO01000178.1, read on the forward strand.
TCAACTGCCTATCATCAGCAATTCGACACACCTTATCTTCTTCATGGGCATCAATCTACGAGAGTGGGTTTAGTCAGACATATTGCCCGAACAACTTTACCTCCCCTCTGGGTACCAAAGGGTGAGATGAGCCAAAGGTCATCCCAACCCTTTCACTGGGGAAAAGTAGGTCTTGCCCTGAGATTGCCTAAACATTACCTCATCCCGCCACGAAGAAGAGTGGGCACAATGCCAACTTGGCCCTCACTCCCCTTTCCTGCAACGTCAACAAGCGAGAGTGGGTATAATCGTAAACTGCTCGAATGCTAACTTGTCCCATCACAGTAAAGGGATGATTACCTCCCCCGGGGGATTCAAAGGGGAGGGCGTGGTTTGAGGTGCCCCACCCCTCCCTCGGCGGAGTGCAGGATAGTCCCAAAACTACCATACACAGCTTCAGAAAGATTGTTTCCTCCAACGGATGGCGTCTCAAAATTTCTCCACACACCAGCCAAGCAAGACCAGGTTTGCAAAGTTTAGTGATTATTTACACCGATTGGTTTGGCTTTTGCAGCTTCGACAAACAACCAAGCACAAGGGTTAACGAGGCGAGCCTAGTCATACATACCACTTGAACTCTGTCAAAGTACTTGGGTGAGCCCAACTTGGCATGCCGCTAAGCCCCCTCTCGTCAAACACCAAGGTCAATGAGGCGAGTTCAGCATATGAGTTGCTTGACTTTCGTCAAAGTATCTGGGCAAGCCCGACTTTACATGCTGCTTGGCCCCCTCTTGCCAAGTGTGAGGCCCAATGAGGCGAGTTTAGCCTATGAGCTGCTCGACCTCTATCAAAGTATCTGGGCGAGCCTGGCTCTACATGCCTTTTGGCTCTTTCTCACCAAGCACGAGGATCAACGAGATGAGTTCAGCCTATAAGCTCAAAAGTTTTTGATTTAATGAGATTAATTGCAAATGGTTTTAAAATCAAAGAATTATAATACTAAAATTAAAAACTCAAAAGTTTTTTGCAAATAAGTAAAAATTTAGGGATCCATATTTTCTTTAATCCAAATTGTTCATGTATATTTATATTATATAAATAAATATAATTTATGTATATATATATATATATTTCTATATGTGTGTGTTTGTGTGGGTGCTCGTGTGTGTTTTATAATGTAGCTAATGTGGTATTTTTAGCCTAGTGTTGGATTTTGATTGGCTAATGAATTTGACCATATTGGATGGGAGGAATTAATTACAAGTGCTTAAATTCAACGATTATAGTGTTAAAATTGAAAAATTAAATGAAAAACTCTATTTACAAATGGAAAATGATATCTTTTTCTAAAGATTAATATAACATAATTTAATATAAAAATTAAGAGTAATGTTAGATACAGTCTTGAGAAATGTAAGTCCTATGTACTCTATTTGAAAAAAATAAGATCTACTATAAAAAAATATTTTTTTATGTGTGTCTCAGATTTATCGAAATTTTTTAAAAGAAGTGCATAGAACTTGTACATTCAAATAATAAATATCATTTTACAAAAGTAAGGACAATGTTGGGCTGCACACCAAATATGCATCCCAAATATGCATACTAGTGCAAATGAGTTATTTTGTTTTTCTTTAAATATTTCTAAAACATCCTTAACTATTAAGAAAAAATAAAAAAATATGGGTTGACACATTTAGGGCATATATTTGAAAGTCATTATTATTTTCCAAAAGTAAGATGACTATTCACAAATAGAATAACCCTTTTATAAATAATTGAAGTAGGATCAAATGTGTAATTTATATATGAGTAATACACGTACAATTAAACCATATACGTTATTGAGGACATTACTATAAAATATTAGGCCATCTTACAATCTATTTTTACTATTAACTTCTTAGAAATTACCAACATATTCCAAAGTTGTTCCTCCTTCTTCATTTACCCATTCTCAATTTATTAATCTTTCACTATTATCCAGTCTTCTACATCTCTAATTACCATTAAGACACTTGCATATAGTTTTCTCTACTGAGCCTGAAATTTAGCGCTTATCTCTTAACTCCAATAACTCTTGTCTTGACTTTTTTAAACAATAATCTGATAAGAATGGTATATAATAATCTTAATAATGGATGAAGTTGCTTGTCTTTATCCTTTAAATAGATAATACTTCTGACATCCGTCATGCCGAGTGATTGAATGATAATTTTCTAGATTCACATAATCTTTTTTTTTTTTTAATAACAGACATACTTTCATTCAAATCAAAAGGAGTCCTTACACATAGAAGTTTTATCAAGCCAAATAGCTTCACTTACAAAAGAAGGACATGAATCCCACCACATTACAATATCATCAACATCTCTAGCATATCTAGCAAAACAATGGGCAGCACCATTACCCAAACGATTAACATGCTCAATTCTGGCTTCCTGAAATCCATGCATAAGCCTGCGAATATCTTGTAGAATAAAATCAAATTCTTTTAGAACTTCAGAAATTTCATTCAAATTGTTGACAAGTATCAAACAATTAGATTCTAGCAAGATTTTTGAAACCCCACTGAAGACACAGCGGCAAACCTCTCAACAAAGCAATAGCCTCAATACTAACAACTACTACAACATCTCCATTATGATCTCTCAATATTACCCCAACCCCTGCAGAAGAATTATCAAAGAAAGTAGCACCATCAACATTTAGTTTTAAAAAACCCAGTGGAGGGGGATTCCAACACACAACTCTATTGATCTTCTTATCAAACACATTAAAAACCTGCACCTTCTTATACTCTTGCTGTAAGGAAAGAGCATTATTAACAGCAGTAGTAATATTCAGAGAAATATCCTCATAAATAAATTTGTTCCTTCTATACCATATCCCCCAAGCAACTGCTATAAATCTGGCCAACAAATCCTGTGAACCTCTATCCCGAGCCAAGTTTGCCAATTCCCAAAAAGAAAGATCTGAATTAACCTCACCCAAGTTAGAGCAAAAGTCCACCCATACATACCTCACATCAGAACAATAAAATAAAGCATGAGCAACATCCTCTCTACAATTATCACAAAAGATGCAAATATCATTCTCCAGCACATGTTTTATCTTTAAATTCATTAAAATTGGTAGTTTTTCGTGACATGCTCGCCATGCAAAAATCTTCATTTTTTTCGGAATTTTCAGATGCCACAAACATTTCCAAAAGGCTGAATCTATTATTTCCCTAGAATTTTGCCCAGTACCTTGAGATAGACTCTGCTGTAGCACTTTGTAGGCACTTTTTACTGAGTATATTCCATTTCTCTCATGAGCCCAAAACAAAGAATCTTCTGAAGTGATAGAAACATTCAGTTGCAGAATTTTTTGAACCACATTTGGATTGAATAGAGCTTTTAAAATCTGAACATTCCACCAACCCGTATGCTCATCTATCAAAGAATTGACTTTTAAATCTTCCTCAAACTCTGTATGATTGTAAGGCAAAGAAAAACCTGGAATCCAAGGATCCTTAAAAACCTGAACAGATTTGTCATTCCCTATTCTCCACCTACAACCTTTTTTCAAATCTTTGAGAGCTGCCCAAATTCCTTTCCACACATAAGATGAATTAAACCGTGTCTTGGCTTCAAATAAACATGTATTAGGAAAATATTTGGCTTTAAACATACGATGCACTAAAGAACCTTCATTTCTTAGGAGCCGCCAACCTTGTTTAGCTAAAAGAGCTAGGTTAAAGAGATGTAAATCTTTAAAACCCATCCCTCCTCTAAATTTTGAATTACTAAGCTTCTCTCAACTCATCCAATGAATTTTATTCCCCTGCACCTGATTTCCCCACCAAAACTTAGCCATTAGCATCTCTAGCTCCTTACATAAAGACTTTGGAAACAAGAAATAGCTCATAGCATACGTAGGAATAGACACTGCTACTGCCTTAATAAGGACCTCTCTACCCCCTTGTGATAATAAATTACCTTTCCATAACTGTAGTTTCTGCCAAACTCTATTTTTAATACCAGAAAAAGCTTGTTTCTTTGACCTCCCAACCATAAGTGGTAGTCCCAAATACTTTTCATATTGCTGCGTATAACTACCTCCCCATAGTTGCATAATATCTGCCTTCAGTACATCACTCACATTGCTACTAAAAACTATGGAAGTCTTTTCTTTATTAATACATTGCCCCGAAACTCTTTCATATTTACTCAGTTAATTCTGGATTTTTACATTAGTGACTACATCAGCTTGACAATAGATAAATTCACATCATCCTTACATAACAGAAACAAACCACCACTTCTACCCACACAATCAACTCCAAAACAATTTCAGAAACCCAATTTAAATTTACACATCTCCATCTGTCTAGACTTCATTTTTGTTTCTTGCAAAAAAACAACATCGGGAGCTTCTTTCATAATTAAATCACGAAGAGTACGAATACTCCATGGGTTCCCAAGCCCACGAAGATTCCAACTTAAAAGCTTCATTGTGACCAGTGTGGCTGTTCAACAGCCATCGCCGATAACTCTGAAATTGACTCTGTAAAACCAGATTCACACACAGACTTACCTCTTTTTGCCCCATCGTCCAAAAGCAAGCTTCCTTTACGCTTCTTTCCAAGACACTCTGTATTTGCCTCATTCTGCACTCGGACAGAGCTGCCTTCCGTCTCTTTCTTCTCCTTCCCAAGATTTGATTTCGTAACCCTTCTCCCCAGATAACTCTTTCGGGTATGCCGATTATGTTGAAACAAAACTGGGTCATGACTTGGTTGAGTTTTCACTAAACAAGGCTTGCAACCGCTTGGGCCAAAACCCAATTCAGAGCCTAAAAGTGAGGCCTCTAGAACGGGCACATCAGTAAGCCCATCGTCCCCATTACTTTCTTTCGTGGTTTCCATTACAGCTGCTTCCACTATCTTCTGAGACTTGACCATTGACCTTAATGGCATAACGGTTGAAAGATCAACTTGAACCGAAGGAATCACTTCCGTATTTATCTCTTCCACAACCGTTTCCTGATTTGGTGTAACCGACACCTCCACATTTTCACTAATGTTTTGCATAACCGGCGCCGTAACATGCGGAGCAGTATAATGATCAGCTTTATTACTCGTCGATTCAGTCTCCGTCGCTCCATCCGTCGTCAACGGTGCTGTAGATTTTTGCAAGCCTGAAACAGGGACCTCTCTCCGCCCTCCCCTTCGATTGCTCATAGACCCCTCTTTCAACCATGGACCATAAGGAAGTTTCGTTTGATCAACGTTCACAGCATCAACAACTTCACATTCTTTCAACGTATGTCCCAACATCCCACAAAAAAAGCATAAATCTGGTAGTCTTTCATAGGAAAAAGACACCCAACAGGAGACACCCACCCCCACATTCATCCGTTTCCTTCGTAAAAGAGGTTTTGAAATATCAATAAGCACTCTGACTCTCATATACTCCCCCCACTCCATTTCTCCCTTATCCAGATCAACCTCCAACACTTCCCTCAAAGCACTCCCAACAAGTTTCCCAATATATGCATTACGTGCCATCAGTGGTAGATCATGTATACGAACCCAAAAAGGAGCCGTCACCATTTGAAGTTTATTGATTTGCACCAAACCATCAAATTCCTTCAACATTACCAAGTGTTTGTCAAACGTCCAGGGACCTTCACGCATGACCTTGTGTAATACCCGAAATTTACTACGTGGGTCTTTACGTCGTTTTATTTTATTCCTTAAGTTAAATATGTTCATGTAAAGATTTTTATTATTTTATTTTAGATGGATGTGTTTTTATTTTATGGGGTTGTTAAAATAAATTAAGTACATGATTTTTAAGGTCTTATAGTATTTTCTCTTTAAACCCTAAAATTTTATTATTTATGAAAGAGTACAAATGATTCCCACCATTGGATTGATAGTTGGAATAGTTATCTTCCTAAATCTAATCCTAGCCCTCCATTTTCCTTAAGTTTTAATGACCAAAAATTTAACTAAGCCTTCTTCTTCTTCTTCAAACTCATCGGTCTACACCTAATAAATGAAGAGTTTTCTCTTCAAACCCATCGGTCTACACCTAATAAATGAAGAGTTTTCTCTTCGAACCCATCGGTCTACACCTAATAAATGAAGAGTTTCCTTTCAAACCCATCGGTCTACACCTAACAAATAAAGAACAAGTCTTCTTCATATCTCTTTCCATGCTAGCCAACGCCACTTCCCTCTTTTCTTCTCCTCTTCAAGAAATCAAACTCCTCTCATTTTCTTCAAGCTTTGGACCTTCATTTCACCTCTTGAAAGAATCTAGGAGCTTAAGGTAAATTGTTTAATGTGATTAATGTGATTTTGGAAGCTAATTAAATTGTTTAGCTTATATTTTGATGTTATGTTTTATATATATACATATATGCTCTGTTTTAAGGGATTAATTATATATATAGAGCTGTTTTGATGTTATGTTTTATATATATACATATATGCTCTGTTTTAAGGGATTCATTATATATATAGAGCTGTTTTGATGTTATGTTTTATATATATACATATATGCTCTGTTTTAAGGGATTAATTATATATATAGGGTTGTTTGATGTTCTGTTTTGTATATATATAATTATATTCTGTTTTAAGTGATTAAATGCATATATGGAGTTGTTTTGATGTTATGTTAACTAAATTAACTATCTTCTTATGTTACTTTTGTAAGGATTTGTCGAGAGGGTAGTCATTTAAAGTAGCGTTGAGAGTAGAAAACGACGTTAGTTTATAATATTTAGCTTATTATTAAGTGGAGGCTTAAAGGATGTTGGTTGAGTATTAACACACTTGTTATTTATTGGATTAGGATTCACTGAAGTTGAAGAGATTTCAACGGGTCGAGGTAAGTAGCTATGACCATGCGCCCACGCCAAGTCCTCTTGTGGAAGAATATTTCTCTATCTCTTTCCAAACGTTCCTCTAATTAAAGAATAAAGGAAATTTATTTTATGTACAAGCCTTTCTTGGTAGCCCCTGTTAAGCACCCTATTAATTATAATTGTTTGTATGTGTATATAGTAATGCATGCACGTAGATTCTAAGTCATGGAACTTTCATACATGCTCCTTGAAATAATTAAGGTTCTATTTATATGTAAGCATGACATGAAATGCTAATTTCCAAAGTAAATGCATATGCATTGAACTAAGAAAGATAATAAAAATGATTGATTTCAAAGAAAGAAAAGAATGGAATGAAGGTTAATGTATGAAAATATGTAATGGCCATATGAAGGAAAGGGTACCAAAGAAATGGGCAGATTGCAATGCCGGGTAAGTAGTATTGGTAGTGCACCCAGTGCTGCTCCCTGACAGAAAGGGGTTCCTAACCTGTGGCCACGGGTGGAATCCAGGTCCAATAGGACCGCTAACCCCAAACACACGGGGCGTAATAGTGTGTTGGCCAAAAGAAAGTGAAAGATTAAATTTAGTGTATGCATGAAGATATGATAGATATAAGTATGTATGAAAATAAGAAATAAAGATTTGGCATAAAAGTATGAAGTGAGTATATACATGATAGTAAGAAGTAAGTGTATGCATGATGTTATAAAGAAAGTATATGCATGAAAGTATTGTCAGAGTTAGTATTGGTTTATGGATGCATGTTTTCAACAGAAAGAACTATATATTTTTTTTTAAGTTAACAGCATGATGTACTGCTTACTGAGTATTAGACTCATTTTTGTGTTTATGTTTTTAAACGTCCAGGTACAGATGAATCTGCTGAGGAGTTGGGTAGTGTTGAGGAGGGAGAGGCTGATGTTTAGTAGTCCCTGGATAGTTTGTTTTTTTTATAATGTGTGCTTTATGGTGAGGTTATGGAAACTTATCCTGTTTGAAGTTAGTAGGAACTGAGCTCCTTTTTATTTAAAGTTGTTATGTTAAATAAATGGATGACGGACTCAGAGAGTCCTTTGTAAAGAAATATAAAGGTATGTCTATTAGATGTTTCTTTCAGGAAAAAAAAATATTTAATAAAATAATAATAATAATAACACTAATAGCAATATGGGCATTAATTTAGAAATAAATTTACTGATATAATAGGAAAAAGAACAGGTACGGGATCACAGTCTCGCTCTTGATAGAGTGGGGTTGTGACACCTTGGCTCTGTCACGACCATCTTCAAACTCCACTAGTGTAAACTCACCATTCAGATCACGAAATTTCACACTCTTCACCAGTTGCCAAACTTTGCGCATCGTCTGTTTGAAAGTCTTGTGATTATAATACTTTCGGATCAAAAGCTTCATAATCAAACAATTCTCTCCCCGTTCCAACACTTCTTCCAATCGACTGGTCTTCACTGAAACTGCTTCATTTTCCTTCTCTGTTAATGACAAGCTTGCATAGAGTTCATCCAAGTTATCTGCCATCGGGTTGAAACTCGTACAAAAAGACGAGGAAAAAAACCTCTACCCTGATCTCAGAGAGAGGGGCTCAATAAAGAAAAATGTATCCCAGATTCACATAATCTAAGGGTCATAATTTGTGAGTTTCACGTACAATTATTTTGATAATGTTTTACATAATCATATTTTAGGATGAGAGCAATAAATTTTTATATAATCATATTTTAAAGGGGGGCATTTTTATATAATAATATTAATATTCCTATATAATTATATAAAAAATTATGAAAATATTATGCTTCTATCTTTTCCATTTTCGATTTGGTATCAAATAATAAATCGACTCGTAAGTCGTAACCCGATTTAGAAAACAAATATAATTCAAATCGGACCGTGTGTATTCTGGTATTCTTCAGTTCTTCTTTATCGTCGGATAGAAGAATTCAAGGCCTAGACAGAGAGAGAGAGAGAGAGAGAGGTGAAAACCCTAGATGGATCTTCTGAAGCAGGAGCTTCTTAAGAAGCGCCAGTCCCTAGCCCAACACACCGGCGGGAGGCGAGTTTTCAAGCGCTCCGAGATCGAACAGAAACAGATCCAGAAGCTACGTGAGGAAGAGAAAATCGAACTCCAAGCCAAATCCCAACGCCAATCCACCACCGCCACCACCACTACCTCTTCGCAGCCCAATTCCTCGTTATCTAATGCCACCACCACCTCCGCCGCCACCTCTTCCGCCTCCGCATCGACCGCCTCCAAATCCCTCACCGACGAGCAGAACATCGACAACCTCGTCCTCCCCAGACAAGAAGTCATCCGCCGCCTCCGCTTCCTCAAGCAGCCCATCACCCTCTTTGGAGAAGACGACGATGCCCGGCTGGAGCGGATGAAGTTTATCCTCAAGGCCGGCCTGTTTGAGGTCGATAGTGACATGACCGAGGGGCAAACCAATGACTTCCTGCGCGACATCGCGGAGCTGAGGAAGCGCCAGAGGACGGGGATTTTGAGCGACAGGAAGAGGCAGAAGAGCGAGGACGGTAAACCGGAGGATAGAGATGGAGGAGGAGGAGAAGAGGAGCTGAGCGGCGATGGAGGATCCAGTGGTGTTGACGCCTCCGATAAGGATTTGAAGCGAATGAAAGCCAATTTCGAGGAATTGTGTGTGGAGGATAAGATTCTAGTGTTCTTCAAGAGGCTGTTAAATGAGTGGAACCAGGAATTGGATGAGATGCCCGATGCCGAGAAGCGGACGGCCAAGGGGAAGTCCATGGTGGCCACGTTTAAGCAGTGTGCTCGGTATCTGAATCCACTTTTCAAGTTTTGCAGGAAGAAGGTGAGTGTTTTGTTTTCCTATATTTGGTTCAAATATTTTTCTTGCAAAATATAAATTTTACTCGGGTTCTGATTGGTGTATATGCTTTTTTCGTTAACTACGTTGGATTGGATTTACTGGGATTGGATGGATTGTTAAGGGGTAGGTGCTATGTGGAACTTGATTATACAAGCTACTACAGGATCCTAAATAGTGACTAATCCTAATCCTTAGTGTATAAGTATCTTATAAGTATTTCTCAGGTTATGAAAAATAGTTTTGGAGCAAACATATTAATGCCATACAGTGTAAGGGTTCTGTAGCCGAATGTGGCCATGATGTGAATGTTGCAGATTTGAGCGTGGGAGACTTTGATATCCTGGATTAGTTTGGATTGAGTTGATTGTGGACTGTAGAGATCATGGAGGCGTATGGAACTGGACTATACAAACAATTTCAAGTAGAAAGAGCTCCTAATAATGATTAATGTTTTTGGCATAATGCATATGTGGGTATGAGATCTTCTCTAGGTCATGATAGATTAGGCTCACATTTTCCAGTACATGCGTTGAGTCAGTTCTTTTTCAATCCTAAAGTAGACCCTTTCTTTTACAGGTAAAAAGAAGTTTTATTAACCCACATAAATAGGCAAAGCCTGAGTACACAGGAACTATACAAGAAAGAGTCTAATTACAAAACTATGTGCTACTGATAGTAGCATACAAATAATTTAGATTCGTTCCATTTCATACAATAGAAGAGGCCCAAAGCAACAAAATATGAAAGAAAAAGTCCCTAAAACTGTTCGGGGAGCGTTCCCCATCCTCAAAACAGCGGTCATTTCTTTCGTTCCATGTGCACCACATTAAGCATACACTCCCATATTTGATCTCTAAAATATTTCTTCAAAGAGTGTCTCCCTCAAGGTGAAAATGCCATAACCATTTTCCGAGAAGTGTCTTGTTGAAGGTTCTTAAATTTCTTAAGCCCAAACCGACACAAGACAATGAGGTGCATACTTTATCCGATTTGATCAAATGGAACTTCTTTGTATCCTCTAGCCCTCCCCATAAGAAATAACGAAAAATCTTTTCCAGTTTATTCGACAACCCTACAAGCATTGGAAATAAGGAAAGAAAATACATTGGGAGATTGGATATGTACTCGTAATAAGTGTGATTCTCTTGCCCTTAGACAAGTAAATTCTTTTCCATCCTGCCAGTTTGCCTTCAATTTTCTCAACAATCCCTTCCCACATTATCTTAGAATTATGAGGGGCTCCCAATGGGAGTCCAAGGTACTTCATTGGCAAGGATGTGACCTTGCATTCTAAGATGGCAGCCACCTCCCCTAAGCTGTTGACCGAGCCCACAGGGACTACTTCCAACTTAGATAAGTTCACCTTAAGGCCAGATACAACTTCAAAGCAAAGTAGAAGTGCTTTGAGGGAGCGAATCTAATTCAGATCCTGGTCACAAAAAATCAAAGTATCATTGGCGAATAGAAGATGGGAAAGCCGTCAAGCTTCCATGAGTAGAACCACCCACCGAGTAACCCGAGATGAAACCCATATCCACCGCCCTTTTCATCATTCTGCTTAGCACGTCCATGACAAGAATAAATAAGAGTGGGGATAATGGATCTCCTTGTCTTAATCCTCGAGAGTTGTTGAAGAAACCTTTGGGAGTGCCATTGACCAAAACAGAGAATCTGAAAGTTGTCATACAGTGCTTGATCCATTGACACCATCTTGCCCCAAAGTCATACCTACCTAGAATATACAACAAAAAGTCCTAGTTCATATGGTCAAATGCCTTTTTCATATCCAGTTTACACAAGATGCCTAGAATACCTCTTTGACTCTGCTCTCCAAACATTTGTTGGCAATGAGGACCGGGTCTAGTATTTGCCTTCCTTTCACCAAGGTATTTTATGACTTCAAGATGATCTTCCCCAAGACCTCGTTCAACCGCTTCGCTAAAACAATCTTGTAAACCCCACTTATCAAACTTATGGGTCGGAAATCATTCACTTCCACCGACTTTGCTCTCTTGGAAATAAGTGCGATGAAAGAGACATTAATGCTCTTCTCAAATTTCATAAAAGAATGAAATTCCAAAAAAACTTTCATTATGTTCTCTTTAACAATGTCCCAACATGCGTGAAAAAAAAGCCATTGGAAAGCCATCTTGTCCTGGGGCTTTATCTTTGTTCATACCTTTTATCACACGAAACACCTCTTCTTCTTTGAAAGTCCTCTCCAACTAGGCCGCATTTGTGTGGTCGATGGAATCGAAAGCTAGTTCGTCCATCTTGGGCCTCCAAAAGTACTGCTCTGTCAAAAGCTTATCGTAAGAATGGACAATATGGTCCTTAATAGCATCTGTACCTGATATAACCCTGCCCTCCTCATGGAGGACCTCTATGGCGTTGTTCCTTCTATGTGAGTTTGTAACCCTTTGAAAAAAACTTTGTGCTCCTATCCCCTTCCTTCAACCAAAGAGCCCGTGATTTTTGGCTCCACGAGATTTCCTCAATAAAGGATGATCTTTTCCAGCTCAACGACTATAGTCAGTCTTCTTGTCCTATCCTCAATTGGTAATGCCATTTCCTCTTCTATCTCATCAAGTTGCTGCAACTCCATAAAAAGTTTGTCCCGCTGGTCATTGATGTTCCCAAAAGACTTCCAAATTTCATTTTCTGAGATCATTTTTCAATGCTTTAAGCTTCACCGCTATAATAAAACTAGGAGTGCCTGTGAGCTGATAGGAGGCCCCCCACGAGCGGACTTTTTTGATGGACCCATTTACCTTTAACCACATGTTCTCGAACTTAAAGTATCTACGTTCCTCCTGAAAACCTCCACAATCTAGCAATAGGGGAAAATGATTCAAGCAAAGTCGAGGAAGCCGTTTTCAACACAAATTGGGAAAGTGAATGTCCCAGGAAGGAGCTATCCAGCCTCGAGTAGGTCCTTCCGTTTGACCAAGTCTCCCCCTGCCAAAGGAAGATCCACCAAATCTAACTCAAATAGAAGGATTGAGAAATCATCCATAGCTGAGCCCATGCTAGAAGCCCTTGACCACTTGCTCGGAAGCTAAGTGATATTGAAATCTTCCCCAATACACCACGGAATATCCCACCAACTACATAAGCCAGCTATCTTGTCCCAAAGAAGTTTTTTGCTACCATCATCATTTGGCCCGTAAATTCCTGCAAACCCCTAAACAAATTCATCATCCACATTTGAGAAAGAACATGCTAATGAAAATTTCCCAACACAATCCTCCACAAAATTAACTACTCTCTTGTCCCACATTACGAGTATACCCCCTGAAGCACTTTAGAAGCGAGGGTGGTCCATCCTGCATAAGAGCAATTCCACAAGCTTCTGATGATGTGCCTATCAATAAACTTTAATTTTGTCTCTTGCAAACAGATGACATCCACTTTCCAATCCCGTAATAAGTTCTTCACTTTAAAGTGCTTGTTTGGGTCATTCAAATCTCGAACCATTCTATGAAAGAATTTTGGGCTACATGAATCGCCAATATTCACCCTATCCTTGTGTCCAGCCCCTTACTCCCACTAGCCTCTGCCCTTATAGACCATTTTCTTCCCACTTTAGGAATGTCTTCTTTAGGAACACGTAGAGCTGAAGCTGTGGGTGCCGTAGCCTCCCTGCCCAGTCCCATCACCATACTCAGTCCTAGAACAACTTTTTGCACCAATAAGGAAACTTATTCTAGCACAGTAGAAAGTTGTGCTCTGACAGTCCAAAGTTGTGCTCTGACAGTCCAAGAAGACGCCCCCATGTCCTCTGGGTAAGGACCATGCAGCAACTCAGTTTCTTCCTCCTTCGACTTCATGGTAGAACTGCTCTCTGCCGCAAAACCAACAAAAGCCAAGGTGTATGATTTCGAGATAGGGACAGACTTGCCATCCTGTCGCAAAGCTCCTTTTGGTTGCACCATTATGTGCTCAGCAGCTTTTTTTAAGTTATATGCGAAACCCTCCCAGCCGCTACCCTTTATGCCTTTAGGAATGATCAAAGAACCTTTTCTCCTGCCATTATTAAACTCCTCCAAAAGAAGATAACAGCCCCTAGAGTTTCTGAGAAGATGCAGAGTAAGAACCCCATTACCCACCTTCTGTTTTTTGAAGAAATCTTCGCACCACCTAGTTTTGATGGCTTCCCCCACCATTTTTACCACCCATATAGCTGCCGAACCATTTATGAGTAGAAACAAAGTCATCCGTCTATTTCTCTCGGTGATGTGAAAACTGTTGGCACCCACTTTCGAGAAGATAAAAATTTTCGATTCCACCATGAAACGCCAAGTTCTTCCATCCAAAACTAATCAGGGTAGTAGACCCTTTTAACAACCATATGGAACACACAAATACAAATGTCTTTAGAATTATTAGTTGCTTTGGTTTCCTTCTATGGTGAAGGCTTATTCATAGCTAGTTTGTTGATTTTTCTCTTTTTACAGTAAAATATGGCCAATTAGAATACTTATAATAAAAAAATATATATATGGCCAATTAGAATCAGCAAAACTGAATATGTGAGCTACTTCTGGAGGCAAACAATATTTACTTGGGGATAGTTATGTGTCGCTACGTATATGATTGTAAATGTCTACTTGCATATATTGGTACCGATAAAAAAAGAAAATGTCCACTTGCCTATATTGCTCTAGTCATGGGCCTCCGTGGAAACAAGAAGCTATAGAAGGGTGGGATTGAGGAATGTGACCTTGTAACACCCTCCCTCTAGGGTTAGGAATGACACTAACTTGTGATGATCACAAATGAGCTAGGTATAAAAAATTCTATAAATGATAAAACAATCCCAGCTTTATTGACAAAAAGTCATTAGTAGCAATTTCCTCTATAAAAAGACATTAGTAGCAGTTATTGAACAACCTTAGTCTTGTGCTTTTTACACAAAATTTCTTAATAATAATAATGAAAAACATAAATTTTAAACTTTCCAATAGAACACTCTGCCTTGGTCTCATCTCCTCGAGCTATACCTGGATTTGTAGACCTGTCATCATACCCTTTATTACCCGGATGATTAACACATAAAAACAAATAATGAGTTGAATACCTGTAAACAGCTACATCATATAGTAAACATCATAATAAAGTAGATTTTCAGTAACAGCTACATCTATTTGTTCTGCTTAGGTTTTGGTCAAAATGTAGTTCTGATTTGAGCAATTGGAAGAAGGATTGAGCTGGAAAACTACATATCAAACCAAAAGTTATCAAAAAAATAAAACCAAAACCCCCCCCACCCCCCCCTCCCCAAAAAAAAAAAAAAAGAAAAAGAAAAATCCCACTATGCTTTACGCAGTCATCCCATCTTTATGATTTGTGCTTAGATTTCGTATTGACTGATTTGTTTTCTTCTTATAAAGAACAGTGTGTTGAACTAATGATAATTCTATTTATAGGTTCTCCCGGATGATATTCGCCAAGCGTTGCTGGTGGTGGTTGAATGCTGCATGAAGCGAGACTACTTAGCTGCAATGGACCAGTATATCAAGATGGCCATTGGAAATGCACCCTGGCCTATTGGTGTCACCATGGTTGGTATCCATGAACGGTCTGCCCGTGAGAAGATCTACACCAATAGTGTTGCCCACATCATGAATGATGAGACCACTCGTAAATACTTGCAATCAGTCAAGAGATTGATGACTTTTTGCCAACGAAGGTACCCTGCAATGCCCTCCAAAGCCGTTGAGTTCAACAGCCTGGCAAATGGTAGTGACTTGCAATCTCTGCTAGCGGAAGAGAGGGTTTCTGGGGGTAATGAAGCCTTTGAGGAGAGGCTTCGGATAATGCCTGCCCCAAAGGAGGGCTACTAGCTATGTATACTCTGATCCGTTTGTTGGATAACATTATTTCAATACGTGTAGGGACATGATGTGTGACAAATCTGCTTGTATTGTGTTTTCTCGAACTCTCACAAATGGGCGTTATGGTCTCTGCATCTTCCATTAATTTGAGCGATTGTGTTCCTTTGGCAGGCCTGCCACCTTTGTTATAGGTGGGTGGGTAGCACTGTCAGGTCGAAGGGTGCTGACAGTGCTCCACACAAACTTCTCTTTTTATTTTTTTGTTTTTTTACATTTTTAACATATTTAAATATATTTAAAAAAAGAAAAAAATATATCAATATATTAAAAGTTACTTCTTTAATTTTAAGTAAAAAAATATAAGTACATGAGTGGTCAAAATGAGAGGACATATCTAGATGGTAAAATAGCATTTTCATAATATAATATATTAAAAGTTACAAAATCTAAAATATCTAAATGAAAACTATTATTATGGTCGAAAAGATCCCAACATGAGTTCGTGGTAGGATCCCATGAAGAGAGGCCAGCCTAGCCCACCCACGGGCTCATGCATGCCATGGGTCAACTTGACTCATGCCAACTATGTTATATTACTTATTGTTTATTTTAATTTAATTAATTATTTTTCAAGGGACATATTGGGAGTTTTCAAGTTGTAATCTTTATAAATAGGACCCTTAGTCTTTGCATGTACATCTTTTAGCAAATTACCTAGAAGAGGATTATTTTGTTTAGGAGATCAACAATCGGTGCTAGGCACTTGAGTTTTTTGGGTGTAATTCGTGAATCCCAAAGAGAGAATCACACATTGCAATTCGTGAATATGTGTGATTCATTTATCTTGATCTTGCAACTTGGTGCAATTCGTGAATTAAAGTAGTTATTATCTTTGTTTTTATCAAGTTATCAATTCATGAGGTTTATTTCAACTGTTGTGCAATCCGTGAATCATTAGTTGATTTGTTACTTTTTGTTTATTCAAGTTCTTTAAGTATTTTACTTTGTTCTTGAGCGTTCATCATTTTGTTCTTGGTGTTCATTCTTCCATTGCTCATTTGATCTTTCCATACTCTCATTCTCGACCACTAAAGTGTTTGCCACTTTCCATAAATTCTTCCCATCATCCAACTTGCCCTAGCCGAAGTCCACTTGCCATACTTGGCTTCCATCTATATTCAGCCACCATAATATTTCCTCATTCCATTTTGCCTTAGCTGTGAGTCTCACTTAGCATAAGTGGCTTGCCCATAAATCCTTCCTTCCACAAAACCCTAGCCGCCCACCTCAAGCCCCTATAAGGTAATTCATTCCTCCCAAGAGTCTTGACTCTCTCCCATTTCTAATCCCTTAATTTAAGGATTTGACAATCACATTCAATCCCTTAAATTACTCTTCCTAAAATCTCTCTAGTCAACTAATGACTTGTCATCCTAGTCCAAATTAGAATTCCCCTCTTCCCTTAAAGATTCCCTCCATCTTGCAAACCTTCTATATCCATTTCCAAATCATCCAACCCTAAGCAACCCATCAAACTCGCCAACCCTAATCCTAGCCAAAACTAAATCTTTTTACTTACCTAAAGAGATTCCTTCTATCTTAGAATCCTTCCATATCCATTCCTAAACCAATCAAATCTAGCCAATCTTCCAAAGACCATGTCAACCCTAATTTCCCAACCTAACCCACGACAACCCTAATTGCATCCTATCCAAACCCTAGCCAATCACACAATCTCGCCAACCCTAGCCCATTCCCATAGTCCACGGCAACCCTAGTTGCCTCCAACCCGTAACCCTAGCCTCATCTCATTCAAACAACCCTAGCCTCCATCAACTAGGCACCTCACTCAAGAACAAGTCTCTAGCTGCCCACATTGATTTGCCCTCCCTAAACACTTAGACTACTCAAGTTCATCATCATCTTCGTCATTCCATCACCCAAACACCAACCCTTTGTGGAAGGCCAAGCAAGTTGGCAAGGTCACTCGGTCATCATCCTCACCAAGGCAAGCTCATGGTCCTTAGTGTTAGGGACAAGACCGGGGTCCCTAACACTTTGACCCAATGATAAGTAACATACGAGACCATATGCCGGTTCAACCACTAGCCTTCAATCTAAACAACCTTCAATCCAACTACCAAAGTCCAAATTAGAGGTGTGCAAATTTTTGAAGGTTTTGATTTCGACCGGTACCCGCTTAGATTCTGACTTCGATGGAATCAGAGGGTTTGAAATTGGAATCGGAATCAGAGTAATTCCGATTATGTAAGCGGAGTCGGAGTCGGAATCGGAGACTGGTGTGCCTTCGACTTTTGATTTTTTTTAAAAAAAATCTAGATGCAAAACGACGTTGTTTTGCATCTGTGATGATTTTAACAAACTAACTAGAATGACACCGTTCCATTTAAATAGGAACGACATGACACCGGTTTAATACCTTCATGCTTTGCTTTGCTTTCTTCTTTCTTCCTAATTCCTTCTTCTGTTCTTCATTTCTTTCTTCCTTAGTCCTCTCATGATTCTCCTCTCCTAGTTCATGGTTCACGCTGCACGAAGTCACGACCAAGCACGAATCCGTCATTAACAAAGACTCATTCACTCAAACATTGTAGAACACTACCGTCGCCACAGTGCCTTCGCCCTTCCGTTTTTGCCAATTGGTAATTTTAATTTTTAGGGTTTTAAATTTAGAAATTTTAGTTTTACCCCGAATTCATTTTGTTATTTCTTATTCACTTTGGTTATTGATTTGGAATTTGGATTGTCTAGATTATATAATTTTGTGTATTTTTGTATTGAGGAAATATTGTGTATTTTTGTATTGAGGAAATGGTTGTGATGGATTTTGTTAAAGTTCTTGACTTTGGACAGTGAACGTAAGGTGTTTGTAAAAATCTCACTGAGAAAAAATACAAAAAAATTTCTAAAAAGTACATTGTAATTATCGTAAATTGGAACTCAATTTGAAAAACCCTTCTTCTTGCAATTACCGTAAATTAAGTATATGCTGTCAAACATTGAGGATATAAGTTAGGAATGATAAGAGGAAAAATAAAATTAATCACATATGAAATAATTGGAATTATACTGCTTGAATCAAGATTTTTTTTTAAATTTTTTTATTTATATAGATTTTAAGGTTAAAGAGGGGGAAATGGATAATTGTAAACGGTTTGATCGATTGGACTCCATGAAAAGAGCTTTGACAGATAATCACTTTGACATTTTATGGATCATGATGGATCCCTATTCCCTTCCTTGAATATAACATGTTGGAAGGTAGGCATCCCTGAGTGCACAATTTTGAATAGAAGTGTGGAGACTAGAATTAAGCAGTTGGGGACCTAGATCACTAAAAACAGAAAATCAAAGAATTCAGTGTTATTTTAGCATTTATGTGGGATGAACTTTGGGGCTTTGTTGTAGCATCCATGATGTGATGCCCCCAGATTCTGCTCGGGATTGGATGGACATCCAAAACATCAAAACATGCAACACAAGGTTACCTACCCCCATTCATGACATATAAGATGCAATGTTCCTAACATGCATCTACCATTATACAATATTCACAGTGGATAATTTTTTTTTGAGCAATACTATGCACCAAACTTATAATATTCCAAATAGTTAAAACATAATCTATGCATACTTAACAAAATAAATATCCACGATTACAATACGGGTCTCAGAAGACTGTAATCTCAAAACAACGGAGATTGGGCTCCATAATTACATTACCAAAATAGACTATTTAGCCAGTTTGTAGAGTAAGTCGACTAGCGATATTAGAATACTGTCTAAAAATTTAACTATGGAGGCTGTAAGCTCTATATCATGTCTGCGGCATCTAGTCAACCTCCTCCCATCTGCCAGTGTCTACTCCCTGCTCTGGTCCTAACACATCGCCTACCATTTAGGGAAAATGGTAGTTGGGACTACTACAATGAGATTTGATTACAAATCTCAGCAAGTTAGAAGTAAACTCTAACACAAGTTAATTATGCATGCATGATAGTAAATGCATGAATACACAATCAAAGTCAATAATAAGCATAACATAACTTGACATAATATTGCATGAACTGACATAACTTGAACTAAAACATGAACTGAACTTGAAACTTAACATGACATGGGTTTGAAACTGAGACTTGACTTGACGTGACAAAGCATGAACGTGAACTTGAGACTTGACATTAACGTGAACTTGAACATAACATGAACGTGAAATACATGAACTTGGAATCTTGTTCAATAAACTGAACTTGAGTTTGAACGTGTACATAACTGAAGTTGAACTGAAACTAAACATGAACTTAATGTGAATTGAAACGTGAACTGAATGTGAACTTGAAACGTAACATGAATGTGAACTTGAACATAACATCAACGTGAACTTAAACATAATATGAACGTGAACTTGAACTGAAACTTAACTTAACATGAACTTGATTTGAATTCTGAAAATCAAAATGATTCTGCTAGTGTTTTCGTCAGGAATAATGAAGAATCAGAATGATTCCGTCCAACATATTCCATCAGAGATACTCAAACAATCAAAATGATTACATCATGAGTATTTTAAATCATGTACCCTAGCAATCAAAATGATTACACAGGAATATTTAGTAATATTCTGACAATCAGAATGATTACATCATGAGTATTTTAAAAGAAATATCCTAACAATCAAAATGATTACGTTAGGAGTATCAACATAACTGAACTTGAACTAAATTCTAACAATCAAAATGATTTCACCAGAAGTACCTTGTGTGAAGTACGAATGGAGATGCTTGGACAATCATAGTGATTACATCGCGAGTATCCTAGACATAACTAACTTGACATAACTTGAAAGGTTGTTCCCGAGATACACAAACTGTATTCAAGATGAAATGTGACTCGAATACGAAAGGATAGAAGTCCTGACATAACACAACATGACTTGAACATAACACGAAAGATATGACTTACTTGAGATAGAAACATTTTGTAGCATGACATAACATGTAACATACAACATTTCGTAACATGACATAACATGTAACAAACAATATACTTAACATGACATACTTGCAACAGTGAATATTACATTATATGACATACATGTAACATATGGCATACTTAACATGTCATACTTATAACAATACGTGACAAAATAGATTGTTTAACAAATAAATATTCATGACATAATAAATCATGCATTACTGATAAACATGTAATGACATGGCATGTCATGGCATATATGGTAACATATATATATAAACTGTAGTTTCTTTACCCATCACACATATATAGTAAACTGATAGTAAGTAAAGAGCTAACTTACCTCGATCGTCGCGTTCTATGAGAATAAAGTGCCAAACACGAGGAACTAAAAATAGTAATTCTAAAACTTAAAAATTTAATCACTAACAATTAGCAACATATAAATATTAGAATAAAATTAACATTTTACCCTCTACCTGTAGAAAAATGACCATTTTACCCCTAACTTAAGGATTTCACATCCTAACTCTAAAAATTACAAATGTTTACATTCCTCATGTAAATTTTATCCTAAACTCAAATATCAACTTAGAAAAATTTAAAATAATTCACAGCTATGGAAAACTCACTATGACATAAACATTCATATGTCATTTCTCTTGATTTTTGTTGCAATTTCTTCCAACTTCCAAACTCATGATAAAATCAAAATTTTGCAACAAAGATCTTCCTATCCTAAGTTTAAAACCATACTTAAAACATCCATTTAGAAAAAACTAATCATTAACACCAAACTTTTTGTAAAAAGATACAAACTTTTTAACAAATAGCAAGCCCTTGAATCACAAGCTTTGACCCTAAATCAAAACATCTCCAAGAATTCCAAAAATCAAATATTACTTCTACGATATTCATAACATCATCTTAAGATCAGCCATGCTTTAAAATCATAAAAAAAACGTCACCAAAAATCACAAAATAACACTTGGAGTTTTTGGTTTTACACATAGTCCAAAAACAAAAACTTTTTTTTTTCTTAACTAGTTTTGGTCAATCTCTTGATCCATGACTTAAAAAGATGAGATATTCAAACTAAAGCATCACATGCTTTAAACATGTGTCCTAAAGAAGACCCAACCATCAAACTTAAAATCACATGGCTATAAATCAATAAAACATAGATCTAATCCAAAAATCCAAAAACATCAAATCTTAGACCTAACCAAAATCCTCTTGCATAGAAAAATCATATATTTGAAACTAACACTAAATATCTTCAAAATAACATCCTAACATGAAAATAGGAGACTTAGGATCGTCATATAAAAATATTAAAGCTTTTAGAGTAAGATCAAACAATGAAATATTCAAACTTTCTCCAAATAAAGTTTCTAGATCTAAGAAAATCTATCATCAAAAGCTTTAGTCATACAACAAAACCTCAATGAACACTCATAAACACATGTTAACAACACTCCATGAAAGTTTTGGACCAATATATGTCCATTAGCTTGGTCAAAAATTTCAAAACATAAAATACTCCATGAAAGTTTCGGACCAATATATGTCCATTAACTTGGTCAAAAAGATCCATAAATTTGCCCAAGAAATCTATTTTGGGTTTCTCTCTAAGAATGGAGTGAAGAAATGATGAAAGGAAAAGAAATTTGTCTTGCATGACTTTAGACTTTTGGAGGGGGGAGATATGGGCTTGAATTACCCTTGATTGGAGGTGGCTATGCCACATAAAGTGGAGAATAGTGAGGGGGCAAAGGACTACCTGCAGAAGCAGTGAGGTATGGAGGTTGATGAGGTGGACTTCTCCTTCACATCAAGGAACTATTGGATGCAGCCAAGCGCAGTGGATGGTCTTCCATGTGAGGGAGGAAGCTTCTTCAAGAAGCTTTAAAAACGTGGCCAAATTCATGGGCTTTGGTGGGCCTCAACCAAGTGGGCTTCAACTTGGGGTTTAAAGGGGGTTTGTTTAGGGTTTGGGGTGCTATCAAGCCCAAATCCAATTTTTCTTGGACCAATCAATTTTTGAAGGTTTAAAAGATTGGATAATGATGTCATAACAAGAATTTGGTGAATTAATAGTATGTGGAAGTGATTTAATCAAGTGATTAAATACAATGCTAGAAATTGGATAAAAAAGAGTTTGAAGACCAACTTTAGGGTTTGGGGAAACCGTTTAGGGTTTCAGTTTCAACCAAGCTTTTGGGGTTTCAATTGGATTCCAAAAATTTAGGATTTTAGTAGGGTGGAAACCCTATTTGATCTGGCTCAATTTGGTTGATCAGATGAAAGAATAGGGTTTTGCTTAGGTGGCATGATCTCACACTTTGATTTCCTTCACAAATTCACCTAATGGTTCCTCTTGTGCTAAGTGTCTAATACTATTCACTAAGTGTGCCTAAGATCTTGCCTAGTGTCCACATAAAACTTTCCTAACTTAATTTGGACATTCCACACTGTGATTTTAAAAACACTGCGCTAGGTGTTACTGTTGAGTTTACTATTTACTCCAAGAAAGTGAAAAATAAGCTTTTCACTGTAAAATCCTAAATATTCATACAAACCTAACTGTGCAATTTTTTTACCAAAATTCTACCCCGAAGTGCCTCAAAAAAAGCAAAATACATTTTCGAACAAGCATATCGTCCGAAAACTGAAAATGAGATTATTGCGCTATAAAATCCTAAATAATGAACTGAGTCAATTGGCACAAATCATAACATATTCTTACACTTCTAACTACCTCAAATAAATAAAATCACACTTCTAACACCACAGTGAGTGATAATACTGACTTTGCTGACATACTAAAACCTATGCGATTAGTCGATTAATGAAAACTTACGGGATTTTCACGAGATTCCTAAAGTCTATAGAAATTCCACCATTGAATTTCTAATGGGCTGTTACACATGATATTCCCTTAAAAGGTACGTAAGGTTAAGGTAAAACATGCATGTTTCCATATTGATGGTAATCCTAAGAAATTCTCTGCTAAATATTTCCAAGAAAAAATTGTAGATTATGTACAGACACGCAAACTTTAAGATCTTGAATATATATTTGTCTTATATATATATGTCAAGTCTCCGAATTGGTAGTTTTTAGCTAGTATTCATGGACCCAGTAAAGGTAGACGATTGATAGCTAGCGTGAGAACATAATTGGAGTTGTCTTGACTAAAAAAGGGTGGGTGGTCACATCCATGGAAGCAGGTGGGTGGGGTCATATATTTCTGATCAATCAATACCAGCATGAGCACATTGATTTCTCAACTAGTCTTTGCATGTTATGTTTTACAAGTATCAAGTGAGACTTCTTCCAGTTCAGCTATGTGTACTACACACTTGTTTTTATCATAACAATTTAATGTATCTCTCCCTATGCACTTGGGCTTTATCTACTTTTATGAATAAAACTTATTAATTACCTATAAGAAAATAAATTAAAAATCTTCATAAGTGCATGGTTTGCTTATATAAAGTAACTAATGGAAACAACACAATTTCCCATTCAAAGATTTCACAGTTCAAATATGTTTGCTTATAACCTTCATATAATAATAAGTATTAGACACACGATACGTGATAAGGCTTGTATTTAGTTTTAATCCTTTTTCCAAATTTTATTTTTTAGTTTGAATCTTTTCCCACTCTCCCTCATTTCTGTATAAAACTAACCCTTTTGATTATTTGAATCTTTGATGGATGCACATTTTTGAGAATTAAGTATTGATGTTTATATTTATGTATCATATTCCAGATATGGATGCTTCACCAAGTGGGACTCCATAATTGGATTAGGATGCCACAATTCTGTCCCAAGCACTAAGATCTAGACCCACTTCTAGAGCACAAACTTCGTGTGCAAGTAGTCGATTCCCACTCCTGGTAGACATAGAAGATGACGATACATTTAATGAGGAGGAGGAAATGGCTATTGGGGATGAGCCGGATGTACCACCTCCATCCATGAGGCCATCACAACCATGTTCAAATAAAAAAAGGTTGTGGACAGGGGAACATTTCGCCAAGGTTGATGGTAATCCCCAGGAACCACAGGCGAGATGCAACCATTGTGTTACACAAGTTGAATGTCATTCAAAGTAGCAAGGCACCGCTTGTTTGATATCACATCTTAATGGTTGCCAGAGGTGTAAGATAGCGAAGGGATTAGCAGCCAAAGATCAGACCCAGCTTAGTTACGAAACTTCTACAGTGACTAATGGTACACAACTTAAGAAAATGGTCATCCCTCAATACAGTGAGAAGATGTTGAGGGATGCGCTTGTAGAGATAATAATTGAAGACGAGATACCTTTTACTACAGTCGACAAAAGAGGGTTCTGAAAGTTCATCAAGCTGCTTGAGCCACGATTTCAATTGTCATCACAGTATATTGTGACGCGAGATTGTATGAAAAAGCATTTAAAAGACAAGCTGAAATGAGAAAGATGTCTATGACCACTGGCCAAAGAGTATCATTTACGATTGACACATGTATGTCTATACAAAGCGTTTCCTATATTTGTATCACAGCACACTACATTGATAGCGAATGTAATTTAAAAAAATGGATTATTGGATTCAAAGAAATCATTGATCATAAGGGTGCATCCATTGGGGCGGAGATGGATGTTGTTTAAAGGTTTGGTGAATTCAGAAAGTTTTATCCATTACAGTCGTTAATGCCAGTGCCAATGATACTGCAATTGAATGGTTCAAGCGGAATATGAAGGTGAGAGATGATGTCATTCGGGGCCACGAGTTTATCCATATTCGATGTTCTGCACATATAATCAACCTGAGTGTTACTGAGGGTCTAAAAGAAGTTAACGATTCCATTACCAAAGTTCACAACATTGTGCGGTATGTGAGGGCTTCCCCCCAAAGGCTTAAAAAGTTCAAGGCAATAGAAGAACAGCTTGGGATTTCATGTTTAGACTTGATGTAACTCTACATACATGATGTTGGATGTGGCACACAAGTATCAAAAAATGTTTGAGCGGATGGAGGTGGAGGTTGGTGGCTTCAAGTATGCTTTGCTCGAGCTTGTAGGAAAGGGGCTCGGTCCATTGAACACACATGATTGGACGAGTGTGGGGTCTTTTGTTACATTTTTACATATCTTTTATGACATTACTATGCGGATATCTGGATCCGCATATGCGAGTGCAAACTTGTGGTTCAGCGAGGTCTCGACCCTACACCATCACTTGCAAGAAGGTTGTGATGACCCTAGTAGACTATTATCTAGTATGGCTTAGATGATGCAGACTAAATATAATAAATATTGGGGGCAAGTTGATAAGATAAATAGATTACTCTTTTTGATTGTGATCCTTCACCCTCGAGTCAAGTTGGCTACGATTGAATTTTGGGCAAATTCTGTCCTTGGGGTAGTGAAGGCTAGGTCGTTTATTAGAGCGCTTAAAACTGATCTCAATGACTTGTACAACCACTATAGTAATAGTGGCCAGCCTTCATCCGCAGTGGGTATCTCTGCCTCACACTCGATTTCGACAGCTCCATTTAATGACTTTAGCCTAGATGAAGCATTGCATCCACGCTGTCGAAGTTACAACATTATGAGTGGGTATCATTAACTCGTTGCATCGAGGAATATTATGCAGTGTACTTCTGAGGTTGAACGGTATTTTATGGAAGAGGTCAAGGCACCTAGTGTTGTATTTCAGATATTAACTTGGTGGAAGGCTAATTCTGCCAAATATCGAATCCTTTCTCATATTGCCCAAGATGTGCTAGCCATTCCAATTACTATGATTGCATTTGAGTCAGCATTTAGCACTGGAGGTTGAGTGTTGGATGCTTTCTGGAGTTCAGTGTCACCGTCAACCGTGCAGGCCCTGGTTTGCACATAAAACTGGATCAGTGATACGCCCCTTGGACTAGATAGCATTGGCATTGATTCTAAGAGCTATAGACTTGAATTGGGTAACCTTATTTTACCTGTTTCGTTATTATTAAAGTTTATTGCAATAATTATTTAAGTATTTCAATGATTATTTAATTCTTTTTATGATTTCATAAATCTATTTAACTTATACTTTTTATGATTTTACAGATTTAATTATGAACCCTAGCATTATTGTTGATGATTAATGGACTGGAGTATGGATAAGGATAAGCTGCTAATAGAACTAACTTTAATCTTTATTAGTAATAAATGGTAATTAAATTCTATTGTTACTGTGTTCCATTTTCTAAAACAATTTTGGTTCCATTTATTGATTGGGGACTTTTTATCTTAATTTCAAGTATGACGAACGACCAAGCACGGTGCTACAAATGATTTTTTCCTTTTAGCTAAATTAGTTAAATCAATTTGTTTCTTCTTATGTACTGTTGAATCCAACTTTGAAATGGACTATTTTTTCTATTATCAATGTTTTGAACAATTGTATAGGACTTTCTGAATTATGTATTTACATTAATTATATTATTATTTTTTATTATTTTTTATTTAGGGTTCTGAATGGGCCTAATTGGGCCCATTTAGAAGTTAGAGTTCCGATCGGGAGTCAAAATTCTGATCTCCGATCGAAACTTGGAATTCCGACTTTCGATTGGAGTCGAGCTTCAATTCCATTCAGAGTCAAAATCAGAGTGAGATTTGGACTCCAACTCATGTCAGAGTCGGAAGGCACTGTTCTGACTCCATTGGAGTTAGAGCACAGGCCTAGTCCAAATGCTAATTCTCAAACAAGAGTCACAAGTCTCAAGTTATGACGGCTCCACAAACAAAAATGTAAAAAAAAAAAAAAAACATTCATATTTTTTCCATGAATGCCAAAGCAACGAGAATTAAAGAGAAAAATAAGAAATTGCAATTCACAAATCAAAACTACAACATAAAAGGTTTTTTGGGATGAAAAATTCTTCCTAACGTTGTCCCAGTATCGTTGTGCTAGAGGATTTTTGGGAACGAAACGAAATGCAGCTATTCTATAGCGTTTGAACTTAAAGCTTACATTAAACAACAACTAAAATTAAGTCTAGTGATTTCTAAAGTAAGTTTAGTGTTTTAAAGCCCACGAATATTTTAAATGTCCTGGGAATATTTATATAAGATATTTCCAGTGTTATTGAATCGAGCCTAATTTTAAATGAGACAATTATAATATTTTTGAAGAGTTTCAAAAATATTATAATTGTGAAAAATCATTTTAATTAAATGATTTTAGTCATTTAAAAATATTATGAGATTTAAATTATGTTGAAAACTCTAAAGTTATTTAAATGGTTTCATTCTATTAAAGATAATTAGCAAAACTTTGTCATTTAATTAATGATGAATATTATATTTTATAAACTAAAGTTTAGTTAAATAATACCCAAGCCCTCTCCCTTTTTTCCTCAATTTTCCCTTTCCCTTCTCTCTCCTCCCTCTCCTTCAACTCCCGCACGACAACCTCCCCTTCCCCTTCACCAAATCCCTTAAGCTTAGTCCAGTGCTACCATGCGCAGCCCAGCCTCACTGCCACCACCGACAACTCCCCCTCACGCCGGCAACCCTCCACCATGGAAACCAACCCCCACGCAACTCTCTCTCTCCTCCTATGGTAGCTCAACTCGAAATGGGTTTCACCCATTTCTCTCCACCATGCACCGCCACCCACACCACCACTCCACCACCAGCAGTGCTCCCTTCCTCCGTCGGCCACTTTCATGGAATCCAACCATCTATAGCTTCTCCCTAAACCCACACACACACAGAGCCCTCCTCTCACACGGGTCCTCCATGACCCACGGTCGAGCTCCGCCACCCACGACCTCCAGCTACCATCACTAGCTCCCCTGACCACCATGACCTCTCCCAAGCTCCTCCATGCCTAGCTAAGCCCGCCACCTCTCTCACGCTCCCTCACTCTCTCCCATGGGTGTTTCTCCACCCATTTGGCTAGATCTGCTGCACTCCAGCCACCGTGCCGCCTCCTCCTCGCCACCATAGCTCCACCAAGACCCTCTCAAGCCCTCCATGGCCAGCCAACAACCAACCAAGCTTCCCTTCCAAAGTCCCTTGTGTAATACCCACGGCCAGCCCCTTGAAACCTATGGCCTTGTAGTGCTCCACCCTCACCACCATTTTGAGGCCACCATGAGCCTCCCAAGACCTTCCCTAACCTAGCCCTTAGCCCAAACCACCACTTTACGTGGTGGATAGCCACCATACAAGGTGGATAGCCACCACAGGTGGTTTAGCAGCCACGTACGACTCTTTCGACGTTATTGATCGTGACGGGTAGCGAGTAATGCATGAGTTAATGCCGACCATGGTATAACCCTCTGTCCCTCCTTATTTATGTTAGATGTTAATTGGTTGATTATGGAGTTCGCTGTGTAGTGAAGTGTTGAGCGTAACTGTGTAGTGTTGTGGACTATGCTGTGAAGTGTGGGTGTGAAGTGTGTGCTGTAGTACTCATGTGGCATAGTGTTGTGAAGGGAGTACGTGTGGCTTGTACTCCATGTCGTGTAGCGATGCACCATTTGGTGTGCGTCGTAGTAGTGTGTGGTGTAGCATAATGGAAGAGAGTACATGCGGCGTGTACTCCATGTTGTGCAGCGATGCACCATGTGGCATACGTCCTAGTGATGTGTGGCGTACTATGGATGGAAGGGAGTTCATGTGGAGTGTACTCCATGTGGTGTCATGATGTACCAGATGACGTGTCACTAAGGTTTGGATGATATAGTTGAGGAGCATAGGGCATGTTGTGTAGTGTTGGGAACCGTGGAACAGTGTCCCGAAGTAGTTGTGATGTGACCTTGTCATAGTGACGGGTGTCGCGATGTAGATTGGGAGTAACCTTGAGTTACGTGACACGACAGAGGTGTAGTGTGAATGGAGTCTTGTCGTGTTAAGTGTTAGGATGAACTTGTAAAAAGGCCAGAAGTAGGAAAGTTCTGCTGATTGGTTTGAGTAGAAGTTGGTATTGGAGTATGGAGCTTGTTAATACAAGTGGGCGTTTAACAGATTATAAGTTGATCTTAGGTGATAAGGGAGTAGGGTACATGTGTATCTGGTGTGATATGTGTGCCAGACGAATTTACCATGTATAATGGGTAGTTTGTCCTAAGCATGGTTACATGATGTTTAAGCCTCAGAGTTGGCTTAAAGTCATGTGGCATGTATGGAAGGAAATTCAGATTTAGTGTGGACTAGGATGCACAAAGGTAGTGATGAGTATATTGTCTAAGATTGGGATGCATGACTTAGTTGGTCTGAGTCATGCATCGAAATGTGGTTAATAGGAGAGTAAGCCGAAGGTCTTAGTGTCTTAACCCTAAGGTGAATCATCGAGGTTCAATTTAGTGGTGAGCACTTGAGGTAGAACATCGAGTTTGGAAGAAGTAGCAACTATAAGGGGATCCCAAAGGTTTTAGTATAGTAAAGGACATGGGATAGAAGGAGAGTGTTTCCAAGTGAGGTGTAGTTCTATTTCTAGTTTAGTTGCTATGTACTAGATTGAGAATGACGTTAAGGTTATGTGTATGCATGTAGGTTGCCATCTGATATGCACATGAATGGACTGCATGAAATGAGTATGGCATGGAGTCCGAGTAAGTATTATGTTCATGCACTTCTAGAGTTTTCTAAATAAATGAAACAAATGAAAATGAAATCCTTTTCCTGTACAATGCTTTACAAAATGACACAGATGATGTTTTACGAAAGAATGCTAAGTATAAGTTTTCAAATATATGTATGTAACGGCCCTTCTTGATATCCTCTTTTCATGGACCCCAAGGTATTAAGTATATGCATGTGAATGGATGGTATACATGGTAAGTATTGTATGCATTTTCATGAAACAAAATGTGAGTCTTGTGCCTCATGCTTTAAGCGATGCTTTAAATGACGAGAAGAAAGTGTTTTGAAATGTCCCTATGAACTAATGTTTTAAATGATGCCATGAAAGATGATGTTTAAGGATGTTTTAATGACGTTATGGACTGATTTTTTAAATGATGAGTAACGACCAATGGAAAGTGATTAGAAAGAATGTATATATGTTAAGAAAGAAAGCATATATGCTTAGACTCTTTAAGAAATGAAGGCACGAGGTGTGGGGAAATGTTTTACGAAAGAAAAGAAACGTTTTACAAGAGAAAAGCATTTTCAAGAAAAACCCTACCTCGAAATGTTTTAAATGAACGAATGTATTATGTATAGTATGTATGGAGTGATGAATGCATGACTAAAAACCTACTTTATCATATTTTAACTGTATGTCGTAATGCTTACAAGTGTTAGACTCATTTTTATTTTTATGTGTGCCCTCCCAGGGACAAGATGAGTAGTATGTGTCAAGACGGACACAGCCCAAGGGAAAGAGCATGGAAGCCTAGGCATAATATTTTGTGTGAAAAACTTTTAATTATAAAGTTTAATATTTTCCGCTGTAACTCTCTTTAAATTAAGAAACACGTTTGATTTTATAAACATGGAGTCTTTTGTATCTTGGCATGAAAGGAAAAAGTTTTAAAACGAACGGTAATTCCCGTCGCCTTTCTGAAAATCATTTTCTAAAGGTCTCACCACAAGGACGGGTGTTACATAAGCATTCTTGTAAATATGTATTTTTTGTAAGTATATTTGCTATGTGTAATCTGTATTAATGCAAGTTAACATTCAAATGATAACATATACTATTCGAATGGATTCAACCCAGATTCTCGGTGCAAACTTAGAATAACATCAAGAAATCCAATCTCCAAACACAACCTCACAAATCATGCACAATAGAGACAAACACACAAATACATTTATTATAATGAGTAAATTATAAACTATAAGACACAAATTTTACTTTCAATGCAATTCCAAACAACTCAATAAAATATAAAACACCTACACAACATGTAGACAAACAATGAAATCAGTATTAATAAAATTCATGGGCAGTGAAGAAGATGTGTTAACTGTGCATACATATATAACAAAGAACATATATTCAAAAAATTTGTATGCAGCTCTCTTTCCAATGTGAGTTCAATTTAACTCATTGTATTTCTATCCGTATGCTAGTCTTTGTCTCTCTCTAATTGAAAGGGGAGAAGAATGAAGGAGTGAAGGGAGAAGAATCAAAGAATGAGGTGCTGGTTGAAGGAGAATGAGCAATGAAAGAGTAGTATGCAGCACTGAGGGGTGTTTGGGGTATTTAAATGGGGGAAGAATTTTTGAAGTTATTACAGTAAAAAATGTCGTTGTAATAAGTCCCTTGGAACGAAACGCCGTCATTCCATTTCAAACTTCTCTTATTAAAGGTGAAATAAGTTGTCACTTGCATGCCGCCTCTTAAGTTGTTTACCTTTTGAACGCAAATATTTAACATTCGAACGTGAAAATAAATTCAGTGTGCAAGTTTTCCTGCTTGCAAACTTTTTGTGCTAGCGATTGAACAATAATAAAGTGCAATTCGAACATTATTCTGCTGCTCAAGGATTGGCGGGAGACATTCCCTCCACTATTTCAGGAGGCGCTAAAAATCCTAGAAACCATTTGAACGTGCCTCTTCATGGCTGAAAACATTCAATCACTAATATAACATTTGAATGCTAGGCCATACGTTTGAACATATCTTAATAAATGTTTTATTATAGTATAATATCTGCACTATATGTTATAATTTATTACTATATATAGTTATATATATTGTGATCTACATATCTTTCATGGAGTCTCAACTATTTCTTACAAATAGAAGAAAAATAGTCTCCTCTCTATTTCTCTCATTGAGAGAATAGTGGTGGAAGTGTCATATAGTCGCTGAAGTAGTCTGGTAGAGAAGGGAGAGTTTGTGTTAGAATTTTTTTAAGGTAAGGTGTAGTTGGAGGAAGAAGAATGGAGAGATTATAGGAGTTTTGGGCAAAATTTAAAATTAGTGAAGAAGAGGATGCTGCTATTGCATTGGAGGGGTAGCAAACCATTGAAGTAGAACATAAATGTGAAAGATGGTTGATTGGGAAAATATAGAATGACAGAGTGATTGGTAAGCTCATTGTGGAGTCAACAATGGCCAAGATCTAGAGGTTGAGCAAGCCAAACGTTAACGACATGTTTTGTATGCTTGTGGGCCAGGTCCTCGACGACTCGGGTCTTTAACCTTTTCCTGCACACAGAGAAACAATCTAGGGTTTGGCGACCGGGGGGATGGCCAGATAGAGCCTCTGATGTTTAAGTTAGCTAGAGAGTTTAGAAGGAACGATATTTCTTGGAGAGTCTAATGAGTTTGAACCTGCACCTCAGTGCTTGGAAGGCTGCTTTTATACCTGCACCTGGCATCAGTGACCCATGCCCTGCGATGAGCAGGGAAAAATCACTTGACATAGCTCATTTAATACGATGTGGCTCCCTGGCACGAATAATTAATGCATCATGGTCACCGTGGTGGAGGGTGCCTGAATGTAGAGTCCCCATTAAGGTGGCACATTCTTTCCTCCATGTTTGGGAAAGGGGAGGTCTAGTGTCCTTTGAATGTTGGCCAACCTGACTAGTCAGCCTTGCCCATGCTATACCGGACCGAGGGCTCCCTAGGTGGGCCCCTGAGGGGTAAAATGAGCTTCAGCCTAATCTTGGATAGTGTCACCATAAATTGGGCTAAGCTTGTACTTTCGAAGAAAATCCCCCTAACAATTACCTCACCAATTCTTACCGAAAGGATTCGAAGGACAATTACCTTGCTTCCGATGCAACTGATAGAAGTTGTTTGCACTCCCTTACTTTTAATGTGTCCTCGGGCAGTTGCTTCTTGTGTTTTGTTCTCATTGGATCTTGAGAGAGTGGCTTGATGGTTCCTTTACCGCCAGTAATGGCACGTTCAGATGGTTCTTTTCCCACTCCTAATGATGTCCACTTTGTTCAATGTGCATGTGTGGTTCCAGGTGACCCCTACCACGTTCTCAGTCACTTTGAATTTACAGTGCCAATGCCGTAAGAGAGCTCTTGCAATCCTGGAATGTGAACCGTCCCTTCGGGGCCTATATATAGCTACAAAGAAATGGACAGGTTGTTTACCGTTTGAAGACTTAGCAATTTGCCCTGCCTATTCCTGCTTAGAGTACTTGCTACCATCTTCATTTCTCTTGAATGTCTCCTAAGAAATCCATTTGATTAGTCTCAAAGAGTTTGGAGATTCCTAAGACCACGAGGTCCTCTGGCCCCTTCGACCTGCCCATGGGAAAGGGCCCTCTAAATTTCCTGCCGAGGGACAAAGGTTCGTGGTGCTCATCGGTAACCCCCTAGGACCTATGTGCTCTGAGGTAGAGGTACAATGTGCCGGATCACATAGTCTTCAAAGTCCCACAGCCGGACGAAGGGGTCATGGAACCCAAGGGATTCGCCTATAAGGTCGCACTATTTCCCTTTATGTTTTATGACGGTTTTCGGTTACCATTGTATCATCTGGTGCTTGTTCAACTCCTCCCCAATGCTTAGAGGAACCTTGTGGGGTGCTATGTGATCTGGTAGCAAGCCTTGGAAGAGGCTCGGGATGCTTGGCCCGATCTCACTGGCTGGGAATTCTTCCTTACTCACCAGATCCTTAAGAGGGGGGGGGGGAAATACTTGCAACTTCACTCCTACTCAGCCATTCGTCCGCCTGGAGCAGCAGTACGACAGGAGAACTCCTTAGTCCAGGCATTTCTTCTTCATATTTGATGTAGGGTGGGAGTATCCCCCGAGGCAGTTGTCAAGACAAACTGGGGAGTCTTGGTCGAGGAGGAGCTTGTGACGTCACCGACAACGTCAAATGAGCTTCGTCCCATCAGGGTTGTGCTGGACTGGGTTGCTTCTCGTCCGAAGGAGGCTTGGTCAAATATGTTACTGAGCACTGATAGTCTGTTGCGATATATCCCTACCAATTCATCATTACACCGAGCAGCGTCCTTGATCCCGCTGGAGCCCATTGGTGGCCCGGCACACAGATGATTCGTTAGTCTGCCAATAGAGGGGAAAGGAAAGAGGCCACGACGAAGCTTGCCAGTTAGTCTTCAACGAGAGTCTCTGCCCAAAAGCCTTCCCTTCTTGGGCCAGGGGAAGGGAAATTTCCACCCTTCTGAGTCGCAAGGCATCATTCCCTTCTCCACGAGTGCTCGGGGGGCTGACTTCCTCTTCCATGTCTTGGTTTGCTCTTTCCTAAACAGGCGTGGGACCTTCATGCATTACACTGCATGTTCCTCCCACGACTCCCCCTATTGTTGAAGGTTTCCCCATGCTTTCTCCCAGGGGTCGACGTTTAGCATCCTTATTCTCTCACATTTCCTAGGATCATTCTTCCAGGGTGCCCAAAGGTTTGAAAGGGGTCATCTGGAGTGGTTATTGCTAGGCGTCGAGTGTCTGAGCCTCCAACAGAGGGTGTTTCGGATGTCCCCATTCAGGTTAGTATTCTAGTTTGCGTCCATTTGTTCTTGCCTGCCCTATTATCTCCTTCTAGTCGTTGTTTTCCTATATGTTGTTGTATGAAGCTTTTGCTCTTCGCCTTTGTTTGATTGTACGTACATGATCTTAATAGATTTATTTGCCTTTACACATTATTGTACCTCTATGCCCTAGCTTGTATTTCATATTTTCTTGTATTTCAGTACTGTGGGGTCCCCTCACTTGTCAGATAATTGCTACAGTGCTAGGGTCTCTTTCTGTCCTGACTTGGCGCTATGGGTCATAAATGAGCAGGCGACATGTGTCGCGTTGGATGTGACAGGTGATGGGATGCAGCAGGAGAGTTGCCTATATAAAGGGGCCCTTCATCTGTTGGATTCTCCATCCTTGCCTTTTTTCTCTCCTAGGGTCCGGTTGTCCAATTTCTTCTCCCCTCCCTGATGAGTTCGCATGACCTGGCTAGATTTCCCCTCTTCGATTTGCTTCTAGGTTATTGTGAGTCAAAGTACCCCGGGGTGTGGTAGTGGATGTTCTAATTCAAATTGAAAAATTTTATTATCCTATTGTTTTCCTAATTCTTGACACTAGCTCTGTTGTTGATACTACTTCTAAAATTCCTTTGATTTTAGGTATTTTTTTCCTTGCCACTGCTAATGCTCTTATTAATTGTAGTAATGGGCTCATGAAGCTGTCTTTTGGAAACATGACTCTCGAGGTGAATATCTTCTATATTGCAAAATAGCCAGAAGATGATGACAAGAGCCACCAGACATACATGATTGACTCACTCATGGATATGGGAGTTTCTTTAGCTCATGATTTTGATCCCCTTGAGTATTTTCTTGTTAATTCTGAGTTTGATTCTATCAGTGATCCATCTGATGTAGTTGATATTTGTGCTATTTTTTATGGAACTCAGGATTATGGCACTCGGGCATGGCAACCGAAGTTTGAGGAGTTGCCTGAGAAGAGTGAAAAACAAATTTCTTCAACTGTGGAAGCACCCAAAGTTGAATTGAAGCCTCTGCCTAAGGGTTTAAAGCATGCTTTTCTTGGTCCAGGTGATATTTTTCCTGTTATTATCTTATCTGAATTGTTTGAGTCTCAAGGTGAGAAATTAATTCGGACCCGAAGTGAGCATAAGTTAGCCTTAGGTTGGAGCATTGCTGATATAAAAGGTGTTAGTCCCCTGGTTTGTTCTCATAAAATTAATTTGGAGGAAGGAACTAGCCCTCGTAGAGACCCCCAGTGTAGGCTTAATCCCACTATGAAAGAAGTGGTGAAGAATGAAGTGTTGAAACTATTAGATGTATGAATCATATATCCTATTGCTGATAGTAAATGGGTAAGTCCTACACAGGTTGTTCCTAAGAAGTCAGGTGTTACTGTGGTGAAGAATGACCTTGGAGAGTTAGTCCCTACAAAAAATTGTGACTGGGTGGCGGATGTGCATTGATTACAAAAAATTGAATGCAACCACCCAGAAAGACCATTTTCCTCTCCCTTTTATTGATCAAATTCTTGAGCGTAAGGTTGGTCATCCTTTCTATTGTTTCTTGGATGTTTATTCGGGTTATTATCAAATTGAAATTGCATAAGAAGACCAGGATAAAACCACTTTCATTTGTCCTTTTGGTACTTATGCTTTTCGTAGAATGCCATTTGGATTGTGTAATTCACCTGCTACTTTACAACATTGCATGATGAGCATTTTTATTGACATGGTTGAAAATTGCAAGGAAGTTTTTATAGATGACTTGATTGTTTTTGGATCTTCTTTCAATGCATGCTTATTGAATTTAGAGAGAGTGTTGACTCGTTGTGAGGAGAAGGAATTGGTTTTGAATTAGAAAAAGTGCCACTTTATGGTACCTTTAAGTATTGTCTTAGGGCATATTATTTCTTCTAGGGGGATAGAGGTTAATCAATCTAAGATTGAATTAATCTCTAAGTTGCCTACACCTAGAATAGTGAAGGATGTGAGATCCTTTCTTGGTCATGCGGGCTTTTATAGGAGGTTCATACAGAATTTTTCCACCATATCTAGACCACTATGTGACCTCCTAGCTAAAGATGTCCCATCTGAGTGGACATAAGATTGTCAAGAGGCCTTTAAAACATTAGTTGGCAAGCTTAGCTTAGCACCCATAATGCAGCCACCTAATTAGACTTTGCCTTTTGAGATCATGTGTGATGCTAGTGATTTTGCTATAGGTGTTGTTCTTGGAAAGCGAAGGGAGGGGAAGCCCTTTGTGGGTAACTAAATTCTCAAGTAGGGCTAGGGATGAACTTGCACATTAGATGGTATTTTTAATTTATTTTTAATTCATGTATTTGATTTTCAATTACTAAAACTCTATTATTCTCAGTTCATCATTGATGTTTTCTTCTCTGAATAATTATAGAATTTATTCTGTTCACGGATTCAGTCATGGTTTTTCTATTGAATAGATTAGTTCTTTGATTATGTTTGGATCAATTATTTATCTATATTGATTTAGTTCTTTACTGCAATATCGCTCCCTGAGTATATTGTCATCGTTGAATTTTCTTAATAGGGATAATAATTTACATGTTTTAAAGGTGGTGAATGATTTTTCAAAGGGTTACATTTGGTTTAATTTTGGTTTATAAATCTATACCTTCCAATTGAGAATTTCAGGAATTGAGTTCACAATTGAGTTATTCAATGAATTAAGAATAATTAAAATACCGGATTTGTGCAAGGGATTCCTGATTCTCTACTATTTGTCAAATTTGAGTACTTCTTTCATTATAAACTTTGCTTCACTTTAGTTTGCATTTAAAATTAATTTTTGTTCTATATTAATCATTTAATATTTTTCTTTAGTTTCTTTGTTCCTTCTGCTATTCTTTTAATTTGTCTCCCTATGGAATCGACACCCCAAAGCTATGCTACAACTACCGTGTTATTCTTTGGGCATAATCAATTCATAGCAAGGTCTTGTTGGTTGCCTCCACTTGACCATTTGATTGAGGGTGACCCGGGGAGGAGTATTGGAACTTGATTCCCAAGTCCTGGCACCAATCTCAGTAATGGTCAGAGTCGAACTACCTCCTGTTGTTTGACACGATGTTGCAGGGCACTCCAAACCTGCAGATGAGGCTCTTCCATAGCAAGCGGGCAATGTTACTAGTCATAATTGTTGTGAATGCTTTGGTCTCAACCCACTTGGTAAAGTAGTCCATAACCACACCACTACAAACTTTACTCCGCCTTTTCCCAGAGGGTTGGGGCCCATTAAGTCAACCCCCCACTGAGCGAATGGCCAGTGGGAGGTTATTGGTACTAACTCCCCAGATGGGCCATGGATGATTCCCACATACTCTTGGGATTTCCTACACTTTTGTACATACTCCTTAGCATCTTTTAGGCCGCATTGCCAGTAGTAAGCAGCTCACATTGCCTTTCCTGCTAGTATCCTTCCCCCAGCATGGTCACTACATATCCCCTCGTGTATTTCGGCCAGCACTTGTTGGGCCTGCTTGCTTGGGATGCATTTTAGTAGGGGTGCACTGTATCCTCTGTGGTATAGCACTTCGTCAACCATGTTGTACCTTGCCATTTGATTTCTCACTTTCCTCACCCCTTCTCTATTGTCAGGACCTTCCATGTGATTCAAATATCACAAGATGGCTTGAGCCCACTCAGGTGTGCCCAGTCCTACTTCCAGCAGCTTAATCCCCACGGCTAGCACCTCGACGGTCCTAAGGATGGCTGATTCTAATATTGGTGTGGCTTCCAACTCATATGCTGTCCTTGCTAGTTTATTTACGTTGTCATTCTTGGCTCTTGAAATTTGCTGTATCTAGAAGTGTTAAAAGTGAGCACGTTCAATCTGTATCAACGCCAGATACTTTTTCAATTTTTCTGCTCATCGCAGCAAACTCTCCCCCACCTAGTTGACTACTACCTAGGAATCTGCTTTGACCTCCACTTTCCATGGCCTAGTTAGTGAGGTGGCTTGATGCATCTGGGCATTGTAGAGCCTTCCTAAGGTGGCCTTCTGTGATGACCCTGATTAGGTACGCTTGGAAATAAGGCTAGAGCTTGCGGATTGTTATTATTAGTGCAAAAATGAGCTGCTCAATATAGGGGTTACCTGACTTCCACTCCCTGATATGCTCGGCTGACATGGTAGATTGGTCTCTGGACCCTATCATCATCTCGCACCAAGGCTGAAGAAACTGCCTGTGGGGAAACAGATAGATACAGGATTTGTGTTTCTTCACGTTGGGGATGACTGAGCAACAGAAGATTGGTCAGATATTTCTTAAACAATGCGAACTCGGCTTCACACTCTTCATTCTAGTCTTGAGCCTTCTACAATGCTCTAAAGAAAGGCAAACACTTATCCATTAACCGTGACACAAAGGTTGAGGGCCACCATTCGGCCAGGAAGTTTCTACACATCATTAATGCTCCAGGGGAGGAGACATGTCTAAGACAACATTCACTTTCTCGAGGTTGGCCTTGATTCCTCTCTCCGATACAACAAACCGAAGAAATTTTTCTGGCCCCACCCCATATGCGCATTTGGCATGATTCAGCTTCATTTTGTACCATCTCAGGACTGCGAAGGCTTCTCGAAGGTAGCTTAAGTGCTGTGCCGGGTCCATGCTCTTGACCAGCAAATCATCCACATATACCTCCATGTTCCTCCCAATCTGGGATTTGGACATTTAATTGACCAGTCATTGGTAGGTGGCCACCACATTCTTCAAACCAAACAGCATGATGGAATAACAGTTTAGCCCCCGATCGGTTATGAATGACGTCTTCTCCTAATCATCGGGATTCATACGAATCTTATTGTACCTTGAGTAGGCATCCATAAAGTTTAGCATATGATGGCCAGCCGTTGAATCCACAATGAGGTCGATATGGGGGAGCGGGAAGTTGTCCTTGGGCTTGCTTTGTTTAGATTTGTGAAGTCCACTTACATTCTCCACTTCCCGTTGGCCTTTTCCTTTAGTACCACGTTGGAAAACCACTTAGGGTAACGTGCTTTTCGTATGAATCCCGCCGCAAGTAGGTGATCAACTTTTGCCTCAATGGCAACATTTTTTTTCTGCGTTGAAGCTTCTACGCTTTTGCCTTACCCCCTGGCTTTGGGATCTACACTTAAGTGATGTTGCATGATAGCTAGATCTATCCCCGACATATCCACGTGACTCCATGCAAAGATGTCTCGCTGCTCTATAAGTAGTTGTTTGGCTATGATCTAGCAAGATTAGTTCCAAAGGCTTGTTTGTCTCTGCTTTCTTCAATGTATATTCATATCTCATTTTGCTTTCTGCAGGGATGCATTATGGAATCGGTGGGGGACTTGGAAGTGCCTCCCTTCCTAGCAGTGCAAGTTGAACTCCCCCTCCAGTGTT
This sequence comes from Carya cathayensis, assembly GCA_011037825.1. Classification (NCBI taxonomy): domain Eukaryota; kingdom Viridiplantae; phylum Streptophyta; class Magnoliopsida; order Fagales; family Juglandaceae; genus Carya; species Carya cathayensis. The sequence goes on from QGSO01000178.1 coordinate 693,546, forward strand.
CTCCGGTTGGTGGCCAGTTTCGACCTATATTGTCTCTCACGCCCTTTCCTGTCGTCTCTCTTCTGTAGTCGTCCCCTTGGCGCTTACCAGCTTTAGTGTTCTACCAGTCCTTTAAGCCTTCTTGGATAGGCTTTCACGAGTGTACGAAGGACATGTTTGAGTTTTTAATTTTTTGAATCCTATATACGGCTCCAACTGTTAATAACATGTTTCATACGCCTATGGGCTAGGTCCTCAGAGACTCAGGTCATCGACCTATTTTTGCACACAGGGAAACACTCCATGGTCCGACAATTGGGGGGTGGTCGGATGTAGCCTTCGATGCTTAGGTTAGCTAGAGGTTTTAGAAGGAAGGAGATTTCCTGGAGAGTGTAATGAGTTCAAACCTGCACCTTGGTGCTTGGAAGGATTCTTTTATACCTACGCCTGCGGTCAATGACCTATGCCCTACAACTGAGTGGGTAAACGCTCATTGACAAAGCTCATTTAATGTGATGTGGCTCCCTGGCATGAATTATTAACGCTGCATGGCCACCGTGGTGGAGGGTGCCTAAACATAAAGTCCCATTAAGGTGGCGTGTTCTTTCCTCCATGTCTGGGAAAGGGGAGGTCCGGTGTCATCTGAATGTTGGTCGACCCGACCCTCAGCCCAGCCTATGCTATACCAGATCAAGGGCTCCCCTGGTGGGCTGCTGAGGGGTCAAATAGGCTTCGGCCTAATCCTAGACAGTGTCACCATAAATTGGACTGGGCTTGTACTTTGTTGGAAAATCCCCCCAACACCAACCAATTTTCAAGAGGTTGGAAAGAATACTTATGTTATTACATTTGCAACCCATGCAGACAAGAGTCGAGTGCTAGAGGGAAGGCCTTGGTCGTTTGATCACCATTTGTTTGTGATTAACCAATTTGATGGATTAAACCAACCCAGTATGATGAGTTTTGATAAAGCAGCATTTTGGGTGCAATTTTATAATTTACCATTGATTGGTAGGAATCGTGAGTGTGGAGAGAAGATGGGTAGGTTAATGGGGGTGGTGAAGGATGTGGAGGTTGAGGGTGATGATGTGGGATGGGGTTGTTTTTTGAGAGTAAGGATTTTATTAGATTTACATAAACCGTTAGCAAGGGGAAGAACAATTACGTTGCATGGATTGAAATATTGGATCCCGTTGTAGTACGAGAAGCTTCCATATTTTTGCTTTAAATGTGGAAGGATTTTACATTAAGGGGATGTTTGTCTTGAAGTAGCTCAACTCTCAAATGAAAATCATCAATTTGGTACTTATATGCAGTTTCTGATGGTAGAAGGTTATGTAAACAGTAGAGGGGAGATACTACTATGATAGAGAAACATCATAGATGAGTGTTGGGGGAAGATAGCTTGACAGCTAGTGGTGTTTCTTAGGTAAGGAATTCAAATTCTGGATCAACTACTAAAAATGGGATTGATGCAAATCTAGGAGGAGTTAAGGGATTAACGTCTAGGATTGATGGTGTCGAGAAGAATGTTATGGATAGTGAGGGATATGCGGTAGAGGGAGACGGAAAGAATCATGGGGAATAAGATTTGAATGCAACGGTTATGTTTCCAAAGGAGGTTGAAATGGGGACTATGAGAGTTATGGCTGGTGTAGAGGTTACTAATAAGGAATCTGAAATGATTTTGAAAGGTGGCTGTGAGGAGCAAGGTCAACAATAGATTGGGTCCGATTTTTGTGGTCTGAGCTAGTTGAGCAGTTTTCAAGCCGATCAATCCACTTCTGAGCTAATGCATGGCAATCCTAAACCATGTACATGGAAGAAACGAGCTCGAATAGGAGGTACACCATCTGAGCCTATTCTATTTTCAAGTAGTATAAAGAGTGAGGTAGTTGACAAAGGTAGTGGAGTTACTAGAAGTCATTCATTGAAGAAATAGAAACTCAATAACCCTAATCAAGTAGATTTGAGTGGAGGGGAAGGGAAAGTAAGGAAATCACCTATGAAGAGATCGGCAGTCGCTGTGCAGCAGCCCTACTAGGAGTCATGATTCTTCTAAGTTGGAATTACCATAGGCTTGGGATCCCACTGGAAAGTCGTGTCCTTCGTGACTTGGTGAGAAGGGAAGCTCTCAAGGTTTTGTTTCTACAAGAAACAAGGCTAGTTGATAAGGTTATGGTAATAGAGAAAGGGAAGTTGGGTTTTGAGAATTGTTTGGCCATGAGTTGTGAGGGTCGAAGTGAGGCACTTGCATTATTCTGGAAGGAGGGAGTGCAACTTACTATTATGAATTACTTGAAGTCACACATGCATGCTTAGATAAATGCTGATGATGAGAATGTTGAGCCTTGGTTTTTTACAGGGGCTTACGGAAACCCAAATGGTACTAAAAGATATGAGACTTGGGACCTTATTAGATCATTGAAGGTGGATCAGAACCAAGCATGGTTATTAATGGGTGATTTTAATGAGATTCTTGACAATAATGAGAAATGGAAAGCAACCAAGGCCAGAAACACAATTGCTAGCTTTTAGAGTTGTTGTGGATGTGTGTGCCTTTAAAGATCTGGGTTACATAGGAAACCAATTTAATTCATGTAACAACAGGGAACTTAATCAATGTATTCATGAAAGACTTGGTAGGGGCCTTGCAAATTTTAAGTGGTGTTCTTTATTGCCATTGGCTCATGTGAAGCATGGCACTACTACTTACTCAAACCATGTACCAATCATGCTAAGTATGAGTTTTGAGTAGCACCAGATGAGAGGCCAAAAACCTTTCAGGTTTGAGGCTATGTGGGTGGAAGCCCTAGATTGTAAAAGGGTTATTGAGGAGGCTTGGAGGGGGATTTCAGGTGGAACTCATGAGATGCATACTGTTATAAGGAAGATTGAGAGATGTGGGGAAAATTTGTCAATTTGGAATAAGCATCATTTTGGAAATGTAAGGAAGGGGATCAAGCAGGCTAGAGCAAGATTGCAATTTCGACAGAGTAATGATGCTTTGTGTCAAAATAGATCAGATTATAAAGAGGCAAAAGCTGATATGCAGAAATGGCTTGAGATGGAAATGGAGTATGGTTGATAAATGAGGATAGAGATAAGCTTATCCTAGAGTACTTTAGTACTCTTTTCAAAGCATCAGCAGAGACTGGCTAGATGGATTTCTTGCTGAAAGATTTCAGTGAAGATGAAGATGAACCCAACTAAGGCACCTGGGCCTGATGGAATGGCTTCAATCTTTTTTCAAAAATTCTAGCATGTAGTTGGGAAAGATGTGACTGATGTAGTGTTGTTGGCCCTCAATAATGGTAAGTTTCCTAATGAATTAAATCACACTTACATTACTCTAATCCCCCATAAAAAGCAGCTTGAGTATATTTTTGATTTCAGACCTATAAGCTTCTATAATGTGATTTACAGATTGATATCAAAATTTTGGCTAATATATTTAAAAGTGTTATGCCAAACCTTATCTCTAATTCACAAAGTGCCTTTGTTCCTGGAAGGCTAAGTATAGACAACATTCTGGTGGGTTATGAGCTTGTGCATTTCCTTAGATAGAAAAGAGTTGGCAAGAATCTTTTTATGTCCTTGAAACTTGACATGAGCAAGGCATATGATAGAGTGGAATGGGGGTTTTTAGACGCAGTAATGAAGAAGATGGGCTTTGATGAGAAATGGGTCAATTTAATCATAATATGTTTAAGATCAATATGTTTTTCAATTCTTGTGAATGGTAAGCTTAAGGGTCAAATCTATCTTACTCAAGGTCTGAGGCAAGGGGCCTATCTCCCCTTACCTGTTCCTTTTATGTACTGAAGGCTTAATCTCACTACTGAAGAAGGCAGGGGAGTATAAACAAGTGAATGGCATGAAAATTTGCAAAGAGACCTTTTATTTGTAGATGATAGCGTGTTGTTTTGCAGGGCTAATTTGCATAATAGTCTGAATATCCAACATCTATTTGAGATTTATGAGAAAGCATCTAGATAAAAGGTGAATAGAGACAAGACTTCAACGGTGTCCAGTAAGAGTGTCCCTAGTAGACAACAAATCTAGATTATGGCATTTTGGGGGGTCCAACATCATCAACAGTATGAAAAGTATCTTGGTCTTCCCTCTATAGTGGGTAGAAAGAAAAAGAAAGTGTTTCCAAAGTTAAAACAGAAGGTGTGGAACAAGTTGGTTCGTTGGAAGGAAAAAAATGCTATCCCAGGGTGGAAAAGAGGTATTGATTAAAGTAGTTGCCCTAGCTATCCCAACTTAAACAATGAGTTGCTTCAAACTCCTTACATATTTTTGTACTGAGATTGAAAACACGATGGCCAAGTTCTGGAGGGCCAAAAACTAGATGAAAATAAAGCTAGATGGGTAAGTTGGAGAAAAATGTGTGAAGCTAAAGCTAATGTAGGGATGGGTTTCAAGGAGTTATAGATTTTCAATGAGGCTCTAGTTTCCAAACAAGGTTGGAGGATCATGATAGAAGAAACATCTCTATGGGTGTAGGTGGAGAGTGGGAGATGGAAAAGTTATAAACATATGTTTAGACTATTGTCTCCTAGGCCATAGTTTGATCTCAAACTCATTTCAAAGTGAAGAACCTAAATTCTCAAAAGTTTGATAAAGATACCAGATGGTGGAATCTGGATAGAGTTAGAAGTTTGGTCCCTTCTCAAGAAGCAAGTGAAGTCTTAAAAGTTTTGCTTAGTGCAGAAAGGAGAACTGGTTTCTTATATGGAGCATGAAAATCATGGTAGCTTCAGTGTTAAGAGTGCATATCGGTTCTTCCAATCCCTTAATCAGACTAGACAAGTTGGTATTCAAATGTTGAAACTCCAAAAAAGTTGTGGAAGAAGATATGGCAGTTGTAGATCTCAAACATAGTTAAAGTTTTTGCTTGGAGAGCATCCAAAAATGGGCTTCCAACTATGCAGAAACTAAAAGAAAAGAAGATCATACAAGAGGCTACTTGCAAGTGGTGTGGTGAGGGTGAGGAGGATGTGAGACATGTTTTATGCTACTATGCTTTACAGACAGAGCCGTGGAAGTTCTATTTAAAAGATCTGATGGTGTTTGATGAGAATATCGACTTTATGCAGATTGTATGGCATGTCAAGACACGAGGCAAGAAAGGGGATTTGGCAAAAAAAAATTGATTGCTTGGGGACTATGGTACAGAAGGAACCGAAAGATTTCTTAGCACAAAGTGATAGCTATTGACCAAGTAATTGAACATGCATTGTTCGTAGCTTAGGAGTTTAAACATGCTAAAGTTCATCATCCATCTAAATAGCTAAGAGCTTGCAGCTCCCTCTCGAGGTGTTGAAGTTAAATGTTGATGGGGCCACTTTCAGTGATCAAAGTAAGGCAGGGGTGAAATGACTCAGGTGGTGTGATACTTGTTTCTAGTAAGAAGGAAAATGTTGTAAATGACCCTATGGAGGTGGAGTTGTTGGCTATTTTTCATGGTTTCCAAATATGTTTCCCTCTAGGTATCAATGATCTTATTATTGAGAGTGATTCACAACTGATGGTGAATGAAATTTAGGCTGTAGATGATTCAAGGTCTTCGTGGGGAAACTTAGTTTATAAAGTCAAGACTATGATGAAGTTGAATCCAAGATGTTCAATCCAACATAAAGGAAGAATGGCTAATGAAGTAGCTCATACTTTGGCAAAATTTTCTTGGCATCTAAAAGACTTGATAGTCTTTCCCAAATTGTATATCACAAATTATTTGGTCTGATTCTTTGATGTACATGGAGTTGGTTTATGAATTAATGAAAGTATTTTCTTATAATATATATATTGTGACAATATCAATATATATACATATAGTATATATCATATCACTATATATGAGATGATATAGTCATATGATATAAAAATATATACTATAGTGATGATATAGTATTATATATATAACAATTTATAGTATTATATATAACAAGTTATAGTAGTATATACAAGCATATACTATAGATCATATAGTGATATATGCTATATATACTGTAGTGATGATATAGTATAGATAGTATAGATATAATATAGATATTATAGATATACTATAGATATTATAGATATACTATAAAGATACTATATAATAGAAATATACTATATAGTACGATTTAGTTTACTATATTAGTATATACTATAAATATATAATATATAATATATAATATATAGTAATATGGTATCAAAATATATACTATAATATATAATATCTAGTATATTATAGTATTATAAATGATAATATATAATATATTGTATTCTATATTATAATATTTAATATTATATACTGTAATATATTGTATATAGTATATAGTATATACTTTGCTCAAATCTTAATTATTGGCTTTCGAACATTTTATTGTATAGAATAACATTCGAACGTTTATTTTTAATGTTCGAACAATGGACACCATAGTAAAAGGAACATTCGAATGTATAAACAATGTCTGGTTTCCTCGATCGATCGCATTCTCTCTCTCTAAACTTAGATGCCGTCAAGTGATACTCAAGCCTTTCCACCGCCGTCGTCACCATCTCCATCAAATACTACTTCTATTCAAGAGGTACACAAATTAGGAATGCTTAATGGGTTTCTTTTATGTTATTTTCAATGGTTTTTAATAGAAAATAGAAAAATCAATAGTTTTCATCAATGGACACCATAGGTGGCCGAAAAACACAGGGTAGGATGCCTCTATGCACATCTCGACCTTGTATGTGTATTATTTGTGGAAGAAATGGAAGGAATGGATTCCTTTCATTTCAATGGCCACCAAGTTGACTCAACCATTGCTGAGCTCGATTCATAAACCATTCGAACAATGGTTAATTCGTTCGAATGTTATGGACTCAAGGCCCAGATTCTCAAACGGTTGAGAAACTGTTCAATATTCTGTTAATATGGCATTTGAACACAAATGTTTAATGTTCAAATGATGGTTAATTCATTCGGATGTTACAGACTCAAGTCTCAGACTCTCAAACACAAATGTTTAACATTCGAATTTCTGTTGAGAAACATTTTGAACATCTATTAATATGGCATTCGAACACAAATGTTTAACATTCGAATGGTTTAGTCCTCTCATAGTGTTTGAAAGGTTATGTAACTGTTCATATTACTGTTATAACATTTGAATGCGTAGTGATTTGATTGAATGGTATAACATAAAATAATTTTAAATTATATTAATCAACATATAATTTTGTGAAGGTTTATGTAACATATTTTATTACTAATTTTCTTAATTTTATTTTTTTAATTTCAGGTTGACAATGTCTTCTAGAGGAAAGAAATGTGGTAGACCAAGGCAACCCTTTAATGAATCATATCGAGAGATAACTATTTTATTAGAGTGTTAGCTGAAGATTTTTGACTTCCAGGATCTTTTTTGGGATAGTCATTCCTTGATACCCATATTCATCGAGCATGGTTGGACACCAATCCTCGACCAGAAGGAATAAGCATGGGAGCTCGTTTCCTATATCAATATCGTCTCTGAGTTTTATAGAGTGCTCAGTGGTTCTAGCTTAGATGACGATGAGGCATATTCGATCTCTGCATGGGGAGCTCAGTTACATTTTCAGCAAACAGACGTGTTGATTTCATTGGTATCCTATGCATATCCGAACGTGGTACCCAGGGAGCTTACAACTGATGGGGAGATGATTAAGGATGAGGTCTCTGATAGAGATGGACTTGATGGCCTCGTTGATCATGAGGTGAGGCAGTTGATTGTTGGTCCAGATGCTCCTCCCTATGATGGGATGAAGAGCATCAAAAATGCTAATTTATCTGGCTTCTTCAAGATCATGAACTTAATCATTGCCAACAATATTGATCCTCGGTAGCACAAGGCAGAGGTAGGTATAGATCGGGCGAAGTTTATGATATGCGTCACTCATGGAGTGCAAATCGACCTGTGGGTTATATATTCACTAGAATTTGATCAGAGGCTTCCTACATTATGACGGATATATTGCCATTGGGATTTGGCCACTTGCTGGGGTCTTGCCAAATATTGCTGTGTGTGTCCGGTAGCCGACTGGACCGATCAACTCCTCCACCCTGTCACAAAGCATGGGACACTCGCAGTACTATTCCAAAGCCAGTCGATACTCAGGGAGATGCACACCTGATAGATCGTGGAGTATCAGTCGGTGAGACAACCAAGTAGGCCAAGGCATCATGCACTGCTTCTCTTGAAAGATTGCAAATATAATGCATGTAGAGATCCCCACACAGACATTGGTGGTGATTAATGCAGTGCGTATAGAGATCTGTAGTGCCATCTCTGACTTAAGTACAAAGATTAATGCTAATATCTCTGACTTACATATATTGATTGATGCCAGGAAAGCCCGGCCAGAACCACACGTGCAAGTTTCCCTGCATGTGGCTCGTCCGTGATAACTTCTTCGGATGAATGACTCAAGTCATGATCAATATTTAGCTAACACAGCTAGAGACACGCCTAGCTACAGTTGAGGATGTGGTTAGAGAGTTGGGTTAGTAGAGGCACACCCATCTCTATATCTTTTATTTGTATTTTTTTGTATAAAAAATATTTTGTGTTTTGTAAAATTATTTTAATTATGAATGATCTTTTTTTAAAAAAATTAATTGTTGATTTTTATTATATATATTCTTATATTGAGATTTTTTATAAAATTAATGTCACCATTTGATCGAAATATATACAATTATAACGTTTCTTTATTCCCACCATATATTTATGCAATAAATTACCATTCGAACTCTTCATTTTTTGTTTGAACATTGATTAACCTATTAGTTCGAACGGTAACTCAATTTCCATCTAAATTTAGTGACTCAACTCGCCAAATTCTCATTCCATAATATATAATATATGTTCAAACACTGATTAACGTTGACATTTGAATGTTATTGCATGTTGTTTGAATGCTAAGTCAATGTCCCGCTAAATTTTGTTACATAACGCGCCAAATTGTTGTTCGACCATATATAATACATGTTTGAATGTTTATTTTATTTTGTTCAATTTTTATTTTTAATGTTCGAGTGGTTATTTTATTATGGATGAAAGTTTTCATCCTTACATATACCTTTGGAACATGTTTGAATGGTAAACATCTTCCATCGGTTTTTAAGAATGAAATTTGAATTTCATTCCCTACATCTCATTTTTTGGTATGATTTTTATTTCACTCCAAACAAATTTCGTCCCAAAAATGAATTTTTGTCGTAGTCGTGGCAAAAAAGGATGCATTTATTTACCTTCACAATCTCTGTCAAAAGTATAAACTTAATGGCTATGACTTTTCATGGCGGAGGGATGATGATGACACTATTCTTCACCTTGTCGTTACTGTACTCCATTTATTCTCAGTCACTTTCTTCTTGCAATAGAGATTTCCATATCCTAATTAAGAAAGTGTTGTTTTCTCCTACAAATATATATAAATGGTCCTACAAATTAATCGAACAATGTGTTTTGGGAAATTAAAGAACAAGTCATGTGTTCCACACAATTTTTCTTTCCTATCATATATTTTTCCTTTATCAAATATCCATCTTTGTATTTGTACTAAAAACGTTGCAAATTTTTTCAATTGCTATATAGTTTATGTGGTAAATTGTCTACAAGGGCGCCATGGAATTTAAATGTAAGGAAGCACGATCACACACTTTAATTCTTTGATCTTATCCATCGCAAGACTAGATGTATATTTCTTGAGCACTAGCTGTGATGCCCTCAACTCCCATGTACGGACACATGGAAATCAAGGCGTCAGGATGATGACAACATGGGTCATGTATCCTATCGCTAAGTGCCAAATGTGTGTACATGCAAAAAGTGTATAACAAAAATACAGTAGAATAATTAAAGCTAGTCAAGTAAGTATTAGCATTTTTAAATACAAATTCACTTAAATACAAGCATTACAAAAGTATTACAATTATCCGATGAAAAAAATATAATTACACCAAAATATAATAACCAAAAGGGGGACATAAATCCCATCCCACAAGAAAGTGATCCTCAATCACTCCTCCAACGAAGCTGCATCCTCAAGCTCTGCATTCTCCTCTGTATCAAAATTTATGGTACCAAGAAATGGTACATGTAAGAAATAATCCAAACAGCTCATAAGATAAAAATACATTCATACAATAACAATATGAATGAACATGATGCCATATGCATGAGACCCAAAAATCATTTTCCAAAATGAACAATTTTCCATGCACGTTTTGGCCCAAAACATTTCCATTAAAACATCTGCCATTTTTTCAAAAAATGGCCAGACATAAAAACCACAATTTTTCTCATAAAATGACCCATTAACCAAACTATCAGTGCACTGTACATTGGAATCACAGGCGAGACTCTACCACTGTCCCTACTTGCATCTGTCCCTATCACGTGGACCATAGGCGAGACTCTACAATCGTCCCTACTTGCTACCATCCCTACAACTCTGTTTATTGGTGGGAATCACAGGCGGGACTCTACCACCATCCCTACAGTACCTCTGACTCAAACCGCTCAATCCATTTATTTTAAACATACCCAAAATCATTTATCATATGAAAACCCAGTTTTCAACTATACACATGAACATGCATGCAATTACGTGAAAACTCAGTTTTCATTTTACAAACATGAATATGTGTGCACTATGCAATGTATGACACGAAACAAATATCCCACAACCAACAAATCCCAACATCAACCAAATGCATAAACAACTCCTTTCCGTATTCCAACCGACCCCCGACTCCTCGGACTTAGTTCGGCACAACCAACCAAATTTACAAGTATTATTAATGCAAAATACATTTAAATCTTAAAAGTTATTTGAGAAATACTTACAACGTTATAATATAATATTTGGAGGATCAATAAGCTGCAAAAGGTGGCAGCACAGTAATGTCTCAGTGCAAAATGCACTGTGGCTGTGGGTCTTAGAATGCCCAAATTTGAACGGGGACAAACGAAGACTAGAGAAGGCGAGGGTAGGGCTTAGGAATGTTTGTGAAGCTAATGTTGGTGGTGGTTGGTCGTGGGTGCTGGTGTAGTTGGCGGTTCGAGGCCAAAAGAGGCAAATCGGAGATGGAGATAGTGAGGCTTCAAAGGTGGCAAATCGGGGTTGAGGAAAGGTGGATTAGTAGCTAGGAGGTCGGTGGTGAAGTGGTGAAAAGATGGTGGCCAAAGTTGGCTCCACGACAACGCTGGAGCACAAAAACCGTGCGGCTTGAAGCCGTGCGTGGAGGCTCACAACGACATGGGAGAGGTTGAAAACAGAGAGCGAAGGTGGCCGGCCGGTGGAGAATTAGATGTGAGGGGCGGTGACGATAACGGGCTGCGCATGGCTGCACTAGGTGGGGGAGAAGAAAACGGACGGGGAGAGGGAGGGGGCTGGGTTATGTGGGAGGAGAGAAGCAGGGGAGGAAAAAGAAGAAAAAGAAAGAAGAAAAAGAGAAAAGGGAAAAAAGAACAAGAAAAAGAGGAAAAAGAAAAAAATGAAGAAAAATAAATGAAATCCAACCTTTTCAGCTTAAGGACTCAAAACTGATCCAACGAAAATAAATTTTAAAACAACGAGTTAAATAAAATAGTTTAAATGCAGTGACTAAATAAAATAAATTAATAAAATCCAACAGCACAATAATTTTAAAGCCCAAAAATAACTAATTTAAATTAAAGAAAAATTTAAATACAAAACAATAATTACTATCAAGAAAGCACATTAAAATAATTTCATAACTTAAAAAAAATTATAAATAATACCGCGAAAATCACCTTTAATTTAAAACAAAGAAACCACTAGTTATAATGATTTTTAAAAAAAATCATTCAATAAAAATACACGTAAAAAAGGGATATCACACTAGCATTAGTTTCTCTATATGCATTTTCAAAATCACATCTTTTAAAATTGATTTTATATATCAAGAAAAATTCTTACATTAGATTATGCATCTTTGAACTAAATAATAATAAAATAATTTTATTTTTTATGTTTTCTTAAAATTATTACATTTATATATTTTACAATTAGCAGAATGTGCTAAAAAATACTAATTTCATATATCAAAATGACTAATTTGATTAATAGATATTAATATCTACTAAAAAAGCATTTTGTATCATCAACTTAATATAAATTTCATATATGAAAATCATTTTAATACAAATTTCACAAAGTTAATTTTAATGGATAGGAGAGAGAAAACATAATAAAATAATTTTTAGAGAGTGAAAAGTGTTTCTTTAAATTTCAAGAAATATTATTTATAATAATGTAAAATTTTAAAAATGCATAATCTAATATAGATTAATTTAAGGAGAAATTATATAAATATAAAAATAAATATGAAGATAATCAGCCGTTGCAAATGCTCAAGGATATTGATATTGACGTCCATGAAAGTAACATGCATGGGATAGGCTGAAGTTGTGCCAGCATAAAGGTTTAACGCCTGGGCATTGAGATATTCGTGAATTGGATTATTCTAGTGTAGCAATATTTTTTTTTTTGAAAATGAAACATTGTTTCCTTCATTCGATAAACGGACAATTACAACTTCTGACTTGAAAATACAAGCCAAAACTAACAGTTCACGCTCTCCAGCCCACAAATTTCTTTGTGGCTAGTAGGGTCTTGTCCCACTCCTCCAGACTAACCGTCTGAGAGACAAGCCTCCAAACTAAACGTCTAGGAAACACACCTCTATCTTAGACCATCGTCTAAAATAGACCACACAACTTCCCCTCCCAAGGAGTGGAGTACAAAATCTACGGACCCTCGGTCCTAGAGAGACAAACTCTACGGACCCTAGGTCCTAGAGACAAAGATTCCCAAAACTCCCTAACACAAAATAAAAATACATAATAATCAATTCAAAAAACACAAAATAGAAAAAACAATTGGATTGAAGAGTACACCATGGACCCAGCCCAACAAACCTAAAGGCCCTAAAGACAAGTGAGCAACACGTGGACCATAACGACTGAAGGACACACAAAGGGCTGGCTAGGGTTTCATCACTAACTCTCCCGCCGCCCCCCTTCTTCTTTCTTTTCACTTCTGTGCAGCATTGATCTGCCATGCTGGTTTCCATGCACACAGATTTGCTGCCAAAGCCAAAGAGAAGGAAGGCCAACGGCCTTTTCGTCGTGATCCAGCATCTTTGCTCGTACCACTAGCAAACCGAACAGCACGCCTCTCGCCGACTAGCAGCCCTGCCGTAGCCTCGCCTCACCTCGCCATAGTCCAACGCCTTTAGCCTTGTGCCACCAAAACAGGGTGGCCAGCCTCTCACCCCTGTCCAGATCCTCCCCCCTCAGCGAAACCATCGTGCCTCTGTTCGCGTCTCCTTCGCGATGAGCCACCCAACTTCAGGGTTGCGCTCGGGAACGGTTCCTATTTGGTTGCAGATGGTCCTCACCTCGGGGCGGCTCCGTATAGAGAGCAAAAAAGTGCACCAGCACAACCACCAGCACCGACTGGAAAAACAAGCAAAAAGCACCCAACACCAGACAAAATACTGGAAGAAAAATAAACGAAACAAAATAAAACAACAAACAAAGCTAACGGGGGGAGGGAGGGAGGGAGGAGCCGACAAGACATGTTTAGTGTGACGCCCCCAAATTCCGCTTGGGATTGAACGGACATTTGAAGCGTCGAGACATGCAACACAAGGTTACCTGCCCCCGTTCATGACATATAAGATGCAATGTTCCTAACATGCATCTAGCATTATGCAATATTCGCAGCGGATATTTTTTTTTTTTCTTTAGCAATACTATGCACCAAACTAAAAATATCCCAAATACTTGAAACATATTTCATACATAAAAACATACTAAAAAGCCGTGATCACTACACTAGTCCAAAATGGTTGTGATCAAAAGAATACTTGAGATACAACTCCAAAAGTACAAGCATTAACCTAAGTTAAATACTATACCATCATCAACATCGCACCGTAGCCTAGATGACCGTATTCAGATGGTCAGATTCCAATTCTTCTTTGGGTCCTGTAACAAGATCTACCATTCGGGGGGAATGGTAGTTGGGACTACCACAGTGAGATTTGATTACAAATCTCAGTAAGTTAACATAAAACTCACACACAGGTTAAAGATGCATGCATGGCAGTAAAAGCATAAATGCATAAGTAAAGTCGTACATAAGCATAGCATAACTTGACATATAACATGACATAACCAGAACTTAAACGTGAACTGAACTTGACTTAACATGACATGAACTTGAGTTTAAAACATAACATGGACTTGAAATGTAGCATGAACGTAAACATGCATAACATAAATATGAACTTGAAAATAACATAAACTTGAACATATCATGACATAAACGTGAACTTGAGACATACTGTAAACGTGAACTTAACATGATGTGAACATGAACTTGGAACATAACTTGATCATGAACATAACATGTACGTGTACATAACAAAACATGAACTTGATCTGAAACTTGACTTATCATGCACTTGATCTGAAACTTGACTTAATACGTACTCCACAGTTGTTGTGGCCCCACGTATTCTACGTGTCACAATTGCTGTGTCTCACGTAGTGTATGCTCCACAGTTGTTGTGGCCCCATACTTCATGCTCCACAGTTGTTGTGGCCCCATGAATACACGTAACAAAAAATATAATACGTACTCCACAGTTGTTGTGGCCCCACGTATATACGTAACATTAAATATAATACGTACTCCACAGTTGTTGTGGCCCCACGTATTCACGTAACATAAAATATAATACGTACTCCACAGTTGTTGTGGCCCCACGTATTATACGTAACATAACATGTCTTATCTTTCTTAATGCATGAGATATTAATTAATATCATATACTTTTCTAACATGGCGTATACTTGTAAATGGCACCATATGATTTAATCATAACATTTCATGGCATACTTAACATGGCATACTTATAACATACATCATTGTATGACAGAAAAGATTATGTAACAGATAATTATTCATGAGAGATTAAATCATACGTAACAGATAAACATATAATGACATAGCATGACATGGCATATACGATAACATACATACATAAATTGTAGTTCCCTTACCCATCACACATACACAATAAACTGATAGTAAGTTAGAGGCTAACTTACCTCGATCGTCGCGTTCTATGAGAAAAGGGCGCGAAACACGAGGAACTGCACAACAGCTGGAAGAGGAACACTCAAGTCCTTAAGATTTTCACTTCTGAACTCAATTGTCATATTATGAGCACTTGCAACACCACGGCAACTTGAGGTTTCACTATACTCAGAAGAGATAATTTGACTTCATAAAGCCTTTGCACTAAAACAAGTTCATTAAAATTATCAATAATAACCAACAAACAATTCCTTTCTCAATCCATATACTCTTAGCCATAGTCAACCACAAGATGACACCAGTCACCCCAGACTATAATCCATAACACCACTGCTTCGGGACACTGTCATACAGTTTCCCAACACTACACCATGCTCTACACTTCTCTGTTACGCCATCCAACCCTTCGTGACACGCCATCCGGTGTTTCACGACTTAATACAGAGTACACTCACGTGAACTCTCTTCCATCCACACTACAAAACTCATCACTGCGATACACGTCTCACAGTGCATCGCTACGCGACACGGAGTACGCACTACGCGTACTTCCTTCGCTACAACACTCATCAACACGATGCACATCACACGATGCATCGCCATACAACACGGAGTACACTACATGTGTACTCCCTTCCTTCTACGACACACATCATTACAGCGCACGTCGCGCGGCGCGTCGCTGCATTACACAGAATACGCTACACGCGTATTCTCTTCACACAACCCGGCGTATCACATCTACGGCATCCATCTCACGCCTATACTTCACAGCACAGTCCACAAAATACACAATCAAACTCAACACTTCACAACCACACTTCCCTTCACAACTACGCAACGAACTCCACAAACACTAACTACACAGTCTACATCCAACCAAATCAACTATGTTAAACATAAATAACTAAAGATAGAGGGTTAAGACGAGAGAGATATGATTGCTGTCGGGAAAGAATCCAAAACTGATAATTTTAGCGGGCTGTTACATTTAGTGTAGCAGTATTAGTATTAAAGGAAAATGATCAGAGGTATCATATTGGAGAGATCACTTATTTGGCCATTTAGCATGTTTGCGTACGGAAAAGTGAATACTACTTGTGGCCTTACGCCATTACCACGTAAGGCGTGACGTCCTTTGTTAATGGATCAAGAAATTAAGGCTACTATCGGTGAAAAAGTTTGTCTATAAGCCTCATGTACCACGAACTATTATTTTTATTATGTTTTTATTTTTTTCTCTTACTAACTAAGTGGTATACGAATAATAAATAGAAAATTTTAATTATTTGAAAAAGAATAAAACTAAAAATAGTTTTAAAAAAAATTTTAAAAATAAAAAAATAATAAATTGTGTGGTTTGTAATGTATGAAACTTATGAATAACAAAAATTCTTATCAGTATATATAGTGAAATTAACAAAAAAAAAAAGGAAAAAATCTATAGGTTGGGTGCTGGCAAAATTTATAATGAAAAATAATATTTCTCTTTGCTATAATGCTATGCTGCGCAACAAATACGACTATTTGTGCTCTATTATTTTCTTCTTAATTAGTTCCTTTTCTTTTTAAAGTGAGGCTATATTCTATTGTTTAAAAGAAAATGATATTAAGTAATAAGAATGCAACAAAAAAGGGTAAGATTCTTACTTCTATTATTCGTGAATATGACATTCCATTCACGCTATGATATATGGATCTCCAAAACCAGTATTGTGTTCTTAATCACAATAGAATCAGAAAGTAACAGCTAGAATGGGGATCCTAAAAGTGTTGTTTTGAATACAATGCACCAGCTTCCGCGGATTATCTGTAGTGTCAGATATCACATGGACAACTAAACATCGCCGCTCCAAATCAAAAGCTTATCAACACAAACGAAAAGCTTACCCACATTCTAGTGTGCTTGTGTTTTGGTGTTCACCACTACCTCCCATGTCCTACGCTTTCATTTTCAACAAAATGATTATGTATATTTATTGCTATCCATATATTGTATAAATTAAGGTACCAGTCTCGATGATATCACTACACTATAACACAATTGGTCTTTTGTGACAGAGAAAACTGTCACAAAAAATGGTCAAAACGTCACTAAATACATTTGGTGACGGTTTGAAACTGTCATCACGACTGTCACCTAATGTGCGTCAAAGAAAACAATTGGTGACAGTTTACTATGCAACTATCACAAAATATTTTTAATGACTCTTGGAGGTGTTTCGTTTGGTGTAACATTCGAACGTAGTATTTTCTGTGATAGTTGAAATCTATCACAGAAAGTAAAGTTCAAATGTACAACTGAATGGTCGAACGTCAACCTGACCGATTGACATTCGAACAACAGAAGTTGACGTTCGTTGGTGATTGTTTGAACATATCATATTAACGTTCAAACGTTTATACGTCCGAACGTTAATTGCATTATATGCTCGACTGTCTGATCGAACGTTAACAGACGAATGTTCGAATGTAACGGGTATGAAGTTTGGACGTTTGGTTTAATGTTGATGGATAAGCGTTTGAACGCAACTAGTACGTGTGGAGGTTTGATCGAACATTAATCGTTTAAACATTCGAAAATTTTGTTCTTTTTAGGGTGAGTACGTTCGAATGTTGAATCGTACGTTCGAATGTTATATTATATTTTTGTGTAATTACGTTCGAATGTTGGTTCGAGCAATGTTCAACATTTCTTATTTACATTCGAATCTACAGATCAAAAATACTAATTTCATAAAATTTAAAAATATACAAATTGTATCATACTACACCATCATTTAACAACTCACAATGTCTTATAAAATTTTAAATTTAGATGTTAAAACTTACATACAATGATAAAATTCATTTATTTTTCTTTCCTCGCCCATCCCAATTCTGCAGCAGAGACATAACATGCTCCATTTGCACCATCATCTTCAGCTACACTTGCTTTTGGACTTCACTGCGTATTCTTTCCTCTTGTTCTCTCTGTTGCTCCTGCAAATGTGTCTCTAAATCAGGCTGGCGTTCCAAAAGAGACTCCAAATCTTGTTGTCTTGACCTCATATACATATTTTCTTGCCATGCTACTTCTAAATCTTTAGTAAGATTATTAATTTGTAAAGTCGATGAGGTCATTGAGGATGAACCGAAATGCTTGAAAGAATGTCCCAAACCTCTTACAATGCAGATTTGGTTTCAAGCACTTGCATGAATATGTCTATGCCACTGTATAAACCTTCCTTGAAGTCTATACTTCATTTCTAAAATGGCTTTTGGCCAAATGTTGTGTATTTTAGAATTTAGAGAATGGTTGAGTTGACTTAGCCATTTTTGTGTCGTAACATTTGAACATTACAACCGTTAAGTTTCAAAACATCTTTGACGTTCGAACATTAAAACTGAGTAGCGTTTGAACATTTAGGATATACGTTTGAAACCTAATAGCATTCCAAACTTATATTTATAACGTTCAAACGTAAGACCTTTCACATTCCAAATCACAATCAATGTTGGAATGTTTTGTAAAATGTATTAACATTACTCTCACATTCGAACGTGGTATAATACATTCGAACGGTAACCCTTGAGCTTTGAACGTTGTAGTATTCGTTCAAACGTTAACCTTTGAGTTCCGAATTATGCACTTACGTTTGAACGTTTAAATAGAAATTGTTTGAATGTAACATTTCTCATGTTTGCACATGCATAAATTCTCATCACATTCGAACGTTTAAACGTATACATGTTCAAACATTTTTCAGTTTGATAGTCAACCTCGAACTCGTAGTATTATACGTTCTAATTTTCCTAATAACATTCAAACGTTTACGTCTAAACGTTCGAACATTATTAGTAATAGTTTCAATTTTATTACAAAATATTTATAACTACGGTTCTAATGTTTTGTTCTTATTAATCCAGGATATGACTCATCTATTGACAACAAGGATATGAGGCTACGAGGGAGCTAACTCGAACACTGCTCGGCTCAAGGACCGAGCAGTCATGGCTAAATGAGAAGTGTTAATCAACGAGTTCGATGAGCTCACCCGGGAGCAGAAAACGCTGAGAAACGTCTTCGTAACGAGAGGATAGGTCTTGATGTGCTCGTTGAGGGGGAAGGTTTACCCCTCAATGGTTCGGGAGTTTTACATGAAGATGTGCTCCATGCCTCAAGACGCATCCTGCCACACCGTGACTGTACGTAGTGTACAGTTCGAGGTCTCAGCGAATGTTATCGCCGACCTGCACTAGATTCGTCAGGTAGCTAAGATGAGTGAGATTATACCAGTTGCTCAAGCTGGAGACACAAGACTTGGTGTAGCTGCAGGTGTAGGCTGTATGAATGTAGGCACATATGCATCATCTACTGGCCCAATTGAGGCTGAGAACACTGTAGACAAGCCTGATGTTGATGACCGAGATGAGGACTTCTACATCCTCACTGGCAGAGACTGGAATAGCTGGAGAAGAAGAACTTCTTCAACCAGAATCAGCTGATGATTTTCTTCTGCATGTTGCAACTTATTATTGCAAAGAATCTAGATGTTGTGGCACATATGTCCATGTTCAGCTGAGCTCGTGCACAATTCTTCATACTTGTGGCACATGGAGAGCCAATCGACTTGCCTCGGAGGATTTCTTAGAGGACCCATTACGAGGCAAGTATTGTCTCGACGAACAACCTCCCATATAGAGTCATCCTGAACAGGCTATTACTGGCCTGGAACATGCCACTCTAGGAGCTCGAGTGGATGATAGACCAGAAGAGCTCCCTCAACATGACCACACATCGTTGGAGCGTTAGACAGGGGGAAGGGGTATGCTTGACGTTAGCTTGGCCCTGTACCAGATCTTGTTCCACCGACCCAGTTTGGGCCCGATGTTGCTCCCTAGACTGGGAGTACTAGTCAATAGCCAATGGGTGCATTTGCAGGGGATGTCTAGCCAGCTTGGGTTGATGCAGTGATCTAGGAGATGACGACGCATATGGATCGACAGATCAATAGGCAGATCGTGTATGTAGAGGAAACCGTCACGCAAATTGCCCATCGTGTTGATGTTCTAAATCAAAAGGATGAGACACTGATAGAGGAGTTTCATACATTTGTAAACAACATGACCTTTTGAGTGTTGTTTACAAAATGTTATTATCTTTTGTATTTTGTTTACAAAATATGTATTGTTAATATTATTTAATGTATCTATTGTTTTGAATTTCAATTCTCAATTTTATTTCATGTTAGCTTATCCAACTTTAATATTAAATCACTACACTTCAAATTTCAATCTTTTTAAATTTATAATAATTTTTCACAAAGTATGCACTAGCAAATTTAAAAACTCCATAAAATTTAAATTATAGTCATATTTAGTACCAAATACCCTATCCAACATTTGAATGTCACTCACTAACGTTCGAAAGTTGGTGCCAAAAAATATTATGTTCGAACATAAATATCTTTAATGACGTCAGCATAATTCTCATCTAGATTTAGTTACGGTTTAGGGACTGTCACCAATTCCAAAGCATCACTGAAAGACATTTTTGTCATGATGAGCTAGCTGTTTGCCATCAACCCATTTATTTTCCATCAGTCTTGTTCCTATATATAGTATAGTAAGAACTAGGAACTAGGAAGAGATTAGAAAATGGCTTCTAACATGGAGGATAGGATGATCCTTGAAATGGAAATGGAGGGATCAGGAAAGATTTGCTCAGAAAGTCTGTGAAGGGCGAATGGGCAAGAGTTATTGAGATCTATGAGAAGCACCCAAGTGCCCACGAGGCAAAGCTCACAAGGAATGAGGACACAGCATCACACATAGCTATCTCCAATGATAAACAAGACACTGTAAAGCAACTTATGAACCTAATTTCGAGTCATCTGCATGGAGAAGGCAAAGAGGCACCTGAAATTAAGAACAAACAAGGGAATACCCCTCTCCATGTTGCTGCATCAATGGGGAATGTGATTACGTGCGAGAGCATAGTAGGAACATGTCAACTTGGTTCATCATTTATAGCTGCTCATAATTGTAAGGGAGAGACTCCCCTTTTCTTGGCAGTGCTAAGTGGCAGAAAAGATGCATTCCTTTACCTTCACAATCTCTGTGAGATGTATAAACTTAATGGCTATGACTTTTCATGGCGTAGCGATGATGATGACACTATTCTTCATGCTGCCATTACTGTCCAACGTTTTGGTAGGTATTATAACATCGCATTTAGTTATCTCGTTTAGTTGCACTTCATTTATTCTTAGTCACTTTCTTCCTGCAATAGAGATTTCCTTATGTGTAGTGATGTTAGAATTCACGTACGTTGTCTACATCTTAATTAAGAAAGTGTTGTTTTCTCCTGCAAATAGATTTAACAATGTGTTTTGGGAAATTAAAGAAAAAGTCATGGGTTCCACGCAATTTTTCTTTCCTGTCATATATTTTTCCTTTATCAAATATCCATCTTTGTGTCAATTTTAATTTTGCAAGGCAGATTTGGCATTTCAAATAATTCACTTGTACCCAAAACTAGTAGACTCCATCAATAAGCAAGGATTCTCTCCTCTCCATCTGCTAGCAGACAAGCCTTCCGCCTTTAAAAGTGCAACGTCTATATTTGCATTAATCGCAGATTACATCATTTACAAAGGTAAGGATTGCTATATATTTTTTATGCATTAAGTTCTTATTATTTTAAATAGTGTATTGAATAGTCTTTAGTCTCATTGACTTATGCGTAATATTTTAAGTGGCTGCATATATAAGTCAATCACTTAATTCAGTTAGCTTGAAAAGTAGGCTGTGAATAGATCACTTAATTGTAATGCCATAACAATTTTTTGATGATATATTATTTCTCCCATCAAGTACGATATACAATCTAAGGGCAAACGGAGCATATAAAGCTATTGACAATCCCATCCAAAATTAGAATTCGATCTCCAGAAAACCACAAAACTTGTATATATCGACTTCTTTTGCTTAATCTTTTGGAATCAGCTTTGAGGTATGCCAATGATTTTTTTTTTCTTTTTTATTTTAAAAAAAAACATAGTAACATATCTTACAAAGATCATGTCCACGGTGACAATATATCACCATGTCCACATGGTACCATGAGATGATATGAATGGATTAATTGCAATAAAATTATAAAAATAAGTCAGTCTGCAAACCGCGCGCAAACAACTAATTAATTAAGATGTTATTGAGAAACAAAGGTAGGAGTTCTTGATTGCTTAATTGCTAGCTACTTCCAAAATTCATTTTACAACAAAAATAGTAAAATAGCTTAGAATACATAAATTAGCCAAATGGACAATCGAATGTACAAATATAGAGATCAGTTTCATCTTGATTACTTTTTAAATTTTGGATGTACCTTTCGGAAATATACCTCGACTGGGGAAATTGTATGTTCACAAGGCCTCCTAATGTATGCATCTCTTTGTTGTTGTTGCTGGCTTCTTCTTTTTTTTTTCCCAAGTTATCACTTCCTAAGATAGCAGTCCATTATAGCTCCATTATCTTGATGAATAATGCTAGGCTTACCACTCCGATCTCCGGTTGGTAATTTTTTTTTTTTTTAAAACTTCGTGATTAAGAAAGTATTTTTTAATGATGTTATGATTTTTTTTTATTTTTTATTTTTAAAAAACATAAAATTATTAAAAAAATACATATAAAAAAAAGTAAAAAAAAAAATACACCTAAAATTGTATTCGCAGGAGCAGCCCCAATCGGGGCGGTGGGACTAGCACCACCCTATCTTGATTGCTCTTTATTCATGGAGTTGGCTTGACATAACAAATCTTTTCATTATTGTAATGTGCAGTAAACTATGTGCTAGTGATTAGACAATCTTTTCTTAAATTCTAGTTACTATCACATCAACAAAGAAACGAGGGCATACAAACTTAGAGAATCCTCAAATACAAAATGTTCCACATGACCGAGGACGTCAAGGTAAACATACTCAACTGGGAAAACCTATTTGATTATTAACATGACATCAAACACATTATTGAGGTGGAAGTCTTCTACATTAGTGAACATAAAAATGTAATTGCATTTTAAATCTTTTATTAGTATAATTGATTTAACAATAAATAGTGTTTACACACAGGCTTGTAAATAAAAGAACTCTATTCTATCAACAACCTTAATAAAATCACCAAACCTTTCATCTATCACGCTAAGCACTCATTCCTTGTTGATAATATATAATATCAAGCAATAACATTTCAAGATAACACAAGATAGAGATCGCCGCAGGCCCGTTCATCTGGGTTCCCACCCATAAACCCGGGTATACCCGAACCGAAACCCAGATTTGAATCCGGGCCGGAACTCGGACCGGGTTAGCCCAGGTCAGAACCCGGATTCATCCGGGTTTTTCAAAACCCAGATTCCGGGTTCCAGATTTAACCCCTTTTTTTTCTTTTTTATTTAAGCCTAAATGTAATCCTAAATTTTCACATGTAGCACTGATTTTTTAAAAAATATACAAAAAAAAAAAATTTTGATTGTGCAATTTAGAAGGTTGAAAAATGTCACCAACTCCTGTATCTAAGTTCCACTTAATTTGCCTCGCGATATAAATGCATGTAAAACCAAAAAAAAATTCTAATATTCATATATGCAAGTATGCATGCATCACAATACAATCCACTACATATTATATTAGTTGTTATTTATACATTGCATTACAAAATATTAAATTACAATATATAAATTACAAAATCAATAACATGTCGATCAATGATTTAATTTCCACACCTAATAGCAACTTCAAAGTGACTGGCCTAAAACAAATCCTGCAAGAAACAAAATAGAATGAAAATGTCAAAAATTGAAAGCAAGCAGAATTATATTAACCCATTTCACATTAAGATAAAGGAATGTGCATCTCATTGTTCTCTGCCTCTTGGGCTCCACCATTACATAAATCTGGAAGCAAAGAGGAAATTAAAAGTTTTGAGACATGAGAGAATTTATAGAAGTTAAGACAATGTCTGTTACAAAGAAATTTGTTGGCGGGGGAGCCCTTAACAGATGAGTAGTTTGGCTGGTAATCTGGTTTTTTCCTATATTGATTAGTCACATATGTAACTTCGGTTTCATTGAATGAAATGAAGTCTATTTCAAAAAAAAAATTGTTTGAGACATGTTAACAACTCCTAAGCTCTCTGCAGAGTGTTCAGAAGCAATTCTGAAAAAGTTTTGAGAAAAGAAGCCAAAGCAATGTAATTAAACAACTGCATGTTCAAGGCATTAGAGAGAGACATGTGAAACCTAGCTTTTCAACAACAAAAGAATTCTTAAATATCAAACTTTAAATTTTCCACTGGCATTGATTAAAGATTCTTGAGGGTTCTTTTGTTTGGAGCCATTGATTCGCTAAAACATCAGTTTTTTTTTCCTCCTTTAGTACGTACAAAGTATAGTTGATTTGTTAAAATTTATCTAGCTAAAGTTTTGTAAGCTTGATTTTGGAGTCATTGGATGCAGCTTTCCAATTCCATCCTTAATACATGTGGATCAAAACTAGTGACAAACAAAAACATTGTCTCTTTCATGGTTATAAAGATATATAGTTAGATTATTAAAGGAAAGAGAAACACATTGAATGGGGATGGAAGTAAATCGAGCTATCAACAATCATCAAAAAAAAAAAAATTGAGAAGGGAATTTATATGGGTTTCGATCCATTGACGTACACAGAGAGAGAGAGAGAGAGAGAGAGAGAGAGAGAGAGAGTCCATTATTATTCTAGAGAATTGTACCCTAACTAGCCTTTTGTTTTCTCGACTTCCAACCATTATAATTACCAGCAGAAACCACCAACTACAATAGATAGGTAGAAAAACGGATCCTTCTCTCTATCTGTGAAAAGGTCTATGATATCCGTGATCCGTGTTGGATAGATGCCATTAATGATTGATTCATATAAGAGAGAGTAACATACTTACGGAAAAGTCTTACCATATCGAGTATATTTGAATTTTTCTTAAGTTAAAGAAACAACACAATCCATCTTAACTTAGTTATAAGAAGCATCCTCCATTGGATGACCCTAAATCATTTTAGGTTGAGGGTTGTTACGGTGCAGTACTACAGGTATACTGAAAATTGCATTAACAACTCATAGTGTGTAGAGTTAAAAATATATGACTCGCAATTTTCATTCCACAATTGTGTTTTATTAAATTTAATTGTAAAATTAGTAGTCTTATATAAAAGTTAAGTCGATGAGAAATAATGAGTTTAAAAAAAGTAATTGTAGCTCTGATCTGACAATTACAAAATCATTTTAACTCTAAAGTCGGATTATAAGTATAGACCAAGAAATCTTTTATTAATAGACTGCTAAGGAAGTTGAGAGTTAAGCAGTATTGTGGGTATGAAAATCACTAATTTGTCAACAAAATAAATAAATAAATAAAAATAAAAATTTTCCTTCCAACCTTCATCCGTTTTTTTCCTTCCTGCACAAGCACTTTTTTCAAATCAATAGCTAGCTAGCCAGTTCTCTAGTACTGGAATTGATTTCACCTCTCTCTCTCTCTCTCTCTCTCTCTCTCTCTACATATATTTTTCTATTTTTTCAACAACCCGAGAAAGATCTTAGGGTAAAAGGGTTGGCCTAGCGATATAATATGAAAAGATCTAGTTGCAAGCATAATTGTGCATTAATATATGCACCAATCTAATGTGATTGGTCAAAAAGTAGATTTTATTGAAAACAGTGCTAACTAAAATTTTAAATATCAAGGAATCAGTATTGGTACGCAGATTAGTACGCGACTTTGCTTGTATGTAGCAAAACTCATATAATAGAGGTTGAAGTAAAGGTCTCAGGGCCAACTCTTCCCCACCAAAATCAATTACAAGTTAATGGCCACTACAAAAGTAAAAATCCTCAAATCCCTCCTTCCCAACTAACAACCACACAGCTAGCTTTCCTATAATGTTCTAAAGCACAGCTGATCACGATTTGTTTTTCTGTTTGCTTTTCCTATTTTTAGCATATGAGGAGGTTAAAATATTTTTTCCTTAAAACACCTATACATATAGTTTTACATATTTCAGATCCAAGAAGGCTAGTCTCCCTAACCTATCCTCACCATCTCAATTAAAATCTTTCCTTTTGTTTTCACCTTTCTTTTGTGCTTATGTATAATGACAATAACACTACTCTTCTACTTCCTCTGTCCTCCCCTAACCCATTCATAGCTAGCTACACAGGTTTCATGGTTCGTAACATGGGCTTTTAATTGTTTTGGTCAAGTTAGGTGGACAAAAACCTGTACTTGACAAGCTCAAGCTCTAAAACCCAAACTCTAAAACCCATCACAACTGAATACTTCTCAAATATTCAAACATTCCCTTAAAAAAAACTCAAAATCACCAAAGAGAGAACAAAAAAATAGAGAAAAGAAAGCATACCCACGAATGAAGAAAACCCAGACAGAGCACCCAACAGTTGTGCACCCCTTGATAGAAAGCAAAGGGTTTCTCCCTTTGTTAGATCTCCTTGATAGCCACAAGCATCCGCTCGTTTGGGACCTTCTGTAAATTTAGAAAAAGAAAAAGAAAACGCCGGAGTGATGGTGAAGAACCCCAAAATATGGCAACAAAATCTTCGAACAACCCCAAAATATCACTACCTTCAGAGATCCTTCACTGGTCAAGAGGAAGCAAGAGTACTAGAAGAAGATGAAGAGAGGGAGGAGGAAGAGAATGAGAAGATGGAGAGGGACGACAGTTTCAACTAGAGAAAGGCAGGGTTTACATTGATACACAACTGATGAGAGAGAGAGAATGAGGCAAAGATGAAGAGCGGCGACTACTAGGATTTTCATAATCTTAGATGAGAGAGAGACCGAGCGGGCGAGATTTAAGGGGGGAAATTAATGGAAACCAAGGTACCGGGTTTTTAATCCGGTACCCGGATTTTAAACCATACCCGGACCGCATAGGTTCGGGTTTTGCAATCCAGATTTTGGCTCAGATTAAATTTGGGCCGGAACCCAGAACCGGAATCTGGTTTTTCCGGGTTCTAGGCTAAACCGAATAAAATCCGGCCCGGATGAACAGTCATAGAGATTGGTTTTGTGCCCTATACCCTAAATTGATTCTTGTGTTCTTTGTTTTAGGCTATATTGACTAGATCCTTAGGTAGCATGCAATTTTTCATTTACATAATCATTCACACACTTCATATACACGTCCTAGTTAGGTCTTAGCATCATTTCACAACATATCATAACAAATTCCAACATTAAAGCAAGCACATGCCAAGATCCTCAAAACTTGCATCAAACCGTATATCCTTCAAAACTCTACCTTAAACCCTAATTACAAGGCTCAAAATCCAGTTCAAATCATAGATTCAACTCTCATTGGCAAGGGTTTATAGGATCCAATCATTTATCTAAGATTCGAGAGTTCAAAGAATAAACGTAAACAAATGATTTCATGCTTAAAGAATTCAGTTTTCATCACCTTAATGGAGCATGCAAACTTTTCTAATAAATCCTCTTGTGCTATTAATCAACCAAAATATTTGCATTCCAAAAAATACCAACTTCATTAGAACTGAAATATCAAAGATCAAACAACACATCAATACAAAATTCCCAAGGCATGCAAAGCATGCTAACCGAACCATCACTTCCATACCATCAATATTCAACCATCAAAACTTAGAGGAAAATAAACTAACACACCACTAGCAAGAACATGACTTAAGGTAACATAAAAATGAAGAGATGAGGTTACAAGACTAGACTTACAACCTTTGAGTATTCAAGAGAAAACCTAGCACCTTCCCCAAAAATTTCTCACTTGGGTTGCTATCTAAAATGCAAAAGTATGAAAGTTAGCCTTGTGTGTGTAAGTGAAGAGAAAGGCATGAGGGACTAAAGTAGAAGAGGAAAGGCTGAATTGAGGTGGTTATGGTAGCTCATGCTAAATGGGAGAGCTTGCTTGCAAGCATAAACAAAGTCTTGGGCGGTTTTAGGCTAAGTGTTGGCCGAATGTGTGGGGTGATGGAAATGAGTGATGTAGCTTGAGTTTAAGTATACTATTTGGGGTAACATGAAGGTACAAAGTTGTTCATAGGGTGGTAAATCAAGGGTGTCTTGCTTGTGGGAGAAGCCAAGTGATGGAGGCCATTTGGTTTAAGCAAAAATTCTAACAACCGACTACACCTATTTGTGGTTTAGGGTGGGCTTTCAACCTTCGACTCAATTGGGGTTGATCAAAGGAAGGTACCATGGAGTTAAAGAGTGGATGATGGTGTAAGAGACGTACTTGGAGTGTGATGGTTGCTCGTAGGACTAGCTTAACTCAAGAGGGAACAAAAAGAGTAAAAACTGAGTGTGCTAATTTGGTATTTGGGGTTTTGGTTTCTCTCATGTGGTTTGGGGTCTCAAGCCCCTTTTGAAAGCTGACCAAGAGAGCGCATTGGTGGTTGGAAGAGTGTGGTGGGTGTAAGGGGGGCATGGTCATGTAAGAGAGCATGTAGTTCAGTTGATTATAACTCAACCTCCTTATAGAAGATGATTTTTTCTATATAAGAGATTGTGGTGGGCAGTGCATTTTATAATTTCTCTTTTCTATGTATGATTTTTCTAAGAAATGTCCTCCTATCTTTTGAGGTTTCTACTCCTTCAAAAAAAAGTTAGTTTGCGCCCACCACGACCTCTAAGATGAATTTTCAAATATCCATTGCTCCATGACTTGGATAGGCTGTTTAATGTACCACTCTCTTGATTTAAAATGATGAACAAATAAATGAACCAATAAAGACTGAGAAAGTTATCATGATTTAATCTTTAATCTTATATGTCCTTATAATGTAGAACTTTGGTGACACTTCTTTTTTAGGCATTACAATGAATTATTTCTCTCCTACAAGATCCCAAGCAAAACTTACGCTACAATACTTCTCAATTGTTAATTAAGGCCCCTAACATGGCATTGTGGAACTTCTTTGACTTATACATATGCATGTTAGTACATAAACCACAGAACTACCAATTGTACTAAAAAGTCAAAAATAATTCAATATCTATATTTACTAAGTGAATTGTGTGGAGTATGGAAGTTAATCACTAGGGAAGCAATCTCACACTATTCAATTCTTCTTATACATCTGACACAAGCCAGATAGTTTCTTCCACCCATATAATGATCTAGTTTAATTCTTTACATCATAATAATATGTAAAAAAGAGTATATGGGTGTTCTGTACAATATAATTGTATACAATGTGCATTCATTGGTCATTTGTAAAATTTTGAATATTATGGTCACGTGGTTTTCTGGATCACAGGAATTATTACAGTTCCCAAACAGAAGCATAAATGGGCACTACAACATATTTGGTTTTTAGTGATGGTTGGGAAATTGTGACAGTTCCCAAACCGTCACTAAAAAGTATTTTCTGTGACGGTTTTTGGAAATGATCACTAAAGACAGATGATATATTTTTATATTTGAATGGAGATGAAAATTACGTTCTAACATTACATTTACATTCGAACATTGAGGCTACTGACGTGTGAACATGAAATGGTTTGGCGCCAACGTTCAAACGTTAGTAATCGAATGTTAGTTGTAACTTTAAGTTAAATATGACTTTAATTTAAAAATTATGTTGTTTTTAGAGTGCATAATTTGTGAACAAGTCTAAAAAATTGTATTATATATTTATATATACAAAATTTGTAAAATATAATTATATATTTATATATAAATATATATTTATATTTTACAAATTGTGTATATATAAATATATATTTATATTTATACATATATAACAATATATTTATGTTTATATATATTTGAAGTGCAGTGATTTAGTATTATAGTTGAAAAATCTAATATTAAAGAAGATTGAGAATTGAAATTAAAAAACAATAGATGTATTAAATAATATTGTTCCTTACATATATTAAAAGCAAAATACAAAATATGATAGAATTTCGTAAACAACACTCAGATGAACATGTTATTCACGAAATTCGTACTCCGTATCTCCTTAGTCAAGGATTCAACCTTCTCATTGAGGATATCTACTCGATGGGCTATCTCCGCGATAGACTTCTCTATAGCCATGATCTGTCGATCAATATGTGCAATCAGCTGTGAGATCACCACATCCACCCAAGCAGGCCACGCATCTCCCGCATATGTACTCATCACCTACTGACTACTACTCCCCACACCAAGCCCAAGTTGTGTTGGAGGAACTAGATCCGCTACAAGGGGTGGCTGATGTTAAGGATGCCCCTTTGCTAATCCAATGATACATCGATGCGTGGTCATGTCGAGGGGGCTCATATGCTCTGTCAACTTCTCACCCTACTGGATTGGCACGCTCCGATCAAGTAATAGCTGGCTGATGATGATACCGTATGGGAGGTTGTCCGTGGAGAGGTTGCTCGCCTCGTAACGGATCCACTCAAAGATGCATAGTGGCAAATCGAGGGGATCTCCACATGCCACTCGGATAAAAGACTGTGCCCGAGTCCAACTAAATGTGGTCTTATGTGCCATAAGATCCACGTTTGTTACAACATGCAGAATAAAGGTAGCAAATGTATTTGGTTGAAAGCGTTCTTCCTCTTGATCGGCATGCGGTCTCTCCTGGCTAGGATGTAGAAATCCTCGTTCGGCCATCATCCCGAGCCTCACAGTTAGTACTCTCGACCTTTGACCGGTCTACACCACCAGTTGATGATGGCTCAACTGTAGTAGAAGTGCCTTCACCTGCCTCGAGTGTGCCGTGTGTAGATGTAGATGTGCGAACCACAACTACATCGCTAGTTTGAGAGTTAGCTATAGTCGATGTCTCAACTACTTGACGAATCTTGAGGTGGTCGGTGATGACATCCGGTGAAATCTCAAACGACACACCGCGTACAGTCACAGTGTGAGAGGATACGTCTTGAGGTAGGAACACGTCCCCATATAGAACTCCCAAACCATTTAGGAGTATACCTTCCCCCTCAATGTGCAGATATTTCCCCAGTCTCTACTAAGGAAGATATCTTTGAGGCTCATTTTCTCCCATCTGAGCTCATCAAATTGATTAATCAGGACCTCTCACTCTACCATAATAGTGCGAGCCCCTATCCGAGTAGTGTCCTCATTGGCTACTTCCCTCCCTCTTTTTCTGGTATGCAAAGGATGAGCCATATCCTGAAAATAGAAAAGGAAAAAAAAATATTAACATGAGAGTAGTATTAATTTTAAACTACTCTGCATTAACATTCGAACATAATTTGTCATACGTTCAAACGTTAAGTTAAAATGTTGGGACTTATGTGTTTAATGTTGAAACATAATTAATACTCGTTCGAACGTATAGCATACACATTCGAAAGTTATTTGCATAATGGCTAAAATTTTTGATTCCGTGTGCTTGAATGTTATTCCTTACACATTTGAACATATGAGTTTGGATAGTCAAATGTCAAGATCTACGTGCGAACGTAAAATATACACATTCGAAAGTTAAAGGCAAAACGGCAAATAAAAGTGGGAAGTACTACGTTCGAATATTTATATTAAACGTTCGAATGTAACTACCAATAAAAGTAACATTTGAATGTACTAAAATGTACATCCAAACTTGGAATACAAACGGCTTTGCATTAGAACAGTCGTACTTTCGGATGTTCTGGTTTAAACATCTGAATGTTATGACACAAAATGGCTGAGTCGACTAAGCCATTCTTGAAAATCACTACATTTTGGTCTAAATAGCCGAATTCCACCATAGAAATAAAGTATACACTTCAAGAAATCTTTCTACAGTGGCCATTTGGCCAACGACAAACCGTGGTGGCTGGAAAATGGAGTTGAAACTCCGGCCACCTAAATTTCTTAAATATTCTAATTTTTTCATCTAAATCTAAAACCAAAAACCTATAAAATGACAAAATAGGGATGCCTACCTTTTTCTGAAAGTTGTGGTGGAGTTTGACAGTGACGGCGAGTGTTTAATGGTTATGTTGACGGTGGAGCGAAACTGGAAACATTGTGAAAATGACATTTCCAGTTTCAATTTTTGGCTTAAATAGATGATACATTCGAACGTAAATCTGAATAACGTTCGTACGTTAACTTAAACATCCAAACGTGTATGAACTTTACATTCGAACGTAAAATGAAACGTCCGAATGTGATAAATAGTATGTTCGAGCGTTTATACGTGAGAAAATATGACCTATTATAATATTTTATATTATAATATTATATATAGTTAATATATAATATAAATATTATATTTTAATTTATATATTATAATATATACTATATATATAGAATATAGTTAGTTTTATGTATATTATATATAAAACCTCTCAGATTACCAACTATATAGTTGGTTTTAGCCATCCGAAGGAGGATGGCTAGATTTGACTGTAACTTTACATTCAAACGTGTATGAACTTTTTGTTATTAACAAAGATTGTTTTGTTATATGGTATACTAGATAAAACCAACTTATTTCCCATTTAGGTGTCAATTTAATTGCTTCACCTTTTAAAACATCCAACACAAAGTCTAATGATAAGGAGATTACTACAGTTTTATCTTAGAAAAAAAAGATTATTCAACAGAATAATTTTTCAAATACTTGTCTCCAAACCATTGGACAAAAATTGGATCGAATTGAAGAAAAGATAGAAAATCCAATTTCTACTTTAGCTTCAAAATCTGTTTCAGTGACTATTGAAAAACCTTTGATTATTTTACCAGAGATAAGGCCAAAATTTGATTTCAAAACAAAACAGGCCAAAACTCTTGATAAAATTAATCAAATGCTCAAAAATATTAAAAAAGAAAACCTTCCACTAGTGCTTTGACTAGCAAAGAGGAAGATGGTTTTGTTCAAACTACAGACATGAATGCAGTACAGAATAATAAACATGGAAGTGAAAATAAATAGGCGGTAGAACCTACCTGTATGAATGTATGCAGAGAATATTAATAATGAAAATAAATAACTTGTATTAAAATATAAACAAATTACAAGTTAAACAAGTCTACAACAGATGGAGAGGTTAGGGATGAAGAACAATAGAAGGAAGGTGAAGGGAAAGAGAGGCTCTGGGAATGATACCTAGAGTCGTGAAACAAATGCTCTAATGAGTTCTGCCTAAGTCTGAAGCCAGGCATTCCTTTTATAGAGCAAG
Source organism: Carya cathayensis (assembly GCA_011037825.1). Lineage (NCBI taxonomy): Eukaryota > Viridiplantae > Streptophyta > Magnoliopsida > Fagales > Juglandaceae > Carya > Carya cathayensis. The sequence continues at coordinate 726,893 of QGSO01000178.1, forward strand.
GAAGCACTATATACAATCATTAAAGTAGAGATACAGTGAAAGTAAACAGTTAAATGGTCCATGATTGAACAGTATTTTCATAATGTTGAATCATTGTGGTTGTCATTCAATGTCTTGAGCTATCAGCAATAATTGGATCAGTCATCAGATAGTCTTGGTGTGTCTTCTGAGTCATGTCCAAAGCAGTTACTGTAGGAGGCGACTAAAGATGATTCTGAGTCTAAGTCAGTATTATATTCTTTCACCTATTGTTGAAGCAAGTAGATCAAATCATTTTTTGTAAGTCCTTTTAGAACATTCTTCTTTTTGGACTTAGAGGATTTAACAGATTTTTCCGAAGAGGAAGCAGTTGCTTTCTCTTTCGTTGAAACAATTTGTGCCTGGATTAATGGATATTCAGGCGTTGAAGATCGAACAATAGTAGGAAATTCTGCAGAGTTCTTAAACATAGTAGAATAGAGGCGTTGACGCATTTCCTTGTTAAAGGTTTGACAGCAACTTGAACAGATCCAATATGTAAAAACTTGTATTCTTTTGACAAGAAATCCTGCATGGATTTTCTATTAAAAAGATAATGTTTTTCTTGAGCATTTGAAATAGCATAAGTTTGTTCAACATTTTTAACTTTGAATTCAGAACTAAGACTAAATTTAGACTGAAACCAACTTGTTTGGTAAATAGTATTAGGTTGAATCGGCGGAATAATCAATCAATTCAAATCAACAGAAGAATTATTTTCTTTAACAGAAAAATCTTCCTTATTAATGATATCAGGGGGTTCAATCCTGGAACTGGAACTAACAATTGAATTAGATCTAAACGTTCTACTCATTTTGTTATTAATCAAAACAATGCCTCACACCTTAGAAGTCCTAGGTACTCTCATACCTTATCTCACCTTGGCGCCCAATTGCGCTATGCGTTCCTAGCTGCGGGTCTTACAGGACAGTAGGTCTCTTGACAAGTCTGGGGATAACTGGTCCTTTGCTTCAATAAAAAATTATTGATTTTAACAAACGACTGATTTCTGATGTTTGTTCTGATTTTCCAAATGCATTTTGGCATAGGAAAAAACATGTGGTTTCATTACCTTATGTTAAAGATTTTTCTGAAAAAAATATTCCAACTAAAGCTCGCCCTATACAAATGAATAGTGAGACTTTAGAATTTTGCAAAAAAGAAATTAATGATTTACTTGCCAAGAAAATTATTAGACCTAGTAAATCTCCCTAGTCTTGTGCTGCTTTCTATATCCAGAAAAATGTAGAAATTGAGAGAGGGACTCCCTGTCTAGTAATCAATTACAAACCTTTGAATAAAGTCTTAGAGTGGATTAGGTATCCTACCCCCAACAAAAATGACTTAATTCATAGGTTGAGTGATGCCATTATTTTCTCCAAGTTTGACCTTTCTTTTGAACTATATTCTTTGAATAAAGAAATTAAATCGATTTCAAAACAATCTTTGTTAATAACACAAAGTTGACTGGGTAAAGGGAAAGCAATACAGGCAGCCATATCCGAAGCTATAGGAGATAAAGTTGAGGTTTCTTCATCATCCTTATTGGCTTCATCCTTTATGGATTTGCCTTTGGATGTTTCCACATCCTTGGCTGAATAAAAAGCAGAGGTAATCTGAGAGGATGTAGAAAGTCCTTTCATTTTTAAATCAACTATATATATAGTATATTATATAAGTATATATAGGTATCTAGTATATTTTATAAGTTTATATAAGTATATATATAGTCTAATACTATATAGTATAAACATATATAGTCTATAATTATACTAGTAAAGTATATAATATATTATATATATATATAGTATATTATATAAGTATATAATATATAGTATATTATATACTATAGTATACTATAGTATATTATATAGTATATATAATATACTGTATATGTAATATACTATAAATTTGCATAAGGGAGGCAGCAAATTTATATATTATTCATAACATATTATATTAATATATATTACTTCATATATTATGTTATATATTAATAAAAATATTATATATTAATTAATTAGAAGATATATAACTAATAGTTATAACATATTAATATTAATATATTAACAACATAATGTTAGTTATAAAATATTAAATGGCCTAACGTTTCTATTTAATGTTCGAATGTGAATAGTCATTCCTATTCAATGTTCGAATGTTAAACTACATTTGAACGTGAAAAAAATGCCGAAAATTTCCTATGAGTGTTAAATCGTATTAACGGGTCGTGTTCGTGTCGTGTTAAGACATATATATTACAGCTAATGGGTCAACCCGAACACGATCCTTTAAGGGTTTCGTGTCAAATTTTAAACCCTAACACGACCCATTAAGATAACTGTTTGACCGGACCCGACCGGACCCGTTATGACCCGTTTGAACCTATGTATATTAATGGACATGAACACAACCTGTGAACCCGTTTAACCTTATTAATTTTTTATAAATATTAAAATTGCAATGTCTCTAAAAAATATAAAATTAACTAAAAATGCAAATTACAATCGAAAAAATAAATATACAGAAATTAAAATCCCAACAATACCATATATGATAAACAAAGTAACAAACTCACAACATACTACATAGTGCTGCAATGCATAGTTAGAACACCTGCCCAATCCAACTATTACTTATTACATTACATCCAAGAGTACCAAATACAATTATACACACACAAGTCTAAACAAATTATGAACCCATAGAAGAAACTGAAGGAAGTGTTGCATCCTCATTGGTCTTGTTGGTCTCCAACTCCATTATAATTTTAGTTAACTCATTCATTTCTTGTGTTCCAATAACACATTGAACTCAGGCCAATATTTCTCAAATTTAGCAAGCATTTGAAAAGACATATTCTTCATGTTGTCATCTTCACTTTCACAGTGTTCTTTTAATGTCAAATAAATCGTAAACACTACTGGAAAGTACAAATTGGTTGTAAGGTATTTGATTCTAGAAAACTCTCGAGTGGCATCATAAAAAGCTCTCAAGAAAGTGTTAATCTTCTCCACTTTTTCTCACTCAGATGTTAATAAACAGTGTTTAAAATTGGAATCAGTCAACTCTAAATGGAAAAAGGCACAATGATAGAAAAGAACACTCTCAAGCATAAGAAAAGTTGAATTCCATTTAGTGGGGACATCCTGTCTTAGCCCCTTCTTACCATTCAAAGACATTTGTTTTATTGAATCTAAAAATTTTTGTTTTCTTGATTGTGATCATTTGACATACTTGATACTATCACGAACTTTTTGGATAGCACAATCAATTGCTTTTAACTCATCATGTACTACCAAATTGAGAATATGACAACAACAACGAAGATGAAAAAACTCACCATCACAAATAAGGGCTTTCTTAATGTTCAGGTGAGTTCTTAACAACTCTACCAACACGTCATTAGAAGGAGCATTGTCTAAAGTTAATGCAAAAATCTTGTGTTGAATTCTCCACTCACATAGCAAATTATAAATTTTCTTAGATCAAGACATGCCATTATGTCGTGGTGGCATAAAAGAAAATTTTAAAACCCTTTTCTTTAGAACCCATTTCTTATCTAGAAAATTTGTTGTAATGCACATATAACCATCAGTACTCATAGAAGTCCACAAGTTAGATGTTAGACAAATTTTATCAGGAGCATCACTCAACATGTATTTAATCTTTTTTTTTTCTTGATGATATTGCTTAACCAAATCAGTCGTAGCAGTATTTCTAGAAATAATTGGAATATCTGGATGTGCATATTGCATAAAAGCTCTCACCCTCAAATATTTAACAAACCGAAAGGCAAATCATGCTTCATAATAGCTTCTACCAAAAGTTGACTATATTGTTCAGGATCAAATTTAGAAGCGCTTACCGAAATAGATCCACTATTTTGTCCTAATATCAACTGACTAATATCTCGTGTACTTTTTCTAGAGCATGTGTTAATGTGACGCTTCAAATTTCCTGTTCCATATTTGCTCGCTGTCAAGTAAGTAGCTCCACACATCTTACATTTGACTCGTGCCTTACCATCACCAACTTTATTAGTATCAAGAACCATCTCAAAGAAACTCCACACGTTTGACATTTTCCTTTGTTTTGTTTTAGCGTCTTCATTTGCGAAACTTTCGGAGTCCAACCTATCCAAGTCAATCAAATCTTCATTTCTCCTTGTTGCATCACTCATCTGACATTTTTAAAAAGTCAAACATGAAAATCAACAATTAAATAAGTACTTAACCAAATACTGCACAGTTCACATCCTTCCAAAAGACACAGAAAGTAAATATACCAACATGCCTACAAAAAGTTCTATTGTTAGTGGATCCTGCCTACAAAAAGTTCTTACAAATTGAGAGTTTGTTTATTACCCTTATACTCTAGCTCTGAAACAAGGCAAAATTCTGCCTATTCATTATGATTTTTTTTCTTGCTTATGATTCCATTAAAGGTTAAAAGGTGCAGTTGTCTTTAGTTTTATGACTTTGACTTTGAATCAGTTCCATTCCAGCCTCTAGTATTATATATTCTAGGGGCATCATTGGCTAGATAGACTTGGATTTAGGCACTTTTTGATAAATATGAAAACTATATCTTAGTAGTATCAGAAAACATCATTAGTGGATAATAATTCTTCACCATTGAGTAAAAGAATTTAACTTCAATTAGGAAAACCAAAAACTCTAAGTGTTGTTTTGTGATTTTTAGTGACTTTTGTTTCAAGATTGAAAGCATGGTTGATCTTAAGATGATTTTAAGTATATGTTAGAAGTAAGATTTGATTTTTGGATTTCACGGAGACATTTTGATTAAGGTCAAAACTTGTGATTTAAGGATTTACTTTTTGTTAAAAAGTTTGGTGTTGGTGATTTGCTTTTTCTTATTGGATCTTTTAAGTGTGTTTTTAAATTTAGGATAGGAAGATCATTGTTGCAAAATTTTGATTTAATCATGTATTTTGAAGTTGGAAGAAATTGCAATAAAAAAAAAAAATGACCTATGAATCTTTCAGCCTTAGTGAGTTTCCCATAGTTGTAAATTGTTTTAGATTTTTCTGGGTTGATATTTGAGTTGAGTACAAAGTTTACATGAGGAAAGGTAATTTTTGAAGTTAGGAAGTGAAATCCTTAAGTTAGTAATTAAATTTCTAACTTTTATAATATCCTCTTACAGTTTCTCGTGTTTTGCACTTTATTCTCATAGAACGCAATGATTGAGGTAAGTTAGCTCTTAAATTAATATCAGTTTACTGTGTATGTGTGATGGGTAAGTAAACTACAGTTTATGTTCATATTTTATTTTATAAGCCGTGTTATGCCATGTCATTACATGTTTATATGTTATAAAAATTATGCTGTCATGAAATACTTATCTGTTACATTATATATTATTGCACGTATTGCTGTCTATTGCAAGTATGTCACATTACGTATGCCATCTATTACATGTAATGTCATATCATGTAATATTCATTGTCACATGTTAAGCCATGTTTTAGAAAGTTATCTGTCGCATATTATGCCATGTTACAAATTATTATCTATTACATCTATGCCATGTTATGAAAAAGTGTTTGTTATATGTATGCCATGTCATGAAATATCATCTGTAACATGTATAATATGTTATGAAATATTGTTTGTTACGTTATGTCGCAAAGCAAGTCATGTCTTTCATCTTATGTTCATATCACGTTACGCTACATCAAGACTTCTGTCTTTTTGTCTTTATGCCACATCCCATCTCAAATACAATTTGTGTATCACGAGAACAATCATGTCAAGTTATTCATGTTAATCACGACCCTAAGTACTAGGATAGGGTAATATCCTAGTGGAACTTCCTTGTTCACGTTGTAGTGTCAAAATAAGTGTGAAATTTCCTAGGTTAATGAAATACAGTCAGCAGGTTATGAATGAGGCCTAACTAGCTGGTAACTGGAGCACGCTAGGCACTAACGCCGATGGAACCATATTTTATTTTACGAGTGTCCACAGTAATTGTGGCACAAACAATTCATGGGGCCACAACAACTGTAGAGCATGAAGAATAGGGCCACAACAACTATGGAGCATATATTATGTGAGACACAATAATTGTTACACGTAGAATACGTGAGCCAAAACAACTGTGGAGTACATATTAATGCACTCATAGCTGGTTTAGATACTTGTGTTGTGATACGTTAATTAGCAGGGACACACGGCTCAAGGGGTCCTGTGTAGCACCTGTATGGTCACTTTATTAATTAAGTTTATTGAACAAGATTCCAAGTTCATATATTTCATGTTCACATCATGTCTCGTATTATGTTATGTTAAATTTAAGCTCATGTCAATCTTCAAGTTTACGTCCATGTTATGTTTCAAGTTCATGTCACGTCAAGCCAAGTTTCAGTTTTAGTTCAAGTTATGTCAGCTCATGTCATGTTACATCAAGTCACGTTATGCTTATCATTTCATGCCATGTTATGTCAAGTTATGTTATTCTTACTATTGACTTTGATTGTTCATTCATGCCTTTACTGCTATACATGCATCTTTAACCTGTGTGGGAGTTTCCTGTTAACTTACTAAATTTGTAATCAAATTTCACCGTTGTAGCCCCAACTACCAAATCCCTCCCGAATGGTAGGCGATGTGTGTCAGGAATAGAGTAGGGAGTAGGCACAGGCAGACAAGATGAGGTTGACTAGATGCCACAGATGCGATGCAGAACTTACAGCCTCCTTAGTTAGGTTCTTGGATATTATTTTAGTCTCGTTGGTCGAGTTACATGAGTTATTCGACGAACTGGTCCAATAGTGTAGTTTGGTAATGTAAATTTGGAGCCCGGTCTCCCATATTTTTGAGATTACAGTATTCTGCATCTCATACTGTAATCGTGGATGTTTATTTTATTAAGTATGCATGAATTACATTTGAACTATTTGGTATATTATAAGTTTAGTGCATAATATTGCTAAAAAAATAAATTATCCGCTGCAAATATTACATAATGTTATATGCATGTTAAGAACATGACATCTTATATGTCATGAATGAGGGTAGGTAATCCTGTGTTGCATGTCTCAACGCTTCAGATGTCTGTCTGATCCCAAATGAATTCTGAGGGCGTCACACCTGTTGTTTACCTTCCTATTGTAGCCGTTAGTTGATAAGCAAGTGCAATGCATACGGTGTCGTTTGGATTAAAGGAAAGATGTCATTTTACCTAGAGTGAATTCTGTAACAAGCAAGTGATGTCGTTTTATCTTTACTAATTCTATAAATATGTGGAATGTTTTGGTATCATTGGGGAAGCAAACTATATAAATAGAGAAAAGAGGAAGGAATCGAGATATCTCCTAGCTTTGATAATCATTCAGAACTCTCTCTCTCTCTCTCTCTCTCTCTTCTACTTTCTTGCAGATTGAATATCTCAAATTTAGTCATGTGTAGCTTGCCCATTACAATTGGTTTCAGAGCAAGGACCATGTCAAAAGTTCAAGTCACGGAGGGTTAAGGGGGATTTTTGTCATAGGCCCACATGAGTTCTCATGGCCTAGCCCATCAAATGAGCTTCACTAGAGGACAGAATAGGGGAAAAATGAGAGAAGACGAGAAGTGGAAAGAAAGAAAGTGAAGCAAAGCAATGTCAGGTTGGCACAAAGAAAAGAAGGGAAAAGACATGAGGAAGGGTGACGTGATATAAACGAAGGGAAAGAAAGAGATAAAAGCGGAGGGCATAGATGACTTGGGGGGCATATTTCTTAGAAGGCTTATTAGGAAGGCATATTGAACCTCCAGACACGGGATCCTGCGATAGTATACGGACCGAGAAGAAAGATCTATGAAACCTATTGTACAGTGAGGATGAGAGACCCTAAAAGACTGTAAATCAAGCTTATTATAGTGGATTCTTCCCATACCAAGCCCCCGTGGATGTAGGCCCAGTATCAAACCACGTATATCTGGGTGTTTATTTCTCTCTATTTTCCCTGAATTTATCTGCTTTCACCATCATAGTCATGCGCACAGACTCCGTATAGCCGCACCAGATCAACAGGGGGCCCACATAGACTCGTCCAAGCCCAACATGTCAAGGGCCCACACATCCATGACAGGGACCCAACGCCACCTCAGCACGCCAGGGAGGGATCCTTCTCCTCTTCCGGTCTATTGATGGAACATATCGTTAACACCAGTTGTCTTGGATCAATGGTAATAAAGAGCATGATTAGAGATGTAACCAGTCCGGTTTTGCATTTTCAAGAACCGATCATGGACCGATTACCATTCTAAACTGTAACTTCCGGTTTTACCAGTTTCGGTTTGGTTTTCCGGTTTTAATAATTAATTAAAGCAATATGTAATTAATATACTAATGTATATTAGTATTACTAATGTAGTATGTATTTATCAAAAGGAATATGTTGAGAATTTATTAAGCTGTAAAATGTAATTGATATATATATATATATATATTTTATATTAATAACATACGATTATTTGTTATCCAGAAAAAAAAAAAAACATATGATGAAACTAATGTTCATATTTAAAATTAAAATTTTATGTTATAAATTATAATATAAAATTATTTTATTTATAATTATATATTATATATATAAATTTTATATTAGAGGAATGGAGACGGTGTTTTGGGGCTAGGAAATATAAGGAATGGAAAATATAACGAAATTTTCGTCCAGAGGGTTCAATCTTGCGGCAAAGTCAAATAATTTTCAGATTTATTTGTGGCGACAAAAAGTCACTGCAAAAATCGTAGCTTATATATCTTTCGAGTCTGCCGTATTTAATGGAGAGGGGGCGTGTGTAATTCGTCCATACTACTAAATGTCGATTCCACAATAAATATGACAATGAAAAGAAAGCTACGTACCCAACTAGCATCTTCCACGTATTACGTATATTCCTTCCTAGATAGCAATGCATAGGTCACAAACATTAGAAATTAATATTTTTTAAACTACTAATAAGAGGACGAATTGTACTGGAGAGTCGGTTCTAATTTTCAAAGGACAAAGTTCATTCGGTAATCTTTGTCAGTGCTTAGTAGTTGAGCTGGGACTGGACACTCTTAAATTATTAAGTCAACAATTACGCCTAATGATCAAGCCCTGTTGGGTATTTGAAGTTTTGCTATATACAAATAAAATTAAGTATTGATCTACGCATTAATATTAATTCATTCATATTTATAATATAAATTAGAACGGTTTTCAATTAAATCAAATTCTTAACAAATCACATTTGATTGGTATACATATTAGTGCACAATTGTACTTGTAACTAAATTTTTTCTAAATTAATATCTCACCTCCATCCCTCTAGTTTCAAGAATAAGGTCGATTGATCGATCCTTAAAAAATAATAATAAAAATAAAAATAAAAAGAAAAAAGGATAAGGTCGATAATGCCTTCTTCCTCCACATGATTATGCCAACTCCCCGCTTGTAGCTCCACCACAATATTATCGATAAGGTCGATGAAGTGATATTTATTTAAGTTTTTAACATTTAAAATCACTTAAAATACATAATATAAATATATTATTGAATAGAAAAGTGCTATAAAAATAAAGAGATTACACAAAAGTAAATTCACAAACTTATATGACTTTATGTGATTAATTAGATCAACATTACATTAAAATTATTTTTACAATCTGACATATTGTATCAAAGCATATTAGTTTATAAATTTAAATTTATGTAATCATTTTGTGGTTAATGTATTTTTCTATTATAAATAATAAAAAGTAAGATGAACAACAACTTTTAAACATTTTTTTTCTTTTTCTTTCAAACATTTTTGAAACATCTATTTGCGGCGACTATCTTTCGCCGCAAATAACCTTATTTGTTGTAATATGTATTTATCAAAATGAATATGTTGAGAATTTATTAGGCCGTAAAATGTAATCGATATATATATTTTATATTAATAACATATGATTATTTGTTATCCAGAAAAATAAACATATGATCAAACGAATGTTTATATTTAAGATTAAAATTTTATGTTATAAATTATAATATAAAATTATTTTATTTACATTTATATATTATATATAAAAATTTTATATTAGAGGAATGGAGACGGAGTTTTGGGGCTAGGAAATATAAGGAAGGGAAAATTTAACGAAATTTTCGTCCAGAGGGTTCAATCTTGCGGCAAAGTCAAATAATTTTCAGATTTATTTGTGGCGACAAAAAGTCACTGCAAAAATCGTAGCTTATATATCTTTCGAGTCTGCCGTATTTAATGGAGAGGGGGCGTGTGTAATTCGTCCATACTACTAAATGTCGATTCCACAATAAATATGACAATGAAAAGAAAGCTACGTACCCAACTAGCATCTTCCACGTATTACGTATATTCCTTCCTAGATAGCAATGCATGGGTCACAAACATTAGAAATTAATATTTTGTAAACTAATAATAATCAGAGGACGAATTGTACTGGAGAGTCAGTTCTAATTTTCAAGGGACAAACTTCATTCGGTAATCTTTGTCAGTGCTTAGTAGTTGAGCTGGGACTGGACACTCTTAAATTATTAAGTCAACAATTACGCCTAATGATCAAGCCCTGTTGGGTATTTGAAGTTTTGCTATATACAAGTAAAGGTGCGTACCGATCTGCGTATTAATACTGATTCTTTCATCTTTAAAATGTAAATTAGAACTGTTTTTAATCAAATCAACTTTTTGACCAATCAGATTCGATTGATACACATTTTAGTATGCAATTGTTCTTGCAACTGGATTTTTTCTGAATTAATATCTCACCTCGATCGGTCCAGTTTCAAGAATAAGGTCGATTGATTGATCCTTAAAAAATAATAATAAAAATAAAAATAAAAAGAACAAAGGATAAGGTCAATAATGTCTTCTTCCTCCACATGATTATGCCAACTCTAAGCTTGTAGCTCCACCACAATATTATCGATAAGGTCGATGAAGTGATATTTATTTAAGTTTTCAACATTTAAAATCATTTAAAATACATAACATAAACATATTATTGAATAGAAAAGTGCTATAAAAATAAAGAGATTACACAAAAGAAAACTCACAAACTTATATGATTTTATGTGATTCACTAGATCTACATTACACTAAAATTATCTTTACAATTTGACATATTGCATCAAGCTATGTTAGTTTATGAATTTAATTTTATGTAATTATTTTGTGGTTATAATATTTTTCCATTATAAATAATAAAAAGTAAGATGAACAACATGAACTTTTAAACATTTTTTTCTTTTTCGTTCAAACATTTTTTAAACATTTTAAAATATAAAAAGAAAAATACACTAATTTACTAGTTAGTAATCACTTCCTTCGCCATTAAGAAAAAAAATTTTAAAAAAATTATACGAGCAATCAAATTGATGAGGTAAAACAGTAGGACAACTTCGCATTTTCCATTAACTATTTCATAACTGTGATGGGGTTTTATTCCAACTCTTTTACCATAATTTTTATTTTGGAAGAATTAAAGTTTTTATTCTAGATCTTTTCGTCTTTTGATTGATCAAAAGTGGGTCAGTTGAAAATGTTATCCATGCGTTTGGTTTCTTCATGATTTGGTTTCCTCAGATCCAGATTGATCCCGCGTGAACCATGTTCTCATAGCCCATAGGGGTCATGGCTATAAATTAATTTTGGTTTCTTGAATAGCTCCTCGCAGCATGGTAAAATAAGCTTTTCGTTTGAGGTGTGGTGTTTAAATTATCTTCCCACATGATGAGTATTTGCTTTCATGCACGTGACAGTAGTACTAGCACGGGACTCGGTTATGGTATAAATAAAGGTACCAATGCCATTATCACCAGCTGCATGCCATCAACCCATGCATATATTTGCCTAGCTTTCTTGTACCTACAGTATATTACGTATAAGTAGGAAGAGATCAGAAAATGGCTTCCGACTTGGAGAATGTTATCAATATTGAAACAGAAATGGAGGACATGGAGGCGATAAAGAAAGATTTGCTCAGGAATTCCACGAAGGGTGAGTGGGATGGAGTTATTGATATCTATAAGAAGCACCCAGAAGCTCATGCGGCAAAGCTCACAATCAACGAGGACACAGCATTACACATAGCTGTCTCTAGTGACCGAGAAGAGACTGTGAATCAACTTATATATAGAATTTCTCATCATCATGGAGAAGGCCAAGAGATACCTGAATTTAAGGATAAAGGAGGAAATACGCCTCTCCATGTTGCTGCATCAATGGGGAGTGTGACTCTATGCAAGAGTATAGTTGAAACTGACCGTCAACTTGGTTTATCATTTATGAAAGCTCGTAATTGTAAGGGAGAGACTCCGCTTTTCTTGGCAGCACTTTGGGGTAAGAAAGAAACCTTCATTTCCGTTCACAAAGTCTACCAGGAGAACAACCTTAACTACATGAATGACCTTTGCTGTCGGAGCGATGATGGTGACACTATTCTTCACGTTGCTATTGCTACAAAATGTTTTGGTGGGTATTTTCTAACATGAACTATCAATTTAGTAATGATCTTGTTGAGTTTTATTGCATTTCTCCTCAATCTCACTTTGTTGGCAATATGGATTTCGTTGGAAAAGAGTATATAATTCAAATTATCTTCACCCTAAGAACATTTTTTGATAAAGGGACAGAAATAATATTCATTCTCTAATATGTAAGAGTGAGCCCATTAATACATACCTACATATATATATATAAAATAGGGTGCATTGGTCTCTGGTTGACAAACTTTTTAACTTTTTGATACCATATGATCTACATGTGTTTATTTCTGTTGTATATTGTTATGTTAATTTATGTAAGAAAAGTTAGATATGTTAATTATTTTTATATATGCTCCATTTTTGTTTAATTTTGACCATTTAATAAAGCTTTCTATATGCCAAAAGCCTGTGGCTTGATAGGCATGCATAACCTTTATCCTCTAAAATGGAGGTTCGGAGTTTGAAACTCTCACTCCCTAAAATGTATCAAATAAATAAATAAAGCTTTCTATATGGTATCTATTTTATTCCACAAAAATGGAAATGAGTAGGCTTTACGTAGTTCAATATAGAATTTAAAGAAAATAAAGCAAACAATGTGTTTATTCGGAATGAAAGAAAAACGCAATATCCTATCATGGGTTAAATGCAATTTTCTATTTTTCAAATTTCTTTGTTTCTAATAGGCTTATGCACTTTAAGAGAGAAAAATAAGAACATTTTCGGAGTCATAATTAATAATTCCTACATAATTCTCGTAAAAAGAAATAATTCCTACATAATTTATATGAATAAAATATTAATGATGAAAATATCTGATTCTAAATAATTCTATTATCAAATGTCGAATAGTGACGTTTCCATAAATCTAGAATTTCGAATGAATAAATACACCAAACACTGTTGATCGATGTGCAAGTCTATCACATCAGTTTATAATATAAAAATATACTGATACTTTAACACATTTTAGATATAAATATATAATGGGTCTGTAGTACTAAGTGTTGCGTTACATACTATATATATGCTTGTAAATAATGTGTAACTGACTCCAAATAGTGAAAATTAATTATGTGTTTTTCTTTTTCTTTTTCTTTTTTTCAAATGTTTGAATCCTAACCCAAATTTCAAGCAAATATAAAACAATTTGAATTCTATGTTTATCACGAATACCTATATATTAACTACTACATATATATATATATATAAATGCTAATGCGTGTTAATTATTTTTGCAGATTTGGCATTAGAAATAATTAAACTGTATCCGACACTAGTACACTTTGTCAATAAGCAAGGCTTCTCCCCTCTCCATGTGCTGGCGAGCGACCCTTCCGCATTTGAAAGTGCGACCATGCAGTATGGATACGTAGTACTAGTGCTTCTTGCTAACTGTAAGGATTCTAAATTTTTGTTATGCACAAAGCCCTCATTATATTTTATCAAATTAGTTTTAATTATAGCTTAATCATTTAAATAATAAAAACATTGAAACCATAAAAACTCAACTGACGTAGAGGTCTTTTACCAAGATATAATATATACATGGGTATATATATGGGAGTTCCTTTTGACAATTAGAAGTTTGAACAAGACGTAGAACTAACTTCTTCCCCCTTTCTACTTTTTCATTCTCCTTTTGTTTGTGCTTCTATTGAGACTTTTCAGTTTCTTTATAAAGATTGAAGGAGGTATTTTTTGTTGTTTTTCTAGAGTGGTGAGGCACATGTCCTCATAAAAATAAAATCTAGCATGACGGTTTTCAAAACCAAATGACATTGGAAGGAGCATGGGAATTAGCATGATGTTTTATTAAACTAGGTTTTACATCTACCAATCACACACCACCACGTCATGATTCTACTAATTCTACAATGAATTTATAAATCACACCGAATTAGAGATCCTCTCTCCTGAGCAAAGGGCTGGTGAAGAGGAGGCAACTGTGCGAGCAACGTGTGGCCACACCGAGAGTAAGCGAGCAACATGTTGTAGAAAGCTTGACTGATATGGTCCAATACTAGGTGATGAGAAAGGAGTTTTCATCATGTGCTAGGTGGGCAAACATTGTGCCGATCATACAAGGGTGAAAACGAGGATCTAAAGAGGCTGGTGGTTTTGAAAAATGATGCCTTGTAGTACAAAGGTTAGCAATGTAAGGAAAAAACCGCAACGGATGTGAGAGTTCTCCAACATAACATAGAGGTGCTTCAATGTGGTAGGTTTCATATGCAGAGATCCATACTCCATAAGAGACGTCACATCTTGAGTGAGCTAACTGAAAAAAGATTACAAATTTATAGGCCATATCGTCTAATCTCAGAGGTATGATCCAGTATCATGTGGGAGACCCTCATTAGGAGACAGACTGCTGGATTTGACTGAAGGCAAAGTGCAGAGGACGTGCACGTCTTGTTCTCATCAATCTCTGCCATCCTGCAAGGCCAAAGGGCAAATGGATGGACTAGAACAAAGGCCTCTTGTTCAAGCATGTCTGGAGTCAGAGGACGTCAGAAATATGATCGACGGTTCCACAGTTTAAAAGGCATTGGAAAAAAGTTAAAATCTTACTTTTGTGATTAGCAAAATGTTTACCCTTGGATCTAGTGAAAGTCTTCAAGAAAGCAAGTAAGTTCAAAGGGTGTAATGGAAGGAGCAGCACCAACGCTATTGTAATAATGGAAATATTGTTTAGGTAAGTTAGCTCCTACAACCATTGGGAATAGGCAATAAATGTTTGTGAATCAGTTGTAAGATTAGGTTTTGCATACCTCATCCCTTTCTACATGAAACTAATATATCTTCATCATTATATTTATTGTTTATCTTTATGCAATGAATTCGAGAAGATGAGATTGAATCATACGAATTAATGATGTGGTGGTTTCCAAAAGTAGAGTCTTCCCGTGTGTCGTCATCATGGATGGGTTGATGCATCGACCAACGGATAGTCAACGAGGACCATTGCGAAACCAGAGGACATGCTAAGGGCATGCGTGTTGGACATTAAAGGCTCATGGAAAAGCGACATCCCACTCATTGAGTTTGCATACAACAATAATTACCAAGCGAATATTTAGATGGCCCATATGAGGCCCTATATAGAAGGAAGCGTAGATCGCTTGTGTGTTGGGAAGATATTCGAGAGGCTAAGCTAATTGGGCCAAAGATAGTACAAGAAATGAGAGAGCAAATCAAACTCATACTGGAAAGAATGGAAACTACTCAAAGTAGGCAGAAAAGTTATGCCGACTTAAGAAGGAGAGATTTGTCCTTTGAAATAGGCGATTGGGTGTATCTTAAAGTATCACCTATGAAAGGGGTAAAAAGGTTTAGGCTAAGAGGAAAGCTAAGACCAAGGTACATTAGATCTTATCAGATATTGGAGAAGGTAGGCCGAATAGCATAGAAAGTGGCATTACCAAGGCAATAGGAAGGGATACACAACGTGTTTCACATTTCCTTGTTGAGGAAAAGTTTTGAGAACCAACAACCTTGCATAATTAGTCCAAAATGGGTTCCATTGCAACCAAATTTGACTTATCAGGAAAGATGATACGGATTGTAGACTAGAAGGAACAAAATCTACAATCCAAAATTGTACCATTGGTAAAGGTGCAATGGGGAAGCCCGGGAGACAAGGAGTTTCTATGGGACATTAAGCTGGTCATGTGGGAGAAATTGCCTTATTTATTTGAGCAACAGTAATCACCTGGACCCTATAATTAAGGGTACTTTGGTCAAACTGAAGACAAGAGCACGACTATACGTAGCCTTCAAACTAACTCCTTTCAGCCACAATATCTAGAATACCAATATTGTCACCATGGTAAGAAAAAAGAGGACTATAGGAAAGACAACCATACGAATAGAAGAAGTTTGTTGTTTCATGGAAAGGCAACGCAAAGCATCAATAATGGAGGAGGAAGGCTAAAAAATCGTAGAAGAACACTGCCAAGATAATGGATCATGCTGATGATCCAAAAACATGATGGTTAACAGAAGGGTAAAGGCGAGGTCTCGCCAATTTCTTATAACGTCAAATCTAGTAGAAAGCTAGGACTCGAGAGAACAACAGAGACAGTTGCAACTAGAGTAGCCAACAAAGTGGACAAGGGGAGTCTACTCTTGTTCCAGTCATAGATTGTGAAGTTCAACAAGTGGGCCGTGGAAAGAACAGGTCATCACCCCTACTGGGGTCGATAGAGAACTCTGAAGAATGCCCTACCTTAGGCACATCCCTCAAAAGTTCCATCGCGAGGGATTGTCTCCACGATATTTTAAGGACGAAATTTCTTGTTAATTATTGGAGGATGTAAGGACTATGTTAAAGCAATGGTATAGATCCTCTCTCATGACCAAATGACTAGCGAAGAAGAGGCAATTGCATGAACAATGAGCAACCAAATCGATAGTAAGGCGATCAACATGTTGTTGAAAGTCAGGCTGATACAATCCAACACTGAGTAATAAAGGAATTTTCATCCTGTACCAGACAAGTAAACACTATGCCTACCTTACAAGAACAAGAACAATGAGCTGAAAAGGCTGGTAGTTCTAGTAAAGTACAGCTCGCAACACAAGGATGCACTGGAGTTAAAGGGCAAATGGATAGACAAGCTCGAAGGCCTCTTATTTAGAAGTGTAAAAAAACCAAAAAACCTATTGAACTAGATCAGACCGGACTGAACCGGTGAGTCCGCTCTAGTTTTTAAGTGGTTCAACATGGTATTGGTTCTTAAAAATCAAAACCAGTCCTAAACTGGTGCTGTACCGATTTTCATATTTTATTACTTCTAATATCTCTAGTTAATTCACATACAATGAACAGAACCCAGGAAATGAGCTTATCCAAATGGAAGAATAATGAACTCTGAGCATTAGCTTGTATGGATGGAAGGGAGCGGAACATGTTCAAAGTACTTGCTCGGATTCGATCAAAGCACGGTGAATGTACTTTGAGGTATTGGTCACCTCATTAAGCTCCCGGTAATCAATGCACATTCTAAGGGTGCTATCCTTCTTCTTAACAAATAGCAGAGCTCCCCCCCCCCCCCCCCTCCCCTCTCTCTCCCAAGGGGAAAAAATGGGTTGAATAGATGCCTTGTCTACCAATCCTTGCAATTGAGTCTTCAACTTCTTCAACTCAGCTGGTGCCATGTTGTAGTGAGCCTTATGCACTAATGCCACTCCAGGTTCTAGATCAATCGTGAACTTGATGTCTCAAATGGGAGGTAGTCTTAGGAAAGGTCATTTGCAAAAATGTCTGGAAACTCCTCAACGATTAGAATTCCTGCTACTGACTTCCTATCCACTGGTTTAGTCACCACTTGAACTAGATATATCGTGGGTCTCGACTTCAACTTACTAGCTGTGAATTCCATATAGTGCCCTCTAAGTAGATGAAAACTAACCACCCGGCTCTGACAATTGATTCTCACGAAATGTCGAAATAGCCAATCCATTCCCATAATGATGTCAGACCCAGGCAGTTTGAATACTATCAAATCGGCATCAAGTATTCTCTCTCCAAAGTCCAAAGGACAGCTTAGGGTAACCTTCAAACACATTAACCTTTCTCTGTTTGGTAATGCTACGGCCATAGACTGTTGTAAAGGCTTCGTGATTAAGTTGCACATTCCTGTAAAAGTAGCAGACACAAAGGATTGGAATGCTTCCGAATCAAACAATGTACGAGCATAAAATTCATACAAGCAAACTCTCTTGAAATTATACGACACAATGCAACAACTCAAATTGATCTGATCAAGTTCATAGCTATGATGAGCCCTACATCCTGAGTCTCTAGGGCCTCACCATCAACTTCACCTAGTGTCAGAGCATACACCCTCGCCTACAGTGTTTGCCTTTGATTCGGCCTCCCTCCTCACTGTCCTTGTTGACTTCCTTGTACAGCATTAGGGCACTCTCAAGCATAGTGCCTCGCCTGACCACACTTGAAACATTGGGTCCCACCTTGACGATAATCACCTTCATGAGATCTGTTTCACCTACCAAATGATGGGGCTTGGGCCCCCATATGCACACCAGTAGATGCCTGTGGTCTTACCCCTATCCTTTACACAAATTTCTGAGGCAACTCGAAACTGCTTCCCTCTTTTGCAAAGCTCTACCTCTCCTGGGCCCTCAGAGAGCCTACAACACTACCATACACCTGCTCTACCATGGACACCTCAACCAATCTATGAAAATTCTAAATTTGTAGATAAGCAACTTGTCTGCGAATCTACTAATGAAATCCCTCCTGAAATCACTTTGCTCACATCTCTTTAGTGGTAATGAGATGCGTCGCAAACCTACCAAGCTCCATGAATTTCGAGCATACTGCTCCATTGTCATATCTCCTTGCATGAGGTTGTTGAACTCCCTAGCCTTCTAATGCCTCACTATGTTAGGGAAAGAGATATCATCAAACTCCTACTTAAAGAGTTGACAGGTCACCACTATAAAAGATCTCAATTCCATCTCAAGGAGTTCCTGATTAGTCTCCGACCAAGTTGCAACTTCTCCTTGCAGCATGTAACTTGCATAAAGGACCTTCTTGGATTTGGTGCACCCATAAATCTTGAACATCTACTCCAGATCTTTGATCCACCTCCCAGCTTTGAGCGGGTCTTCCTTACTCTTAAATCCTGGGGTCCTATGGGCAAAGAAATGCTCATAGGAGCACCCTCTCTATTCCTCCTAAGGTTGGGGCTGGAAGTTCTGCTGGAGGAATTCCATCATGCAATTCAACACCCTAGTCATGGCGTAATTTCCATCACCACACGGTATTTCATTCTCGAGAACTTTACCAAAGGGTCATCATGCACCATCTCTACCTGCCCAAAATGCAACCCATTACTCCATTCTTTAACTCAAACAAAAGAATTCTTAGAGATTAAAACCTAAATTTTTGGTACTGCACCTAGGTGACTTGTGGTTTTATCGAGAGTTGAACCTTTTTCATACCACCTGTGGCCCACTTAACCCCCACGTGTGATTTGGTAGGAGTTATGACACCGGGTTGATGCAACTCAGGTCACACACCCCAACGCCAAGTGCAAGTGTGTGCGGACATGAAATATGTCTACAGTTTATAAACGCAACAGAAAAATCATGAGGCAGTCTAAAACAAAGTACTAAAAACTTAAAATACAACCCAACCAGAAATCCTCCATTAAGTTATTACAGTCATCCAACTAATAAAAAATAAGAATAAGAATAAAAGTCCACCAACTACAAAAGAAATAAACCCCAAGTGGGGTCGGTCCATCATGCTCAAACCCGTCCTCTGCATCAAAGTTTACAGTTCCATGAAATGGAACTGTAGATGGGAACACTACAATGAGATCTCACAATCTCAGCAGGAGCCATAGATCAACAACCAGAAATTCTAAATATGGATGCATACAATAAACATGAACAACAAAATTAAGAGATTATCCAAGAATACCCTTTTGTAACCTTTACCCAAAAATTTCATGATTTATAGCCACCACGCCAAAAATCACATTTACACACACGTGACATTTATTTATTATTGTGTGCACTATGGTCTCTCCTAGGCACCATCCACACACTCTAGTTCCATTCGTTACTGTGACGCCCCCGACCGCCACATATAGAAACTCAAGAATCGAGGTGTCCGGGATGATGACAACAAGGGTTATACATCCCATCACCACGTGTTAAGTGTATGTACATGCAACACGTGAACAACCAAAATGCAGCGGAATAAATTAGGGTCAGCCAACTAAGTACCATAATTTGTTTCAATACAAGTTCGTTTAAACATAATCGTACCAAAAATATTACAAAATAAAGTAAGAAGTCATAAACCAAAATACATAATTTGAAAGCAGAAAATAATTTCCAACAATTACACGTAGAGACTCCAAACTACTCCTCCAGCAGAGCCGCCTTCTTGAGCTTAGCCTCTTCATCATCTGTATCAAAATCTACGGTACCAAAGACAGTATCATAGGTAAGTAATAATCCAAGCAACCCGCAAGATGAAAATACATTAAAACCACAACAATATGCATGAACATGATGCCATATGCATGAGATCCAAAAATAAACATTTTCCAAAAATAATCATTTTCCAATACATGCCAAAAATCACATTTGGCCCATAAATCCAATCTCGCCATTTTCCCAGAAAATGCCCGATATCCCTTATCAAAACCAATTTTCAATTTTAGTCCATATGCATCATGTTCTCCCCTAGGGACCATTTGCACACCTTGGCTCCTTTCGTCACACCAGTGTTCCACGCCCAGCACGTATGTAGCCAAGCATCCTCTAACCCTCGCCAGCAAAGGGGCCATAGAGTCGGCAAGAGAGCGTTACCATCCCGTCCAATCCCGTTGTCGCCCAGCGATAATCCAGGGGACATCACTTAGTATATTCCGCTCTCGAGTGACCACAGGAGCTCCATCAAGATAATACCCAATCTCAGCTTGGGGTCATGACACACATGCACCAAAAAATCCATTAATACTTGAAAACTCACTTTTCAATTTCCAACACATGTACATGCATGCTCCATGCAATGCAAATGACATGACACAAAATACCCAACAATCCCAATCATCAAAACATAAATAACTTCATCCACAAATCCATTCGACCTTCGACTCCTCGGACTCAGCCCGATACAACCAATCAATCAAAAATTATTGTTAAAGCAAAAATATATTTAAATCTTAAAAGAAGTTTTGAAAATACTTATAGCGCTATAAAATATTTTTTGAAGGATCACGTAGGTGCAAAAAGTGGTGGCAAAGCAACATAATAGTGCAAATCGCACCAAGGCCGTGGGTCTCAAAATACACACTTTTGAGTGGGGACAAACTAAAGCTTGAAATTGATAGGGAAGGGTTTAGAGGTGTTGGTGAAGTTAGTGGAAGTGGTGGTTGGCCGTGGGTGGCTTGCAACGTCGCACGGTGGCATAGGACGGAGCTTTGAGAAAAACTTTCTTAAAGGCTACAAGAATGAAGATCAGAGCGAGAGGAAGGTGACAAGAAAATATTTGAGAGGAGGAGAAGGTGCTTTGGGATGGTTTCGAAGAAGAAGATGGAACGGCCCACTTGTGATAAACCTTACCATTTACAATGATTGGGCACAACAAGCGGTGCACAGACCATAGAGGAGGGGCTCGCGATGACCAGACGTGTGTGTGTGTGTGATAAGTGTGACCAGTTGTGCTCACATGGCTGAAAAGAAGCCATGCACGTGTGCAGAGAACTCGGAAGTGACTTGGGATGACGAGTGGTGGTCTGACGATGGTATGGAAGGCATGAACCATGCTGACATGTGGAGTCGGCATGGTGGTCGATGTAGGCAGTGGCATAGCCGCTTCCTGCTAGGGGAAAAAAGAAAAAGGAAAGTGGACCAAGACAGTGTAGTTTTGGTAAGGGAGGGGGGGGGGAGAGAGAGAGAGAGAGAGAGAGAGAGAGAGAGAAGAGAAGCTTTAGGGTTTTTACTTACCTTAGGTCATCAAAACAGCATAGTTTTAGTAAGGGGCTGGGTTTTCATGCACACGGGCTGGGCCCTCCCTAGCACCCAAATCATACCAAAAAGCTCAACCCATCAAGATACAAAATAAAGAACCCACTTACCACAATTTGGACTCCAACCCCAGTAAAGAAACACACACAAGAGAAACTTGGCCCTCACACAACTAGTGTGGTTTTACACCGGAAAAAATTATAAGTTTGTCCCCACCACCACCTCCAAGTTGAATTTTTAGATCCCAACTGCTGCTTTCCTCTACTTTAAATTGTATCTTGGTTAACTTGTCTAATTTACCAGTACTCTCGATTTATAAAGATAAATAAATAAGTGAATCAATAAATGGATAAAGCTTATCATTATTAATTAATCTTTAAATATCGCATTTGTCCTTCTTGTGATGTAGATCAACTTTGGAGAAACTTTTTCTTTTTTCTTAGGAACTACAATGAATTAATTATATACAACCAAGCAAGACGTTACAATCTTGTCTCTCAATTATATTTATCATGTGAATTGTGTACTGGAGTATGGAATTTAATTTCTAACGAAGCTGCAGGCTCACACTGATCTTTAATTCTTCCTATACGGACATTGGAGACTAGCCAGTAATTGTTTTCTTCCATCCATATAACAATAATTTAATTTAATTCATTTAAATCTCGTAGTGTGTAAAAAATCATACACGGGTTACTGTACAATATACCTGTATACAATGTGCATTCATTTGTCATTAATTTGTAAGATTTTGTGTGTTATGTTCATAAGGTTTTCCCAGCTTATTCTCCGGATATCTAAGAAAGCAACAGAAGCGCAAATTGGCCGTTTGTGAAGTCATGGACGAACTTTTAAAACTTTCAGATCAAGATGGAAAAACAGACCCCAACATGATCATTGGGCCTGAGATGGTCGGGGATCATAAGCAAGAAAGCCCAACCGATGGAAGTACTAGTGGATTGGGTACTTCCTTATCCTTCTTATTTAATTACATTTCATTAACACATAAAACTACTAAGGGATGTCCCAAGGAATTCTGTTCAATGGCAAGGGAGACACCCATACTTATTGCAGCAAAGAATGGTATTACTGAAATGGTTAAGAAGATCCTCGAGTTTTTTCCTGAGGCTGTGTATGACGTGGATTCTAATATGAAGAATATAGTGTTATTGTCTGTGGAGCATAAGCAACCTGAAGTATATGAGCTCTTACTCCAAAAGAAGAAGATGAATATTATACATGACAGTGTGTTTTGGGAAGTGGACAACGATGGCAACACTGCACTGCATTTGGCTGCGAAGGTAGCGAATTCTAATCCTTGGCCAGTTGATGGACCAGCACTCCAAATGAATTGGGAAATCAAATGGTTTAAGGTACGTACATGCAGGGTCAAATATATTCGATCCTAGCTAGGCTTGATTGTTTGATTTTCCTTAATTTATGTTTGAAAAGAGATTTATGTTGTATACTTCTTACAATCGTATCGCAACAATCATAATTAACTTCCCTCTTAATTAATGCAGCATGTACAAAACTCCATGCCAAAAAGTTACCGTTTTCTTTGCAATAAGGCGGGCGAAACGCCAACGGAGGTCTTCACCAAATCACATGAGGTGCTTGTCAAAGAAGGAAGAAAGTGGCTGATTGGCTTTTCCAAAATTGCTTGCCCAGTTGCCGCAGGTGTCTTTGTCACCGTTGCTTTTTCCTCGTCATCCAAACCGGAGGTCCAAATAAACGAAACTAACTCGCTAAAACAAAGTAGAGAAATTCAATATACCGGTTTCTTCGCCACGTCCTCATTCTCCTTCCTCCTTTCAGCGATAGCAATGTTTTGTTTCCTTCTAAACCTTACCTCGCCTTACAGTGAAAGGGGTTTTGGTGGAGGAAACATAATGATCAAGGCGTTTCTTTTCGGGCTAAGTGCCTTGTACCTATCTGTGATTTTTACCGTGGAATCTTTCGTTTATGGACATTTCCCATTACGTTCTGATCCAGAGATACCTGCATATCACCGTACATGTGGAAGCATACTGATGTCGCTGTTTATTCTAGTACTATTAATTTCATTGCATATGTACTATAGGCTGGTACGGGCATTCCTTGTGAAGAAGCCACAACGTAAGATATAAACAGTGATTGTTAGCATGATTTGTGCTTAATTATAGAAGATTTTAGTGTATCATATGATTATGTTAATTATAGGAAAGATTGGTAGAATTTCCTAATTGATATTGTAATTAGTGTTTCCCTGTAATTACTGTAATTAGATCAATTAGGTTATCTATTTTCCTAAATGAGTTGTCTCTGTACATATATATATATATATATATATATTTTAGCCTCAGAGAGATGAATATAAAAAAAAAAAAACTATTGCACTATTGTTTTATTTGTCATGGTATCAGAGCAGGCATAATTGATATACCTGCCTCTGAAATTGTCCGTTCACTACAAACCTCTTGCTTTAATCCTAAACATCTAGGATTTTTAGTGTCCTAAATTATTTACAATATACTTCCGGTGCTACCCTGACAACATTTTTTCTCTACAAAAATGGTTGGTGATACATCTGATAATTTCAAAATTGCTCCTGAAAAATTGACTGGTCGCACTACCTATGATTCTTGGGCTCGTATTGCTCGCATGTCCATTGCCAGCAAGAAAAAACTTGGCTATATTACTGGTACGAAGAAGGCCCCTGAGAAAACTAATGCTGAAGCCTATGAAACTTGGGAGGAGGAAAATTGCACCGTTCAAACATGGCTTCTTAATTCAATGGAGAAACATGTCAGAGTTCTCTTTGATCGTCTTCCTACAGCAGCGGCTATCTAGTGTGCTGTAGAGAAGACCTATAATGTAAGTAACACTTCTTCCAGAGTATATGAGTTAACACAGAGATCTATCAACATCAAACAAGAAGGTCGTACCCTTGAAGTTTACTATGAAGAACTACAAACTATCTGGCAGGAACTGGATGCTATCAATCCTCCTCAGATCAAGAATGAAATTGATCTCTGCACCCACTTAGCAACTGTCACAAATTTTCGTGTTTACATCTTATTGGCAGGATTAGATTCTCATCTTGATGGAGCTCGTACCCATGTGCTTTGTTCTGATCCTCTTCCTGATGTCCTAGAAGCTTATGCCATGATTTGTGAGGAGGATACTCGCTTAAAAACTATGGGGAGTGAGGAAAAGAGTAGTGGCAGTGCCTTAGCTGCACGTAAAGGGAAGGAGGGCAGTTTATATGAGTCTTCT
Source organism: Carya cathayensis (assembly GCA_011037825.1). Lineage (NCBI taxonomy): Eukaryota > Viridiplantae > Streptophyta > Magnoliopsida > Fagales > Juglandaceae > Carya > Carya cathayensis. The sequence goes on from QGSO01000178.1 coordinate 752,196, forward strand.
AAACCCTTCTTCAAATCTAGTGGATCAAATCTGGATAAAGATGAATGTAAATGCACTCATTGTGGTAAAAATCATATTGTGGACAAATGTTGGAAACTTCATGGTCGACCTAATTGGGCAGATGAGCTTATTGCTAAAAAACAAGGAAGTAGAGCATCACTTGCTACCACTTCAACCATTGAGAATGTAAATGAGGCCAAGTCAGGTAACTTTGATTATGCTCTATGTACTTCTACTTCTGCTTGTGATAATGCATGGATAATTGACACTGGAGCAATGGATCATATCACTAATAACCCTAAGAAATTCGCTACCTTCACCAAAAACTGCTCAAAATATTGTGTTAGAACTGCCACTAGTAAGATAATCTCTGTTACTGGGATTGGTACCATTCAACTTACACCCAACATCACGTTGCTCAATGTTCTCCTGGTTCCCACTTTAGAGACTGATTTATTATTTGTGTCTAAACTTATGACTTCATATTCCTGTCAATTTTTCCCGAAACATTGCCTTTTTCAGGATCTTCGTACTCAGGAGGAGATGGGACGTGGTTTTAAGAGAGTGGACTTGTGGTACTTTCATCATGGTTCAAAGTTGAATATTTCAGCAAACCAAACCAGTAAGCATGTATTGGAGAATGAGAAATTAATTTGGTTATGGCATCAACGTCTTGGAAATCCATCGTTTGGCTACTTAAAGCATCTTTTACCTACTTTGTTTGAGTCTTGTAATAAAGAATTCAAATGTTCTACTTGTGAGACTTGTGTTTTAGCTAAAAGCCACCGAACAGTATTTCCAAAAAGTGATAATAATGCATCAATGCCATTTACTCTCATTCATTCAGATGTATGGGGCCCCTCACACCATTCTACTTCTGGTGGTATGCGATGGTTTATTACCTTCATTGATGACTGCACTCGGATTACATGGATTTATTTAATTAAGCACAAGAGTGATGTGAACAATGTTGTTAAACAATTCTGCACTATAGTCCAAAATCAGGTTTCTGCAACTATCAAAGTACTGCGTTCAGACAATGGAGGTGAATATCTCACAAACGACCTTGCTGTTTTCTTTCAGTCACAAGGTATCATTCATCAAACATCTTGTGCTAATACACCACAATAGAATGGTGTGGCCGAGCGACGTAATCGCCAACTTCTAGAGGTTACTCGAGCTTTCTTATTTGAAAAGAATGTTCCTAAATATTTATGGGGTGATGCTTTGCAATCTGCTATGTATGTCATCAACCAAGTTCCTTCTAGTATTCTTGCATTCCAAACTCCACTTCAGGTTCTCACTGCAAAGATAAAGAATATGTCCCCTGTCTCTAATCTCCCTCCCAAAGTTTTTGGGTGTGTTGCATATGTCCGTGTTCACTCTCATCAATGTAGCAAACTATCACCTCGGGCTGTCAAATGTGTTTTTGTGGGATATGGTTCTCATCAGAAAGGATACCGCTGTTATCACCCACCTACTCAAAAGATGTATGTTACTATAGATGTTACTTTTAATGAGAATTTGGCCTATTTCTCTGCTGATGGCTCTCCTCTTCAAGGGGAGATGGATGGTGTTTTTGAAGAGAATAGCCATGGTGATATCCCTATTGTTGCTGCATCTCTTCCCAATGATCAGAGACATGATACTCTAGGTACCAAGAACTCTCTAGAAGAAGGAAATAGCTCAACAACATGTCCAAATACTGCTACTAGTACTGCTGATAGTTCCCCTCTCTCTCCACAACTTGTTCACTCTACTCCTGAGGCTTCTAATGAGGTACTTTCTGAACTTGATGAAACTTTGAATGAAACCAGTGATAGTTTAAATACTACACCTGAACTTGACCTTGAATCTGAATCTGAACCGCCAAAATATCAATTACCAGCCCGTATAAATCATGGTAAACCCAAAACCCAATATGATGCAGATTTAAATTGTAAAGGAAAGTACCCCATTAGTAATCATGTGTCAACCCATAGAGTTTCCAAGTCATATGAATCATTTCTGTGTCAAATATCTACTGTATCTATTCTAAGACAGTTGCAGGATGCATTAGCAAATACTAAATGGACTAAAGCTATGGCTGAAGAAATGAGAGCATTACAAAAGAATTGCATGTGGTACCCTTGCCTCCAGGAAAGAAGACTGTTGGGTGTCGATGGATTTTCACTATAAAACACAAAGCTGATGGCTCGGTAGAGAGGTACAAGGCAAGATTGGTTGCAAAAGGATACACTCAAAAATATGGGGTGGATTACAATGAGACCTTTGCTCCTGTGGCAAAGATTAATACTGTACGTATACTGCTTTCTGTGGCTGCTAACCAAAACTGGCCATTGTTGCAATATGATGTGAAGAATGCTTTTCTCCACAGAGAACTTCAAGAAGAGGTGTACATGGATCTTCCACCGGGAGTTTCAGAGAAGACAGGAATGGTGTGCAAGTTAAAAAGAGCACTATATGGATTAAAACAATCTCCTCGAGCTTGGTTTGGAAGATTTGCACTGGTAATGAGGAACTTTAGGTACAAACAAAGTAACTCGGATCACACACTGTTTCTAAAGCACAAAAAGGACAAGGTGACAGCTTTAATTATTTATGTGGATGATATGATACTGACTGGAAGTGATGTTTTGGAGACTGAAAATTTGAAGAAATATTTGTCAAATGAATTTGAGATGAAAGAACTTGGAGATTTGAAGTATTTTCTTGGCATAGAAGTGGTTCGATCCAACCAGGGCATATTTCTTTCCCAAAGGAAATATGTACTGGATTTGTTAGCTAATACAGGAATGTTAGATTGCAAACCAACTGAAACTCCAATTGAACAGAACCATAAGCTTCATGAAAACCTGAGTGATATTCCAACCAACAAGGAGAGATATCAACGACTTGTGGGTAGGTTAATTTATTTGTCTCATACCAGACCTAATATAGCTTATGTTGTTAGTGTCATCATCCAATTTATGCATGCTCCTAGTGAAAGGCATATGAATGCTGTGAATAGAATTTTACGATACTTGAAGAGTGCTCCAAGGAAAGGAATTATGTTTGCCAAGAATGATCACTTGGATATTAAGGGTTATACTGATTCTAATTGGGCAGGAAATAATACTGAAAGACGTTCTACTGCAGGCTATTTCACCTTTGTTGGTGATAATCTTGTTACTTGGAGGAATAAAAAGCAGAAGGTTGTATTTAGATCAAGTGCTGAAGCTGAGTATAGGGCAATGGCTCAAGGTATATGTGAGTTATTATGGGTGAAGACTGTAATGAAATACTTGGGTTTTATACCTACTGGTGCTATGCCTTTATATTGTGACAATAAATCTGCAATTGCAATAGCTCACAACCCTGTACAGCATGATCGCACCAAACATGTAGAAATAGATAGGCACTTCATTAAAGAAAAGTTGGAATCTTAGATTATTGAAGTACCATTTTTGAAATCTGAAGACCAGTTAGCTGATATCCTAACCAAGGCAGTTTCAAGTGGTGTGTTATCCAACTCATTGGACAAGTTGGGCATGCAAGATATCTATGCACCAACTTGAGGAGGGGTGTTAGCATGATTTGTGCTTAATTATAGGAGATTTTAGTGTATCATATGATTATGTTAATTATAGGAAAGATTGGTAGAATTTCCTAATTGATATTGTAATTAGTGTTTCCCTGTAATTACTGTAATTAGATCAATTAGGTTATCTATATTCCTAAATGAGTTGTCTCTATACATATATATATATATATATATATATATATATATATATATATATATATTTTAGCCTCAGAGAGATGAATATAAAAAAAAAACTACTGCACTATTGTTTTATTTGTCAGTGATTCCTTGCTTTGTACTTTGCAGCTGAGAATAATTAACTATAGAGTAATCCTAGATTATGATCAGTGGTTTTCATGGCAACCGCTTGAAATAATCAAGATACTAAAATTATGATAAAGGGAAGGATAACAGAGATGTTGGATAAGTTCATGAGGTTGTGCCAACAAAAGAGTTTAATAGGCGTTGATATATTTAATCGGGCCTAGAGTAGTAGTGGACTGGTTTCATTGTCCGTGACGGCCGGAATAATCAAAAATATTATCAATGTAGTTGTTACACATGGCGGCTGCTGGCCATAACAACGGGTCAGTGGTGGTCAGTAGTAGAGGCATTGGATGTACGTTAGAGAGAGAGTGTGTGTGAGATAGAGATACAGTGTAACACCCTGGTATCAGAGGTCCAGGGCTACATTACTCCAGGGTGTTACAAAGAATTTCTAAAGTTGCATTGGCCTGTCCTTTGGATTTTGGTGGGAGGACACTTGATGCAGATTTGGTTGTGTTCAGATTATTGGGGTTTGATAATATACTTGGAATGGATTGGCTATATCGATATTCTGCAAGTATCAATTGTAGAAGTCGAGTAATTAGCTTTCAACTCTCGGATGGGGATTATTTGGAATTTGTGGGAAGTAAATTAAAGGAAAGGACAGCAGTTATATCGGTAATTCAAGAGAAAAGAGATATTTCTTGTGGAGCAAATGCCTTTTTGGTCCAAGTGATGTTTACACCATCTCAAAAAAGTCTCTAGTGGATACACCCTTTGTGGAAGAATTTCCTGATGTGTTTGTGGATGAATTGCCTCGGTTACCTCCTGTTCGTGAGTTGGAGTTCACTATTGATTTGGAGCTTGGAGCGGCTCCTATGCCCAAGGCTCCTTACCGTATGGCACCAGCTGAGTTAAAAGAGTTGAAGGTTCAGTTGCAAGAATTGGTAGATAAGGAGTTTATTCAGCCGAGTATTTCGCAATGGGGTGCGCCAATGGGGTTTGTTAAGAAGAAAAATGGTACCCTCAAAATGTGTATCGACTACCGAGAACTCAATAAGGTGACCATCAAGAATAATTGCCCTCTCACTCGGATCGACGATTTGTTTGATCAGCTTCAGGAGCAGCTGTTTTCTCTAAGATTGATTTGAGATTGAGATACTACCAGTTGCGGATAAGAGATAAGGATATACCCAAGACTGCCTTTAAATTGAGATATGGGCATTATGAGTTTAAGGTGATGCCTTTTGGTTTAGCTAATTCCCCTGTAGCTTTTATGGATTTGATGAATCGGGTATTCCGACCTTATTTGGATTCTTTTGTGATGGTTTTCATTGACGACATCTTAATTTATTCTCGAGATTTTGAAGAGCATCCTTATCATCTTCGTTTAGTATTTGGAAAGTTAAGAGAACACCAGCTGTATGCGAAGCTTAGCAAGTGTGAATTTTGGTTGAAAAAGTCAGATTTCTTGAACATGTAATTTCCCGAGATGGTGTGGCTGTTGATCCTAGTAAGGTGGAAGTTATTTTATCGTTGCAGCGTCCTTCGACCGTGCATGAGATTCGGAGTTTCTTGGGACTTGCCGGATATTATCGAAGATTTGTGGAGGGATTTTCTCGATTATCCGAACCTCTAACTGCTTTGACTAGAAAGAATACAGAGTTTGTTTGGTTAGACAAGTGCAAGAGAAGTTTCCAAGAGTTGAAGAAGAGACTGACAACAACACCCGTGTTGGCACTTCTGGAACCGCACAAGCCATTTGTAGTTTTCAGTGATGAATCCAAGTTTGGACTATGATGTGTTCTTATGCAGGAGGGACAAGTTGTTACTTATGCATCTCGACAGTTGAAAGATCATGAAAAGAATTATCCTACTTATGATTTGGAATTGGCAATGATAGTGTTTGCTCTTAAGATCTGGCGGCATTATTTGTATACAGAAGTTTGCGAAGTCTACCCTAATCATAAGAGTTTGAAGTACCTATTTTCTCAGAATAATCTCAATATGAGACACAGGCGATGGATAGAGTTAATTAGTGATTATCAGTGTGAGATCAAGTATCATATAGGGAAAGAGAATATAGTTGCAGATGCTTTGAGTCGGAAGTCACAGCTGAATCTTCAGGATGGGATTCACTACTTTGTGGTATGAGAAGGCTTCTTATCGAAAGTTCGCAACAAGAGGAAGTGTTATCTTCAATTCTGGATGTTCGGGTGATTGATTTTGAGGAATTGAAGACTCTTCAAAGGAAGGACCCAAAGCTACTAGATTAGGCCTGTTCATCCGGGTAGACCCAAACCGGAACCCGGATTTCAAATCCGGGCCGGAACCCAGACCGGATTATGCCAGGTCAGAAACGGGCCGGAACCCAGATGAATCCAGGTTTTGAAAAACCCGGATTCCGGGTTCCGGATCGAACCCCTTTTTTTTTTATATATATATATAAGCGTATATTGTATTTAAAATGTTGAAAAGCACAATTCTTCTATATTTATTAAAAAAATTATAAAAAAAGTGTTGAAAATCATAATTTTGTTTATAAAAGCCAATGTCTTAAGAAAAACTTTTCTGAATCATCATTAAAAAGCATAATACTAACATTTTCAGAATAATAAAAATATATAAAAATGAAAAACAAAAATGCATGCAATCCAATACATATTACATTATTTTGTTATTACACATTATATTACATTGCAAAATATAAAACTACATGATATGATTTACAAAATAATTCTAGCATATAGCAACTTCCAAGTGATCTGACTGAGAGAGATCCTGCAAATTCTGTAAGCAAAAAAGGTCAGTACAAAATTACTAAAATGTGACAAGGGGCTAATTCAGAAAAAAGAAAAATACTAAAATGTGAAATGCAATTACAAAATCACAAAATTAGTACAAAATTAAAACAACATTCCCAATAAACTTAGCTGTTGGTTCACAAAGTTTTCAATAAAGCTTTCATAATACTAATTTCATCTTCTCCCACATCAATACAATCCAAAATCTAACATTCACCCACTTCTCCATAGCAAACAATCAAAGCCGATTCTACCTCATATAGTTTCTTTTTCTTCCCAGAAAAAAACTTCCCATATCATCATCTCATACTCAAAGTTTTCAAAAACTACCTCATACATTGTGAAGAGGACTCAAAATATGTTTGTCTACTTTCAACCTGTCACAAAACATGTTTTTGCTTTGGATTAATAGTCAAAATACAAATGCTTTGCAAAGTCCTCTTCACAATCTTCTCATTCTCCTTTTCAAGTTTTCCTGAACCACAGAGAAATATACAAGTTTAAATGGCATGAATCATTCTAAGACACTCTGAAGCAGAGCTAATAAATTTATTTCAAATCCTTTTGAATTGACTATAAGCTGGATTCTTAGAAACTCATCAGCCGAAAAAGTGATAGATCTTTATCTCTGAAGTGGCAAACACAAAGTTACAATCGGACATTCTCTAAAACAGAAATACATCAAATGTGTAAACTTCTAAGGTTCATGTGGATTTGGATTCTAGCAGGACATTTGCCACCAACAAAACACTAAACTGAAACTTCTCAATTTAATTGCTAACCATTAAATTCCAAATAAATATTATATCCCAAAATCTATCAGATGTATAGGAGGATAAAACGAACATAAATGGATTTTTGGGAGCAATTGAAATTGCATATTTCAAAAATATTTTGTAAATATGTTTTTATTAATGGGTAAATATTAGCCAAATGCAAAGTCGGGTAATAAAAGTAAATAGAGAATAAACTCACCAATCTGCCCAGTCTTAGGTTTCCAAATAACTTCAACACAAGCCTTCTCATAGATAAAAAATGAAAGGTAAAAAATGAAATTCATAACATAGTAAATGTCCAAGATAGATAACATTCATAGAGAAGTAAAAACTGACAGGCTATCATTGAAAGGATTTGCATATAGCCAAGAATCAAAGCATTGATTCCATCAAGATACATGCATGCAGCAAGGCATTACTTAAAAAATAAACATGTTGAGGTTGTCCTTTATAGTGGAGTGGGAAGTTGACCCTTTCTGCTACGTTTTAATATTAGGAAATAAAGAATTGTTAATGAAGTTAATGATTGTATAATGAACTTGGTAGTGATCGAGCCAGGTAGAAAGATTTTTTTTTCTTTCCCATGCCAGTATGATTATGAGAAAAAAACATACCAATATAATTCAAGAACTAGGGAAACCGAGATGCAGCCTCCATTTGAAATGATATGATCCCTTGTACAGAGAGAACAAACATACTCATAAAGACATTATAGAGATAATGTATCTTGACTGGGTGTCTTGAAACTTCTTAACTAACAAAGCTTTGGTGTTCTTATGAAAGATATGCCCAGATCTCATATAATCATGTAAGTACTAACCCATGAACTTCAGGTAAAGAACAGACCCCTACGTATATACAGCTACTCTTAATATTATTTTTATCAAATTGGAAACCTTAAGTGATGTGTGAGGCCATCAAAGTCATATATCAGATCTACGTATATACAGTTATATATCAGATTCAAAAAACAACCCAAAAAAAAAAATAAAAAAAAACAACCCAGATATCAGAGCACATGAAGCATCCCAAGATCTACAAATAAATAGATAATATAATGCAAATTATTGATCAGATCTAAGCGTGGATCTAGAAAAAAAAAAGCAAAAACAACTCAAAGCCACATCTTAGATCTAAGAGTAGATCTAAAAGTATTAGGGTTTCGGCACTCGGCTGAGGAAGGCTATGGTTTCGGCACTTAACAGTCCAAAACTCAAACCCATTACAAAAAAGACAGAAATTTCCCTCACCTGGTCGCAGAATCTTGACGACGCGAGAGAGAGAGATGGAGACGACAGAGCGAGGAGGTGATGAAAACAACGATGCGAGAGAGAGAGCGATGGAGACGACGAAGGCAACGAAGGCGATGAAGGTAGAGGAGGCTAGGGTTTCGGTGTGAGAGTGAGAGTGAGAAAGGATCGGCGCAACTTGCAGAGAGAGAGAGAGAAATCGATCTGAGAATCTGAAGGCTTAAGTGTAGGTTTGGGGGCAAAGAATCTGAAGGCTTAGGGCATATTCGTAGACTTGGATATGGGTTTCTAAAAAAAAACCTGGGTAACGGATGTTAAATTCGGGTTTCGGATTTAACATCCGGTACCCGAACATACGGGTACCGGCCCGGATATATTCCGGGCCAAAACCCGTAACCGGAATCCGGTTATCCGGTTTCCGGGTCGGGCTTTATCCAGCCCTGATGAACAGTCCTATACTAGATATTAGAAAGAGAGTCAGGATGTCTGGAGGGCCTTTGTATTACAGTATGGATAAGAAGGGAATTCTTCGATTCTGATATCATAGAGTAATCCTCAAAGATTCGGAATTTAAGGAGCGAATTATGGCAGAAGCTCATGTAGCTCTCTATTCAGTTCATCCTGGAAGCATGAAAATGTATTGAGATTTGAAAAGAAATTATTGGTGGGAAGGGATGAAGAGAGATATCGCCATGTACATTGAGAGATGTGACACATGCCATCAAGTCAAGGCTGGACATCAAAGACCTGCTGGTATGCTTCAACCTCTCCCTATTCCTGAGTGGAAATGAGACATTACCATGGATTTTGTAGTAGGCTTACCGAGGACTCTTAGTGGAAAGAACTTGGTTTGGGTGATTGTTGACCGGTTGACCAAGAGTGCTCATTTCTTGCCTGTCAATAATGCTGATTCCTTGGAAAAGTTGATCCGTCTGTATGTAAAAGAAATAGTGCAGTTGCACAGGGTACCCAAGAGTATTGTATCAGATCGGGACTTGAGGTTCACATCCCATTTTTGGAAGAGTTTACAAGCATCTCTGTGTACTAAATTGAAGTTTAGTATTGCATATCACCCTCAGACTGACGATCAATCAAAACGTACTATTCAGATCCTTGAGGATATGCGGGCATGTGTTATGGAATTTCAAGAAAGTTGGGAAAATCATTTGCCACTTATAGAGTTCACTTATAATAATAGTTTCTATGCGTCCATCCAAATGGCTCCATAAGAAGCTCTTTATGGGAGGAAGTGTAGATCGCCATTGTGTTGGGATGAAGTTGGAGAGAATAAGATAATTGGGCCCAAAATAATTCAGGAAATGTAAAGTCAAGTTCGAATTATAAGAGATAAAATGACGGCAGCACAGAGTCGTCAGAACAGCTATGCAGATACAAGGAGGAGATTTATCTTTTGAGGAAGGTGATTGGGTTTATCTCAAAGTCTCTCCCATGAAAGGAGTTAAGCATTTTGGTAAAAGGGCAAACTTAATCCGAGATATGTTGGCCCCTTTCAAATTTTAGAGAAGGTAGGGCATGTTGCTTATAGAATTGTATTGCTAGAATATTTTGAAAAAATTCAAGATGTCTTCCATGTATCGTCTTTGAAGAATAGCTTTGGACAACAACAGCCGCACTTTGTCGACCCAGAACTATTTAGCTACAATCGGATCTTACTTATGAGGTTGCCCCGATGTATATTATGGAGTGGAAAGAGCAAAGGTTGAGATCCAAAACGATACCTTTGGTAAAGGTGGGATGGGGAGATCCGTTAGCTCAAGATTTCTCTTGGGAGAGAGAAGCAGACGTGAGAGAGCAGTACTCGTATCTGTTTGAGTGAATGGTGGTATGTTTCCTAAGCTTGGTCTTAGTGGAATCTTGTGGCTTGCTTTAGCGTTAACGTTTGACCTTGCAAATTTTGAGGATGAAATTTTATTTTAGGGGGGGAGGATGTGATACCCGGTTTTTATGTGTATTTTTATTGAATGAGTATTTTAATTTATTTAAAATATTGGTTCTTTTGTTTTAAATTTATCAAACTTTAATTGGATTTATTTAGTTGTGAGATTTATTTTGAGGTACTTTCTTAATATTAATTATTATTTATGTTTATTGCTCTTTAATTTAACTTAGTTTATTTTTAGATTTAAAATTTTGTTGTTAGTTTTTACTTGTTATTTATTTTATTTTAGCTATATACTGTGTTTAAATTATTTATTCAATTATTGCTTTTAAAATTGCTTTTATTGGATCAGTTTCTGGACCCAAGATGTGACGATTGAACCTCAATTCTTTTCCCCATCCTTTTTTTTCTCTTTTTCTTTTTTCTTCTTCCTCTTTCTTTTCTTTCTCCCCATTTTATACCCCGGTCTCTCTCTCCCCATGCGACACCCCCACCGTTTGACTTCCCTCCAGCCGATGAACACCCCCACCGTTAGCCACCGTAAGCTCCTCCAAACTGCATAGTTTTTCCTCCATTTTGCCGCCGTCTTTCCACCTTTGGCCACCATCTCTTTACAACTTCATCACTGACCTCTTGTTGACCTAACCCACCATGACCTCAACTTCGTTTTGGCCTTTTTTCACTTCCACCGCAGTTTTTGCCGCCACTCACGGCCAATCATTACTTCCACTAGCTTCATAAACACCTCTAAACCATTCCTTATCAATCTCAAGTCTTGATTCGTCCCCATTCAAAAGTGGGTATTTTATAACCCATGGCCACAGTGCTTTTTGCACTCTTACGTTGCTTTTTCGCCACCTTTTGCAGCCTCTTGATCCTTCGAAAAATATTATATAGTGCTGTAAGTATTTTCCAAACTTCATTTAAAATTTAAATATATTTTTGCTTTAACAATAAATTGTGATTGGTTGGTTATGCTGGACTGAGTTTGAGGAGTCGGGGGTCGGATGGATTTGAGGACGGAGTAATTTATGTTTGGATGATTTAGATTGTTGGGTATTTTGTGTCATGTCATTTATATTGCATGATGCATGCATATACATGGGTTGGAAATTGAAAACTGGGTTTTCACGTGTAAATGGATTTTTGGGTACATGTATATCACGAGTCCAAGCCGAGACGGGGCATTATCTCAGTGGAGTTGCTCTGGTCACTTAGGAGCAAAAAATGCTGAGTGACGTCTCCTAAGTTGTCGCTGGGCGACAACAGGCTCGAGCGATATGGTAACACTATCGTGCCGATTCCGTGATTCCTCGGCTGGCGGGGACTAGAGGATGTGTGGTCATGGTATGCACTGGGTACGGACCTGGGTATTGCTTGTGTAGATGTCACATGTGTAGTCGTTACCTGCAGTGTGACATAGGAGCCCGAGTGTGCGGATGATCCTTAGGGGAGATCATTGTGCATACAATAAACTGGAAATTGGTTTTGGTATTGATATGGGCCATTTTCTGGAAAAATGACGAGTTTGATTAAAGGATATTTGTGGGCCATTTTCTGGGAAAATGGCGGGAACTTATAAGTGGATTTTCGTGGACCATTTTCTGGAAAAATGGTGGATTTCTTATTTTGGACCATTATCTAGGATAATGACGAGGAAATGTTTTAATGTAACTATTTGGGCCAAAAATAGGATTTTTGGCGTGAGTTGGAAATGGATTAGTTTTGGGAAAGGATTATTTTTGGGAATTGTTATTTTGGGTCTCATGCATATTGTTGAGATTTAATGTATTTTTATCTTGTGGGTGTTTGGATTATTACTTACCTGCGGTACCGTCTTTGGTACCGTAGACTTTGATGCAGTTAAGGAGGAGGCAGAGCTTGAAGAGGCGGCTCTATCGGAGGATTGATTTTTGGAGTTGCTTGTAGTATTGGAAAATATTTCCCTTGCATTTATTTTATGTATTTCGGATCTGTGACAATGTTAAACTTGTAGTATTTTATTACGTTTATTTTAAGCGAGTTTGTATTTAAACAAAAATTCTGGTACTTAGTTGAAAGATTTTTATTACCCCTGCGTTATTTTTGATGTATACGTGTTGCATGTACACACACTTGGCACTTAGCGATGGGATGCGTGACTCGTGTTGTCATCATCCCAATGCCTCAATTTCCACGTGTCGTACATGGGAGTTGGGGCGTCACAATTTCCACCTTGTGATGTCTGCAAGTAGACCAATCGTTTGGAAATGGACTGCTTTCATCTTTGAAAGCCTCAATGTATAAACTGTAAGAAGTTTGGCCATGCAGAGAAGGCTATCAGTTCAAAAACAAGAATAAACAAGCCAATTATACAAAAGACAAGAAGGAGCACTTGTTCTATGCATGTCATGCCATTATTGATCGGAAGAGTGAAGAATGGTTTCTAGACCGTGGGTGCAGTAATCACATGACTCCAAATGAAGGTATGTTTTTGAAAATTGATAAATCTATCTATGTCAAAGTTAAGCTTGGAAATGGTAAATTGGTAAGAGCAAAGGAAAAGGCACAATCACTACGGAAACTAAGAAAGGAACTAGATTCATCAAGGATGTTTTATTAGTTCCAAGTCTTGATCAAAGTCTACTAAGTGTGACGCCCCCAAATTCCGCTTGGGATTGAACGGACATTTGAAGCGTCGAGACATGCAACACAAGGTTACCTGCCCCCGTTCATGACATATAAGATGCAATGTTCCTAACATGCATCTAACATTATGCAATATTCGCAGCGGATAATCTTTTTCTTTAGCAATACTATGCACCAACTAAATATATCCCAAATACTTGAAACATAATTCATACATAAAGGCATACTAAAAAGCCGTGATCACCACACTAGTCTAAAATGGTTGTGATCAAAAGAATACTTGAGATACAACTCCAAAAGTACAAGTATTAACCTAAGTTAAATACTATACCATCATCAACATCGCACCGTGGCCTAGTCGACCGTATTCAGTTGGTCAGATTCCAATTCTCCTTTGGGTCCTGTAACAAGATCTACCATTCGGGGGGAATGGTAGTTGGGACTACCACAGTGAGATTTGATTACAAATCTCAGTAAGTTAACATAAAACTTATACACAGGTTAAAAATGCATGCATGGCAGTAAAAGCATAAATGCATAATTATAGTCATACATAAACATAGTATAACTTGACATATAGCATGACTTAACCAGAACTTAAGCGTGAACTGAACTTGACTTAACATGGCATGAACTTAAGCTTAAAACATAACATGAACAATCAACATAACATGAACGTGAAACATAACATGGACATGAACATAACATAACATGAACGTGAGCTTGAACGTATCATAAACGTGAACATAACATGATGTGAACATGAACTTGGAACATAACATGAACATGAACATAACATGTACGTGAGCATAACATAACATGAACTTGATCTGAAACTTGACTTAACATAAACTTGGAATCTTATTTAATTGTCTTGATTAATAACGTGCATTAATACGTACTCCACAGTTGTTGTGGCCCCACGTATTCAAGTAACATAAAACATAATACGTACTCCACAGTTGTTGTGGCCCCACGTATTCTACATGTCACAATTGCTGTGTCTCATGTAGTGTATGCTCCACAGTTGTTGTGGCCCCATACTTCATGCTCCACAGTTGTTGTGGCCCCATGAATTCACATAACATAAAATATAATACGTACTCCACAGTTGTTGTGGCCCCACGTATTCTACATGTCACAATTGCTGTGTCTCATGTAGTGTATGCTCCACAGTTGTTGTGGCCCCATACTTCATGTAACATAAAATATAATACGTACTCCACAGTTGTTGTGGCCCCACGCATTATAAGTAACATAAATATAATACGTACTCCACAGTTGTTGTGGCCCCACGCATTATAAGTAACATAACATAAATATAATACGTACTCCACAGTTGTTGTGGCCCCACGCATTATAAGTAACATAAATATAATACGTACTCCACAGTTGTTGTGGCCCCACGCATTATAAGTAACATAACATAAGATATAATACGTACTCCACAGTTGTTGTGGCCCCACGCATTATAAATAACATAACATAAATATAATACGTACTCCACAGTTGTTGTGGCCCCACGCATTATAAGTAACATAACATAAATATAATACGTACTCCACAGTTGTTGTGGCCCCACGCATTATAAGTAACATAAATATAATACGTACTCCACAGTTGTTGTGGCCCCACGCATTATAAGTAACATAACATAAGATATAATACGTACTCCACAGTTGTTGTGGCCCCACGCATTATAAATAACATAACATAAATATAATACGTACTCCACAGTTGTTGTGGCCCCACGCATTATAAGTAACATAACATAAATATAATACGTACTCCACAGTTGTTGTGGCCCCACGCATTATAAGTAACATAAATATAATACGTACTCCACAGTTGTTGTGGCCCCACGCATTATAAGTAACATAACATAAGATATAATACGTACTCCACAGTTGTTGTGGCCCCACGCATTATAAATAACATAACATAAATATAATACGTACTCCACAGTTGTTGTGGCCCCACGCATTATAAGTAACATAACATAAATATAATACGTACTCCACAGTTGTTGTGGCCCCACGCATTATAAGTAACATAAATATAATACGTACTCCACAGTTGTTGTGGCCCCACGCATTATAAGTAACATAACATAAAATATAATACGTACTCCACAGTTGTTGTGGCCCCACGCATTATAAATAACATAACATAAATATAATACGTACTCCACAGTTGTTGTGGCCCCACGCATTATAAGTAACATAAATATAATACGTACTCCACAGTTGTTGTGGCCCCACGCATTATAAGTAACATAAAATATAATACGTACTCCACAGTTGTTGTGGCCCCACGCATTATAAATAACATAAAATATAATACGTACTCCACAGTTGTTGTGGCCCCACGCATTATAAATAACATAAATATAATACGTACTCCACAGTTGTTGTGGCCCCACGCATTATTATAACATAACATGTCTTATCTTTCTTAATGCATGTGATATTATTTAATATCATATACTTTTCTAACATGGCGTATACTTGTAAATGGCATAATATGATTTAATCATAAACATTTCATGGCATACATGTATCATATGGCATACTTAACATGGCATACTTATAACATACATCATTGTATGACAGAAAAGATTATATAACAGATAATTATTCATGAGAGATTAAATCATACGTAACAGATAAACATGTAATGACATAGCATGACATGGCATATACGATAACATACATACATAAATTGTAGTTCTCTTACCCATCACACATACACAATAAACTGATAGTAAGTTAGAGGCTAACTTACCTCGATCGTCGCGTTCTATGAGAATAGAGCGCGAGACACGAGGAACTGCACAACAGCTGGAAGAGGAACACTCAAGTCCTTAAGATTTTCACTTCTGAACTCAATTGCCATATTGTAAGCACTTGCAACACCACGGCCAACTTGAGGTTTCACTATACTCGGAAGAGATAAATTGACTTCAGAAAGCCTTTGCACTAAAACAAGTTCATTAAAATTATCAATAACAACCAAACAAACAACTCATTTCTCAATCCATATACTCTTAGCCATAGTCAACCACAAGATGACACCAGTCATCCCGGACTATAATCCATATCATCACTGCTTCGGGACACTGTCATACAGTTTCCCAACATTACACCATACGCTCCACACTTCTCTGCTACGCCATTCAACCCTTCGTGACACGCCATCCGGTGTATCACGACTTAGTACAGAGTACACTCACGTGAACTCTCTTCCATTCACACTACAAAACCCATCACTGCGATACACGTCTCACGGTGCATCGCTACGCGACACGGAGTACGCGCTACGCGTACTTCCTTCGCTACAACACTCATCAACACGATGCACATCACACGATGCATCGCCATACCACACGGAGTACACTACATGCGTACTCCCTTCCTTCTACGACCCACATCACTACAGCGCATGTCGCGCGGCGCGTCGCTGCATTACACAGAATACGCTACACGCGTATTCTCTTCACACAACCCGCCGTATCACATCTACGGCATCCATCTCACGCCTATACTTCACAGCACAGTCCACAAAACTACAAAATCAAGCCTAACACTTCACAACCACACTTCGTTTCACAACTACGCAGCGAACTCCACAAACACTAACTACACAGTCTACAGCCAACCAAATCAACTATGTTAAACATAAATAACTAAAGATAGAGGGTTAAGACGAGAGAGATGTGATTGCTGTCGGGAAAGAATCCAAAACTGATAATTTTAGCGGGCTGTTACACTAAGTGTTGGTCAAATGATGCAAAATGGGTATTCACTACACTTGGGGAGGAATGTACCATTTATGATTTGAAGCACCATAAACAAGTAGTAGTAGAAGTGAAAATGGGAAATTACAGAAATTTTCCTATTCATTGGCAGTTTCAAAAGGCTATGATGGCTAAGTTTAGGGGTGTGCAAAATTCCGAAGTGTTCGATTCCGGCCGACTTCCGCTCCGATTCCGACTCCAACGGAATCGGAAGGTTCGGAATTCGGAGTCGGAATCGGAGCAGTTCCGACTCCGTAACGGAAGTCGGAATCGGAATTGGTAAACCACAGGTTCCGAATTTCGATTCCGATTCCGACTTTTTAAAAAAAAAACCCCAGATGCAAAACGACGCCGTTTTGCATCTGGTTTTTGTCTACTTGTTAATTGGAACGACGTCGTTCCATTTAAAGAGAACGACACCGTTTGAACTTTGAATCACGGCTAAATGGCCATAAGCAATTCTGAATCAGGCATCAAGTCTGTTCCAGTGTTCCTCACTCGAGTCCTCGACCGGATGAAAAATTAGCCGTGATTCTCCCCTCACGCAGCCACGCTCCGACACACTGTCCTCAGCTGCTCAGCACTTAGCTCAGACTCATCTCACCGACGACGTCACAGCCCCCATCGACCATAGTCCGCCGTAAATTTGCAGAGGTTGCCGTCGCCGCAATGCCAAATTGCAACCAAGATTAAACAATCGGTAAATTTAAATTTTTCCTTCGTGTATTTGCTTGAAAGATTTGATATTATTTAAATTTGATAAATGGAAATTGGCCGTGAATGTTCTATTTTCTACGTTGGCTGTGAATGTATTGAGGAGGATGATGGTCTTTTTCAACCATTGTGTGTTAGTTGGATGGACTTTGAAGGCTACGGCCTACGTGTTTGTGGAAATGTCACAAAGAAAGTCAGTGATCCTTGAAACTTCTCCAAGCTTGCTTTGATTATAAACTAATTAGAGGCCAGCCAGAGCCAGGAATTAGCTTGGACTGGAGTGTTTTTCCCCTCCCGATTCTTTGTTTGATTCCTGAGAAAACGTTGCAAAACGAAAATAAAGTCTAAGATGAATTTCACTGGACTGTGAGACTTTAAGATTAAGAATTATAGTTTCTTTTTGGGTTTTTTTTTTTCGTTTTAGTTTTCTCGGGAGCCAAAAAATAGTTGGGTAAGCGTATACTTTTATAGTTAGGGTTGTTTTGGCAATCGGGATGTTACGTATCAGATCAGTGTTTGATGAGCTCGTAGCCTCGTACCTTGTTACAGTTTTTTCCTTTTTTTTGGAATATGATGATAATTGAAGCTGTGTGATTGGAGATCTGTGATTTGGAGCTCGATATTTCCATATTCGAATCCTTATTGGCAGATTGACTCTATTTAGATCTGAGAAACTATCTTTTTGGGGTAGAGAAAGTCCTCTGACTTTGCTCAATGCTATAAAGCGTAAATTTCAAACGATTAATACAATGCTTTTCCGAAATAACATACTTTTCTTTGGTCTTTGATCTGTGTATTTAGTTGGTTCAATTTGGACTTATGCTAGCCTATTACTTGCTTGCATTTTATTGACTTGTAAATGATCAAATAGTGCATTGACTTAATTCGATGGATGATGACTCCGTTCCTGTTGATTATTTCTTAGCATTCGTTAGAATAAGGAGTTGTTTGTATTTTTAAAATTATAAAATAAGAAGGTACAGAATTTCTTGGATCAAGGCATCTGTGATCTATCCTGTGTTGCATGTATTAAACAGAACAATGGAGTGCGTTACTCTGCTGTACTTGCTGCATTTTGTGAAAGCATGGGGTTCATTAATTCAATCAGAAGCTTAACTGACCCTATCTCTGTTTTTTCTATTTTTGATGAGTTACTTTCTGGGCTCAGCTTTGTTTCAAACCCCGACTAAATTCTATCATTGTAATACGGTTGACAGAAAGGTTGTTTTATGATGTCAGTTGTAAAGTCTTAACTATTTTGTGCCCCATGGCACGTGCCTTACCTCTTTTCAATGCGGGTTTTAGAAGTCGTATTGATCTTGAGTTTTGAGCCTATGGAATTTATTCCCATAGCTTGCTTTGATTATAAACTAATTAGAGGCCAGCCAGAGCCAGGAATTAGCTAGGACTGGAGTGTATATATATATATATATATGTATCTTTTTTAATATAGGCATTAACTAAGGATATATATATTATAAACATGATACTGCTCATGGTGGGTTACATACTTTGTAAATTGGGGCAAATTAAATGAACCCTCCATTTAATAAAAGAATATTCCAGTGGAAGAAGGGTATATGTGCATGCAATGTGTACTGCATGATCATCGTCAGATCATTCACATTGATCACATAATGTGTACTGCAGTTTCTTGCTTTCTGGCATCTCTATTTTTGATCAATTTCTGCAATTTCTCATGTCTATTTTTCAGTTTCTTGATTCCATGAGGCCTTACATCCCCACACTAGCTAACAAGTTTCACTTATCACACACGCAGTACCCATTTCTCTCTGATCTGGTCTCCCACTAAACATATATATATATGTAAGTACTTGCATAATTAAACTTCAATTTGCATATATCCATTTTTAAAAATATCATCAAATTCTAAAGTAATTCATCCGAGTAGTACTATAAAACACTAATGATAAAGATATGACAAACTTCATCATGTGCCATTATTAATTAGTTCAAAAACCAATCACCAATAATCATTCTGATCTTTACTTTGGTTCATTATATTCCTAGCTAGCTAGCGCATATTAATATCCTGTTTTAAAGTTGAATTGAGTAGAGAAAATCCTGCGCAAGAGCAATCGTATCAATATTGAAACCTACTCTGCATAACTAGGCCACTATTTTTATCTTTATTATTTTTATGAGTAAGGAGAAATTGTTCTGATTTAATTACTCTTTTTGTAATTAAATCATGCATGTGCTTTAGTACAATAGCAATTTCCATGCATATTGATCTTCATCTATACCATTGAATTTGTTTTTACTCTTTCTTATAATATTGATTCTTGATTTTATTTAATAAACTTCGACATTTTTGTAAAAAATGTGTCAGATTTCAAACTATGGAGGAAGAACCATATGGGACCCCAGAACAAGATCAGGATGCCACAATTCCGTCCCCAGCACCGAGATCCAGACCCACTTCCAAAACACAAACTTCATGTGCAAGTAGTCGATTCCCACTCTCGGTAAACATAGAAGATGAGGATACCTTTAATGATGAGGAGGAGATGGGTATTAGGGATGAGCCGGATGTACCACCACCTTCATCCGCGAGGGCCAGACCACCACGTCCACGATCAAATAAAAAAAGGTCGTGGACGTGGGAACATTTCACAAATGACCAAGCATTTCTGTGTTCAATTTTACTTTTCCTGTGTTCAATCTTCTGTATCAATATTTTGTAACATTTATTGATTGAATACTTTTTTATCTTAATTTCAGGTACTTCAAATGACCAAGTACGATGCTACAAAGTGCAAAGGATGTTTTTTATTTTGGTTGAATCAAAATGTTTAATCAAACTTTGAAATAGGCTGTTATTCCTATTATTAATTGTTTAGGACTTTCTGAATTATGTATAATAATTAATTATGCAGTCTAACATGCTCAAACATATTTGACCTTTTGCATTGAAAATATTGTCCATAATACTCGTTATACTAGGAAAATTAATTAATTAATTAATTAATTATACGCTTTAACGTGTTCAAGCTTTTATATATTTCAAGAAAATTGAAAATAACAATAAAATCTATACAAAAATATCTCAAATTATTAAAAACTAAAGTTTCACCTTTCAAGTACTAAGCATCACTATCACATACAAAAACAAAAAAGATAAATATTAATAGAGTAGAAAATACTTAATACATATTCAAATTCCATTCAATAAAATAATTTCTATTTGTTTAATTGAGAAATACTAAACAAGAATAATTTATATATAAAGTGAGAGTTTTTATGAAATAAGGATAAAATAAATTTAAAAAAAAAAAGATAAAAACGTATCAACCACTACAAGTCGGAATTAAATTCGGAAGTCGGAATTCCGTCACCGATCGGAAATCCGACTACCGACAGTAATCGGAATTCCGAATTCCGTTCAAATTTCGGAAGTCGGAATTCCGTTCGGTATTCGGAATTCCGAATTCCGAACGGAATCGAACTCCGATTCCTATCGGAATCGGATCACGATTTCAACTCCGACAAAAGTCGGAGTCGGAAGTTGAAATTCCGATTGGCGTTAGAATCCATTTACATGTTATGCAATTAACGAACAGTTGTCTTGAATGAAATATGAAACTCTTGGACCAAGGAGTAGTACTTCGAGGTTATATGGCAGAAGATTCAAGCATATATCAAATGAACTAGACCATGTTTAGCAGACCGCGCAGTGTGTGCATGACACTGAGTACCACAAAATTTAAAGAGTACACTTTGTATAAGATCCCAACTCGAATATAAAAAAGTTGTTCTGATCAAGTATAGACGTAGATTTCTACGAGGATGTCAAGGACTTAAAAGGTTCGTAAAGCCCCGAATTGAATATAAAAAATACAGTACAGTACCTTGTAGAAGCAGTCTAGAGCACAGAGTGATGTAAAATACAGACTAGCTAACAGCTAATTCTTATTGAACTTGAAAAAAAAAGACAAAAACAAAACAAAAATATTAAAATTCTGCTCTGAAAATACCCAGATCCTTGAACAGATTTTAGTCCTGAACAGATTTAAAGGGCTTGTATATCTTGAGATGTTGAACCAGACCTTGAACTGAACCAGCAGCAGCAACAATGGATATTATCAAACAGGCCCAGCTCAATATCTTGAGCGATGTCCATGTGAAAGAAAACTTCTTCATTTTCGACTGTGCAATGTACATTTCAATGGGGAAGTACACTGTCAATGGCCAAAAGGAACCTGCCCCGAGCAGCCCCAAGAAGTCATTAAAGAAGGGAAATGTCATGGCTATCACTGCAGTGACAATAACGTATGCTGTTCTCCACACCAGCCTGAAGATGTTGATGTAATATGCACCGCAGAATGGAATGTTGATGCCATGCTCGCTTGTTATGAACTTGTTCTCAGGCCATCGTTTTCTGCACCACTTCTCCACAAACCCAAATATAGGCTGGCAGAAGACCTGTCCATGCATGAAAATGGTTTGTTGTTAGAACTCAGAATAAACTCCAAATGATCAAGCCAACATGGTTTTCTTCTTATGATTTTCCCGAGAAAATGTCGAAATCAGTGTAAATAACGAATACGTACATATTCATCAATGGTGGGTCGACCCCATCTAGACTATTAATTAAGTTGCCGTAATATCATTAAAAGTGATGATTATATAAGTAATTTTAATGATGTTATATACATATTTTTAAAAGCGAGAAACAATTTGTATAATTCTTAAATAGACAAGTTTCGTATATTCTTTTTGTGAAAAAGTAATTTTAATGATAAAAACTAAAAAAAAAAATTCTCTTTTTAAGTGGGACCTGTAGTTTTACAAAAATGCATTCACAAGACTTGTCTATTTAAGACTTGGACATGACATTACTCGTTAAAGGCATTCAATAATTAAAAGAAAAGAAAAGATTGAAACCTGGTAAGCGCCAACGAGATGGACAACAATGCAGACGTTGGCGAAGTCGATGAGCCAAAAAGGTTCGTAGAAGCCAAAGCCAGTGAGGAAATTTCCGGGTGCGAGATTCCCAAATGCAGCGTAACCAACACAACCGCATAAGACATAGAACATAGTTGTGGTTGAAACCCCCACAAGACTTGCCTTCTTCATCTCCTTGTTCTCCGCTGGCCTTGATTTCAGTGTGTCCTGTACGTGTATATATATACATAGTTTCATTGGGTTTCAGCGCTAATTTGTTTTCAAAAACACATAAATCTTAGTCCAAACTGCATTTGATGAAACTTTGTAATCATTCTTTTTTCTTATAATTTAGTATCACTTAACAGTTTATTCAACAAGTGTGGAAAGAGATGACGAAGAGTATTTCAATATTCATAAAGGAATTACATAAAAATAATTTCACAAATTGGCATACTTTCATCTTATTCGATAAATTTATTTTATAATAAAAATAATTTTATAATTTGACGAAACGCATCAAGTCACATCAATTTGTAAGATTACTTTTATATAATCCTTTTGTGATTAGAATATTTCTCGATGATAAATATATGCAAGTATAGAATCATGGGCAAGTATTTACGACCATCACGGCGTTGTCCCATAGTTTAGGTACATTCTCAATACCATAAAAAAAAAAAGTACATTCTCAATAGGTTATATATTTTATGTCTGAGTTATTATATTTTCAAACTAGTGTATAGAACATACCACTCACATCACTTAAATGATAAACTGATATGATTTCTAAGATTCAAAATTTAAAATTATTCTCTCAAATCAAATTATATAATATAAAATGTTCTACACACCGACTTAAAATATAATTTTTCTTTCCATCTACACATAAAATGGTTAAAAAAGAACTCATCCTCACTAGATCACTAGATTATGCAAAGGACATGTAGAATACACGAATGCATGCTTCAAGACCAATTCAAATGAAGATTGGTACTATTCATCAATACATAATTTTTTAAAATGGTGGGTCTACACCCATAGTTGGGGGCTCTGCTGTCCCCATAGTTTCTTTTGTTTTTTTTTTATATTATTTTTTAACACTTCTAAATAATTTTAAAAAATAAAAAAATTTATAAAATTATTAAATAATATTTTTTTAATCATTAAATTAAAAATAAAAAACAAAACAAAAACAGTTGGAGCAGAAACCCCCAGCTGGATCCCTAGTTTTTTGCCTTTCGAAAACAGTTTGCGACAATATATATAAACAGAAATGCAGTCTGGACTATGCGATAAAGCGACAACTTTAATTAATGACACGACAAAGCGTCCACCCTCTGTGTTTGAGGGAAAACAGAACAAAACAAAACAAAAAAAAGTAAGACATGGTCCACTATTACAGAGGATGTGACAACTAGAAATTACTGCCTTACATAACAACAAATATTTAAAGGGAACGGAGGACAACCAAAGATTCAAATGACAAAACGTAAAGTTAATTTTGTTTTTTTTTCTTTGTTTTTAGAAAAAAAAAGCCAACACATTCAGTGGCCCAAAACATAGGAGTTCTGGTCCCACCCATTAACATGGTCCACTGGGAATCTTTGGTTCTTTCCATTTTTTTTCCTAGAAAATGCACAATTGAATTTTCATTTTTTCTTGGGTAGGTAATTTTGCATGGTATATAATTAAATCTTGAAAATAAAAATTTTATTCTAAAGTCAATGTAGAGTATATCTAATAAAGTATTTATGTGTCATCATCTCGATTCGATCGTGATAAAGCGACATTTCTCAATATTTAGAACAAATTGCATAATCACATAGAATATGGTTTTAGTTATTAGTGATTTTGTACATTAATATATACACTTATCTAATGTGATTTTTTAGAAAATTAAATTTTAATTAAAATAATATTAATTTAAATTTTAAACTAAAATTAATATATAGATTGATATGAAAATTTATTTATACCAAACAAAACTCTTATAAACATGAACTGCAGGGAAAACAAAAGAAACAAACTAAAAAGTCTCTATCAATGTCAGTGTAAACAGGTGGACCTAAAGCTCGATAGGAATGGGCAACTTGCCCGCCGGCCTCACTACCTTTCAGTTTGAGGACCCCCCACCCTAAACTTTTACCGACCCACTTGCTCAAATCATCCTCAAATGCTCACCCATTTGTCAATGAAGTAATAGTAGATATAGTTGCGTGTTCTATAATTATTGCATACATATTTTAAAAATAGGTGATATTTATTATTAAAAAGTTAATATTTTTTATGTAATTTTTATATTTATTTATTTTTTAAAAAAAGAATGCGACATTTACATATTTTATTATTATAAATATTATTATTTTTCCTTATATATATATTAGATAAAATGATTATATAAAAGTAAATATATAAATTAACATGATTTGATGTTATATATATTAGATTATAAAATTATTTTTATAATAAAATAAATTTAAAAGATCACATGAATCTACGTCAGTTTATAAATTTATTTTTATATAATTCACTATATATATATATTTATTTCTAAGTATTCTATTATCTAGTTAGGATATAAATTAGTCACCATCTATATAATTTAAATGATAAAATTTGATTGATAAGATTTAAATTTTTAATTTTCTTTACAAGTCAGATTATCTCATGCAATTATTTTATTAGATGCCATACCCTCTCCTCTTTATAAATAGATTAAAAAAAAAAATCCCTTTTTTAAAGGATAAGCATGCACGATGTTGTCACCAATTATGTAGGTCTGCCAAACAAGCTATATATGTAAGCATGTTAGAGTGTCATGCATGTCATGCCTACATGACTTAAACCAGGCACGCATTTCAACTTCTAAACATGCATGCATGCATCCCGTTATCAAATACTACGATTTTCTTTGTTTCAGAAATATATATATATATATATACCATGCACGCATTCGCATGACTGTCGCGCCTAATGTCAACCACAACATTCATTTATATATATGTCTGTATGTGAGTATAGATCATGCAATTATAGTTAATAAATATATATAGAAAAGAAATGACATAAATATAGTTTATTTTTTATTATTTTTTAGAACTCAGTTTTTAATAAATATTTTATGAAATAATATTAGTACTCTTTTAAAATATTTTATAAAAATATCATTAGTTTAAAATATAGTACCGGGAAATCATGTAGTAGTACTACCATATATATCTATATTTTATATAAAAAAAAAAATTTAAAAATCAAGAACTATATATATTCAATATATGTTAATTATGTATTATGGTAGCAGCTTAAACAATCAAGCTTCTTTGAAATTACTCTTCTCCGGCTAAGATTTTTACAAGTAACCCATATCTGAATTCGATGCAAGTTAGAATGATAAATTTTATAAAAATATAAATTTATAAACTAATACGATTGATATTAAATATTAAATTTATTTTAATAATTTTATAATACGTCAAGCGTGAAGCCATATTACAAGTTCTTATTAATTCCCATCCTTTAGAAATATCCTACCAACTCTGTGTATATTAGCATAAATATGCAGAAATATTTAACGTGCATGTAGGTGATTGATCAGGATAAAGATGATGGAGGACATGAGGTTACTCGTAAAAATTACTTGCCTGTATCTCGATGAGGACGGTGGAGTAAGCATAAGCGAAAGCAATGTCACCGATAGCTTGGAAGGTCCTCCAGACTTTATCTTGCCCCGACACGTCAACCCCAACCGTCACCCCCGTCAAGCTTGTCCGGACATGTCCCCCACCTATACATACATACATACATACATACATACATATATATATAGTTTCATTAATAGTAATCATGGAAATTCTTACTTCTCAGAGTTTCTGATCATCACTAACGTAATTAATTCTTACCAGTAACTTTTGCTATGGAGAGGCCGAGGCCTATGGATGCATAGGTGAAGGACATTACGGCAGCAAGGATTGAAAGCCAGGAGAGCTTGTGAAAGTTTGGTATTTGGCTAAGCACGATTTGGACGCAGGCAAACATGATCATGAATGGGTAGTTTGATGTATGGCACTTGGCATGGTGTCCATGTTTGTGGAAACAATTTGACCTCTTTACAGCCCTGCATGCATATTATACATGTATATAAACCATACATACATACATACATACATACATACATACATGTATGTGTAAGTTATCATGTATATGATCGAAACTTACACCATGCTAATGGATGCTGTGATAGTGTAACCGATGGTAACCCCTATGAGATTCCCATACTGTGCCAATCCGCAAAGCATAACCTTCCTACCTCCTGCAAACACAGAAAAGCCAAACCCATTCATGGTATGTGGAACCGAGGTGGTATTTCACTTTCAACTATATTTTCTGTCTTGGAACACTCGCTAAAAACATTGTAGAATCAACCAGCTTGACAGTAGTAATAGTACCTAAATTAGCTCTCACAACGTCCATGTAGGTGTAGTTTCTCTTGCCGGTGACAGGGTCCGGCGACCTGTAGCAGTCGGCGAGGAGAGTGGAAGTGAAATAGGTGATGAAAGAGAAAGCCATGAGAACAGCTGGTCCGACAACCCAACCCAACTGTGCTATTGCCCAGGCCAAAGACAGCACTCCCGACCCAATAACAGCAGTTATGATATGGGCACTCGCGGTTACCCATGTCCCTAATTTTATCAAATTAAAACAGACAAAAAACTATGTATGTCAGAAAAGGGAAAAGTAGAAAGAAAGTATATATATATATATATATATATATTCAGCAGAAAGTTGTGTGATGATTAATTAATTATCTAGTACCAGTTCTTTTGCTTCGGCCATCATCGTCAAGGTTCTTCTGAATATCTCCGATGTTGTCATGTGATTCTGGGTCATTTTCTATGAACATGCTGTTGTTGAACTGCATCTCCCTTTGCATCTTTATCTCTGTCTTCCTCCGAATTAGTTCGTGTACGTGTGTTTGAGCTAGTAATTTATTAGTTGTGGAAATGGTTTATAAGGACTACAGAACACTTGAATCTTGAGCGAAAGGAGAGGATAGTAGGAGGGATATTGAAAAGGAAAGAAGTGATGGCCGGCTGATAAATGATGCTGAGTAGCAAGTCAAATGGAAGAGACAGGGTTTGTATGTATTGACTACTAGATACGAGTGCTACTAGAGTGTAGTGTGTGTATATATATATATATATATGTTAGGAAAAAGGATACATTTTTCCTGAAATATATATATATATATATAATCTATATATATGAGTAATGTTAAATATATATATATATTTATATAATTTATATATCTTTAAGTAATGTAAATACAGAATTTTTTTTATACATGGGAGATGGTGGATTCAATCTTTGGTTTTTTCATTAAGAAACCAAAGTGCTGCCGATTGGTCTAAAGAATACATATATATATATATATATATATATATATATATATATATATATATTTATGTATTACTATATATCTTTAAGTAATGTTAAATACAGTTTTTTTTAGAGGGTGGATTCTATCTTTGATTCTCTCAGTAAGAAATCAAAGTGTTGCCAATTGATCTAAAGGACATTGGCAATGTTAAATACATATATAAAATGTGCAAGTTTTGAAGATTCTCTTTGAAATACAAATTAGGACTCAGTGTAAATTAAATAGCATTTTCAAAGAGTATTAATTTTATAGTAATATACTTATAATTCTTTTACAACTCTATATGAAATTGAGGATAATTTTATAGTAATATATAAAATTAATAATTTTTCAATATTCATGTTATAAATCATTGAATTTCATCAGAAAATTGAAAAAGAAGGAATATTGTAGAGCTTTTGACTTAAGAGAATAGGTTTGTTAGGAGTGGAATTATTGAGAGAAATTTGAACCATCCATGGTGTGAGAGAGTTCTGGTTTTCTCGGCCACCAGGGTCGTCCCCACACTTGGGAGTCTAGGGTTTGGTCCGTCCACTTGGAGACTTTTAAGGGCAGCCATTGATTGTCGATTTTGAAAATTCTGAGACACAAAATCAAAATCCTCTTAAATTCTGCAGCTGTCTTCACCCTTTCTCATGGGCGGTCCCTTTTTGGTCTCGGGTGGGTCTCATGAGAAGCTCCGCCAGTCAACCCAATGATGCTCAGATGTCAGATCATTTAATTTTCCCAAAAGACAAAAAGAAAAACAGTGTGCTAAAAATGACAATTCCCTATTAAAACGACTCCATTCTGATAGCAAATAGTCCTTTTTATATTAAATAATATGTCACAATATCATTTTTCATGTAGTCACATACATAATTATTAATCTACAGTTTTTTAAAACTCTCCAATAAAATAAAAAATAATAGTTACAATCGTGAGTGCGCAACGTCGTATAATTATTTTTAAAAAAATAAATAAATACGAGATTCACATGAAAAGAAATTAATTTTTTAATAATAAACCATACTTTTTTTCAAAACATTCCACGACTTTACGTAGTATTACTCTAATAAAATACTTTTATTTTATTTAATTTATTTAAACAATAGTTCAGTCTAAATATTTTATAATTTTTTAGTTGAAACTTTGCTCTACCATTCATACCATGGCCTTGATCAATATTGATCTCATCCATATGCTAGAGATTAATTGTAGCAATTAAATAAAGTTAAATGATAATGAGTACAAGTTTTAATAGACAAGTTCCACGGAAATTTATTGTAAAAAAATAATCTCACCATAAAAAAATATAAAAAAAGATTTTTATTTTTGAGTGGAATCACATTTTTATAAAAGATCTACGTGAAGTTTATCTATTTAAAGATTATTCCTGAGATTACTATTGATTGAATTTCTTGGCTAGCATGAAAGTGACAGCCTCATCATGGTCTATAATATTCTAACCGCTATATGCTAACTTGCTGTCTACTTCTCTGACTACTCATCATCAATCACAACTCATGTCCAAGCTCATGCCAATTATATAAATTGTCACGAATCGTAGCCGTTTGGATATGCTTGAAGATTATGGTATTAAATCCGGTCTGAATTTCCATTCTCGTCATTCTCTGTTTTTTATATACACGTATGGTGGGATGTATATATATACAGTTATTAAAACAAATGTATATTGTTAGATACAGTTTTAAGATGTATTAGTCATGTATACTAGTAGTACTGTAGTTTTAAAAATAAAAAATAAAAATCGAGTTTTTTTTATATAAATCTTAAATTTGTCCAATTTTTTAAAATGAGTGTAAGATTTATGTACCATAAAACTGTACAAATTATATAATTCTCTACTTTTTGCATATACGATTTATGTGAGCTTTATACATACATAAAAAGATGAGTAATGATATAGGGGTGACAATATGTAACACGACCCGTGAATCCAACACGAACACAACACAAAGTTAGTGAGTTTGAGTTTGATGTTAACGGGTTCATGTCAAAAAATGTTGACCTGATAAGACACGATTTATAAACATGTCAATCTGCTTAACTTGAAATCAACCCATCTTGACCTGATTAAAATTTTTTTCAAAATTAAAATTTTATTATTGTTAAATTGTAAAATTGGTATTTCTCAATATGTTTATGTCTTTCTTGTTGGAATTGTAATTTTAAACCTATGCTCATATTTATTATTATATGGTTTGTAAAATTGGTTTTATTATATGTTAAAATTTGAAAAATATTGAAATATATTTTTTTTAACATATTATAGTTATTAATAAATATAGATTTTAACTTTTATGTTCATTATGTTCATTATGTCAAATAAGTTATGCATTTTAGTTCAACTTATTTACATAAAACAAATGGGTTTAAATAAGTCGTGTCGTATTAACATATTTCTAATTAATTATCAAACGAGTCAAAACGGGTAACACGCCACGACCCGTTATCTAAATAGGTTGGGTTAGGATTTGAAAGTCTGACACATTTAGCTTAACGAATTGGGTTCGAGTTGACCTATATAGTTGAATGTTCAATACTTGACATGACACGAACACGATTCAAAAACATGATTTTCCCTCCCTAGTTTTAAGCTATATAAGTCATGCATACTTTCTTTAAAAAAAACGATGCGTTTTTTTTTTAATATGTATATATTTTAAATTTGTTCATTATTTTAAAAAATAAGTTTGTGAAAATACTTTACTTTAAGACTGTATAAATTATTTTATTAAAAAGAATGTTGAAGATAAATTGATTGTTATAGTGTGAACTGTGAAGGTCAAATTTTATGGCATGTTTTGGTGGGGTTGGAGTTTTTGGTATCCAAATGTTGGCGACGCGAAGTCATACACATGGATTTGCATTTGGCCAAAAGCATGTATAAATTAAACTGAAGTTTTCTTTATGGAATGATGGCAGTTGGTAGCCCTTATGCTGGGGAAAGTCTGGCACCACTCTTTTGACTCGGTACTGAGATTGGTCACTCCTTACTGCAACTTCCACATGATCATCGACGAAACTTGCACTTGAAATATTATGCGGAAAGATATTTTAGTTATTAAGATATTTTATCAAATTAAATTTACAAGTTGATGTAATTTAATATAATATATTAGATTATAAAATTATTTTTATTATAAAATATGTTTAACGTATCACATAAATCTACGTCAGTTTATAAATTTATTTTTATAAAATCTCGGTATAACTCATGTAGCACAACTCATTATGGAGTGGCTTCGCCTATGTTTTGTTAATTCTTCACACACACACAACGCACTTGCATTACTGTCTTTCTTTTTCTTCACCTTGATCTAGTTGAATTAGTGGCTTGAAACAACCTCTTTTGTTAGATATGTTGTACATATATATATAGCTATGATTTAGGTCTCATAATTGCTCGACTCAGTATCTAAAAAATCAAGGCTACCATGGAGGCGCGCAATTTCTTCGATGGAAGGAGAGTCCCACATGAATACTATAGTGTGCACAAGTGTAATCGTCTGCATTTGAGGTAACCATTGATGATCTCCTCCCTTGCATTGTTAGATAATGGAGCATACAAAGATAACTGATCCCGAAAAGCGAAACAGTACTAATTAAGATGTCATTGATGATCTGGTTGCATTATTGGCTGCAATTGCTTGATGACAAACAAACTACGAATCCTTTTTGTGGGAATTAGGCACTACTTTTCTCATAAGCCCGTTAATCATGTTCTTCTAATTTGACAACTTATTTATTTTCTGTTTTTCATTAGTCTGTCTTAATAGTTTTATTTTATATAACTAAACCAATCTTTAATTTATTAGCTCTTTGCAATGTGTACATATAAATTCACATAATGCGTATAGGAGATAATATCAAATCAAGTGAATTGATATTATGCACACACCCTAACTCAACCCCTCCCTCAATATATATCATGATACGGCAAACACACCATTTTATGTAATTTATTTTCTATTTTTTTACCTTTTGCGATGATTTAATCTCGTCACAAAAGAGTAAAGACATTGTAATTTATTTATTTTTTTCATTTATGGCATTTTGCAGCAATATAATATCGCCGCCAAAAACTAAAAATGCATCGTTAGTTATATTTTTTCATTTATGCCGCTGCAAAAGACTAAAAATGTGCCAGAATTATTATTATTTTTTTGGTAAAAATTATTTGTTTCACCCCCAAAAATACCTTCTAGCGACGAGGACGTGTTCACTGAAAATCAGATGACGAAAACCACGTGAAAAAAGGCCACGTTTGTTTATCTAAATCATTGCATCTCATCATTATAATTTTTACAAATTTTTATATAAAATATAATAAATAATTCAATTTTTTCAAATCCTAAAATAACACTAACATTAAAAATTATATTATAAAAATATTTTATTTAATTTTTAAAAAAATATTTCATCTCATCTCATTTGTATAACCAAACAGGACCTTAGCCTTTTGCATTCAAAATTGGATAATGATATGATTACTATCCTCTTACCATTCATTTACTATTTCTTTTGTATTTGATTTTTTTAATAATTAAAGATGTTAAAAAAATACTTAAAAGAAAATGATAAAAAATAAAAAATTTCAAATAAACTATAAGTAGTAAATGAGTAATAAGAGAGTAGTAACCTTATCACTACCATTGATCAAAATTATGTCACCGCAAAAAAAAAAAAAAAGACAAAATTTCATATAATATGATGTAGACGTACGGTATACGTACTGTATGACTCGAATCCTTATCTCTAGCTAGCTCTGATCGATACAACTTATGGTATCCTAAGCTGCCAATCGACCTAAACCTAATTAGTGTTAAGAGAATATACACATAAGTTTTTTATGTTATTCAGTATTGCACCTCGCAAATTTATTTTAAAGCGACGGTAAAAAAGCGACGGTAAAGAGCGGGATCGAAGACACAAGCCAATAACAAAGGAAGGCAACTTAACAATGGTAAAAGAAAACTCGTCATTTTCATATTTATTTTTCTATTCTTATTGTTGTTTCATTTTGTTTAGTGAAAAAACAAATCATCTATTGGACGTTTTATCCTTAGAGGTTAGGTTCTCTTCTCCTATATATAGAAGGTGGAGTATGAGTCTCTGTTTTAGGTAGAAAGATATCTCTTAGACGGTTTGTTTGTAGAGAGCTACAACAGTCGTTAAGACTATACCAATCACAAAAGAATTTGTGTACTGGTAGAGCTCCAAACGCAGTAGTTGGTTTGTGATCTGAGAATTTCCTTATATGTATCTGGTCATGGATGTAACTTTTCTTCGATGAATGAATGAAATCAATTTTCATAAAAATAAAAAAATACAAACAATGGTGAAAGGATCTAACTTATCACCTAATATTCTTAATTTAGAGAGAAAGTAAAAGGAAGTGATCAAGACGGTGATGCATGGGGGTCCCCTCCCTTTACGGCAATAGAAGGGAAGTTCACATTGGATCACTTCAAATTATTAAAGCAGATATCGAGACATGAACTCCTTTAATTGTTTTACTTTGCACGGATTTCTGTCAACTTTTTCATTTTTCTTTCTTCCCATGGGACCAGTACGTTTCCTCTAATAATTTCTGGACTTTTAGGTTGGCGTAGTTTCCATCTGCTTAATGTCACCCTTTCATGTAATTAAGATCATGTGCATGATTGCTAGCTTTGATATTGTCTTGTTTCAAAAACTAAAGCTAGCAAGATTAATCGCTTATGTCATATTATTGCTACTAGCCAAACCAATAAAATGGGCAAAAGGATAAAGGCAACATATATACGTTCATGTAAATGCTATTATATGTAGAGTATTATTCCATACTGTCGTGGAGTACAGTACAAGCGCCGATCAATCGTTTTGAAAAAGAGTGATGTTTATTATTAAAAAATTAATTTTTTTTATGTAAATTTCATATTTACTCACTTACATTTATGTAGCTTAGGAAATGTTCTTTTAGAAAATATTATATTAACAATATATATATATGATGTACGATCGATGATCATGTATAATCTATAATATTACTTCAAACGACTGACCTGTGAAGATTTTCTTCATCAATCTCCAGAGAAATATTCTTCTTCATCCCACGTTTTATTATCCCAATGCAAGTCACCCTTATTAGGTGCTATATATATTGAGTTTTGCTACATACAAGCACAGTCGCTCACTAATCTGTGTACCAATACTGATTTATTTATACTTAAAATTTAAATTAACACTGTTTTCAATAAAATCTACTTTTTGACCAATCACATCACATTAGTGCACAGATTAGTACACAATTGTGCTTGCAACTATATTTTTCCATATATATTTTAAGTATTAAGATGATTCAATTGAGATAAACAATGACTATTTGACTGATGAATGTGAAAACGAAAAGATGATCGGAACACATTTTTCTTTATGGCCTCCTTTTAGACTGAGAGGCATTTTTCTGAATGGATGTCATTATCTGTGGGTTTAGCCTTTTCTTCTTCATAAAAGGGAGAAAGCTCAGTGTCGGTTGGGGGGTGAGCATGAAGAGCAAGTATTTCAAAATCTTCGAGGTGCCATATCTGACTTTGAGAGTTGACCTCATGAAAAGAAAAATGTTTTTTCTTTTTCTTTTCTTTCTTTCTCAGTGTGGGAGAATATAATACATTTCCTTATAAAGAATATACAAGTCTCCTAAGTTAATACTCCCTAAATTAATTAATTCCACATATATATAGCTCATGATTCCCTAACTTTATTTATTTTTAACTGATTACACAGTTAATTCTTACCTTTAAATTGGAAGATCTATGAATTTTACACTAATATCTTTTCTTTAAAGAATACTACATTAGATTTAGCAAGTATATATGTATAAACCAACCCAAATTAGCCCATTAAATTAAGATTTAATTTTCAGGTAAAATACATATATCTTTTCTTTTCTTTATTGAAGCAACGACAATTTCTGCAGCCACAATGCATGGTACTGCGCATGGCAAGGCTCACACCCAAACTGCTGTATCAGACAGCACAGACCAATACCAGAAGCAGACAACAGACTCATGCACAACGGCTACAAAAGAGCCTCCACCAAAAGCATCTTCAAGAGAACCAATGAAAGAGCTACAAGTGTCCTAAGTCTAGAATATCTTTTTTCAATTCTTGTGTAAATCTGCACCGTTGATGTAATCTGATTCTTTGGATAGTTTCCTGATATAAATAGCACATGCACGGATGTAATGAACAGTAAGTTGGTAAATACAAAAACACGAAGGAAACTTTTCCTCTCTGATTGTGTCATTGCCTCAAGCACCTAGAGTGCATTAATATTGCTTGTTCCTTACGTGTTTGTTTTTTCTTTATGGTATATATATCCTGCTTTTTTAAAGGATTTATGCATAAGTTATACTTTTAAAACCTGTACCTAACGTATTCTCGATAAAAAAAATTTTAAAAAAAGTCATCATTGAAGTCTTTTCTTTGAGGCAGGGCATGTGATTGGGGCTACTTTAAGATTTGGGCCCCTTAAAAAGTTTTGAAGTCTCTATTTTTTGTACTTGCATGAACATGCAAGTAATTGAAGGTCGAATAATGGCAATCCCTCCTCCTTTTCCCACTAATAATGCTAGCAACATGTATATCAATGATGGCCCTCCAATCCCATATTTGATGTTGTCCTTTGCACCCAAGTTGGCCTGAAATCAAAATCCTGCCTCTGCAACAGCTTTCATTGTACTTCACTCATGTCCAAAAACTGTAATAATAATATGGAAGCTTTCAGAAGACCTATACATAGAGTCAGCTCTATCATTTCTCTTTTAGTTATTGGGAAATTAGATTATCAATTTGTTCGAGGCTACAACCCTTCAAGTTAAAAAAAAACAAAAATACTGTTTATCTTTTCTTTTCTTTTTTTCAAAATATAAAAATGTTGTTTATATATAAAAGAAAAAAGAGCTCATCTGATGCAAATGCAAATTGATGTTAAGATCTGGATTCAGATTCTACGTTGATTGTGCTAAACTATCTTGAGAAAATGAATATGTGCAAATATAATAAGAAAAGTTTAATCTTCCTTTAGATTTGGGCAATATTAGTTTTTTTTTTTTCTTTTTTTATCAAATCTTCTATTTATATTCAGTTTTGCCTTTTTAGAAAATATTTCATTTCAAGTTTTGGAAATAATTCTAATTTTGATTATGGCCAAATCTTTCAAAGGGTTTTTGTTCACTTATTTAATTTTCATGCAATAATCTAGATTTTTTATTTTCAATAAAATTATCATAATTTTGAATTTTGAAGCTATTTAAAAGCTCGACTTGTGGGGTTCGTGAAAAAATTTTATATTTGGAAAAATTTAGTTATAGGTACAATTACACACTAATATGTGTACCAATCTAATGTAATTGGTAAAAAAGTAGATTTTATTAAAAAAATACTAATTTAAAATTTGAATATGAAGTAATTAGTATTAGTACGCAGATTAGTATGCGACTTTGCTTGTAAGTAGCAAAACTCTTTATATTTTATCATTAATCAAAATATTTTTTTCAGAGTACTTTTCTCTCTGTTTTGCATCTTTTCTTAAATTCAATCCCTAATTTCTGCTAATTAACTAGCTGTCAGATTTTTTTTATTATTATTCTCTTTTGCATCTTTTCTTAGTTTCGATCCCTAAGTATATTTAAAAAATAGTGGAGTCTAGTATTAAAAAATTAATGTTTTCATGTAGGTCTCATACTTTTTTTTTTTTTCCAAAACAAATACATGAGACTTGCTAATCCTAAGATTGCAAATATCGTTTCTCATAAATAAAAAAGAGGAATGCTACTCATCATCCCACATCACACACTTATATATTTAATATTATTTTTTTATTTTTATTTTTTTTAAACTAATTGAGTTGTTCTATTTATCATCCATACATCACATATTTATTATAGGATAAATTAAAAAAAATTTAATAGGTATGGTGTCCGGTATGTATGGATGATAAGTAGAATTAATTAATAAAAAATAAAAAAAATAAGGTACCATCAAGCTATATATTTTTTCTTGGTGACCAAAAAATAAAAAATCTATATTTTCTTGGCTGAAAGGTGATATTTACAATAAACGCCAATAAATTTTCATCCAGACAGAGATTAGGTTGTTAAATTGGCACATTCAATGGCAATGCATGTCGTTGAGAGATGGTGGCCGGAAAATACGGAGATTGGGGTATAAACTATAATGGCCAGGGAGACATCTACAGGGCGAGTCAACTGAATTCAAAATAAATCTGACCGAGAATATAAAAACATAATTACATGAAGCAATGGACCATAAAAATACAACCTTTTTGTAGAATTATTTTACCGCGTCACTTATTTAAATGAAATGCATTTTTTTGTTAAATAAGATTGTACGTAGAAGTATCATTATTTTAAAAAAAGAGTAATATTAGATATAATATTAAAGTGGGTAAATTTCGTATACTCTTTTTAAAAAAAGTGTAATCCATTATTAAAAAATAATAATTTTTTTTTTTTATGTGGATTTACTTTTTCTACTCTTTTAAAATTTTTTTTAAAAAGGACAAAACTTGTATACTTTAAGATTGAGAAGTCATTTTTCTCCAACAACTTTCCTTTTTTTTTTTTTTCTAGAAAGAGAAGCTCTGACTTCTCCCTAGAAAAAAAAAAAAAAAAAAACAAATTTCTGATCAATTTTACCGGAGAGGAAGGTGTGAGTCTCTCTCATTTTCCTCTTCATTACCTATATGTGAATATGCTTATAAGTTTTTTTATTTTTTAAATTTTATTTTTCCACCGGTTTGGATTTTCTCATATATGCTGCATTCCGACCATGGAAAGTCAACACATGTCCCCACCATGACGTTCCCCCGCCGCCAATTTGCTGGGACAACGTGGAACCGTGCCCAAAATTTCGGCATATGGACCTCAAGCGCATCTTGTTTCTAAGCATGATCTTCACGTGCCTCCATCCTTTGACAGCTTTGTCGGCTATATGCACGCACTAGCAGATTCTCTTCCCTCTGATTTTTCAGATCGGCTCGACCCCACCTCCATCCCACTCCAAAGGCACGGGTTGTTGATTGTCCTTCCATTGCAGATCTACTCTTCTGATGCTGGTTTATCTAAATTTTCGCTTTCTCTAACCTGTGATCTTGTGAAAGAGACTAAAGATTTTTTCAAAAATTATCTCAAGACAACAGACTGCAGTGCACCAGCTTACATTATCTCTAGTGGTGACTTAATTTTAGAACGTCTCTTAAGACGGTACCCTCTTTATAGGGTTTGGATTATAGCCAATAAATTGGTCTCAAAACTTTTTTTTTTCTTTCTTTTTCCACATCTTTTGTACTGTGGTTGTTGTATGGGCTATTTGTTGGGAAATCCCATCCCTCCTAATATGTATAATCTTTAATGCTACTCATCATCCCAATACTCATCATTCTCACATCATCTTATGATGTGTTAAAAACTATTTATTATATTCCACTTGTGAAA
Source organism: Carya cathayensis (assembly GCA_011037825.1). Taxonomy (NCBI): domain Eukaryota; kingdom Viridiplantae; phylum Streptophyta; class Magnoliopsida; order Fagales; family Juglandaceae; genus Carya; species Carya cathayensis. The sequence continues at coordinate 790,746 of QGSO01000178.1, forward strand.
CTATCATATAATGATAAATTATGAGATAATAAGAGAATGATGAAAATTGAGATGATAAATAGATTTTTTCTTATTTTGATGAAGTTCGCTAGCTTAAAAAATACGAAAAAAAAAGAATGTTAGAAACCAAATTCAAATTGTATTGTATGACCACTTTTATCTAGTCGTCAAAAGCATAGTACTAGCCGTCAAATGCATAGTACTAGTCGTCAAATGCATAGCGACTCTGGAATACTTCAGAATGTTATAGAAACTCCTTTGTACTCCTATATATATCGCTATAACATTTAATGAAATTCATAAGTTTCATAACACGTTATCAGCACGAATTGCTTTATTTTCCTCTACACCTCTCCTCCTTCAGATGAAAGATTAGAACGCAAAGCCAAACTTTTCCTCATCTTTCTCTACCTATTCTTCACCAACTCCTCACCCACCGATTCTCCTGCTCCTACACGAGACCGCTGAGGAGGCCGAGGTATCCAACAAAGACGCGTGGAGCTGGTGGTGTTTGTGGAGGAGATCGAGCCAAAGGAGTGGGTTGCCCAGGTGGAGCCCGGCGTGCTCATCACCTTCGTCTCGCTCCCCCGATGACGATGCTTTCGTTGTTTGCAAAGCAAAAGTCAATATGATTTTGAGAGGGCCAGTTTTTATAGTCTGAGATCATTAGATCCAGCATCGCCTCGCCCAGATCTTGGTTTCTATGAAATCAATGACTAGAAGGCCATCACAATACCGTTCGGCTGGGCCATGAAAGTAGGACTCCTGAAATCCATCCTCTAGATGTCAGTTCGCCAAACTCGTACCAGCTCAGGCACACCAGGGAAAACATTATTAATTGGTACTGAAATTATTATTTTATATTGAAAAGCAAAGACACCTACGTATTGTGGATACAGCTAGCTTGGTGATGCCTTTTAGCCGTCAGAGATCAAATCGCAGCTGTTGGTTAGGACTTTGGAGGGTCAAAAGTGCTATCAATCACATCAATAATCAAGAGGAGTTGAAATTGTTGAATCTGTGAGCTTAGAGAATTCTTCAAAAAGTAAAAGGATACGTGAACGGCAGGGCACTAAAGGTAATAAAATCATTCTTTAATTTATATGAAATTATAAAATAACACGTGACATGAGCAGTGAAGTAGATGCGAATAAAAACGAGATTCGTTGATTGAAAAGTTAGTGATCTTCTACTTCAAGTAAGTTTTTCAATATATTATTTGAATCAGAAATGTGAGTATTAAAATTATATTCATTATTATTACTTAATTAAATTTCATGTTTATTTATATAGTTTACATACAAGTTTATTTATTTTTATATATACTTGTTATGAATTATTGATGATAAGATCTATCTTGGAATAGAAATTGAGCATCCCTGAAGGATCGCTTTAAATCAATAATTTTATTGAGTATCTCATAATAAATGATATATTGATTCTATGAGATAATTTAAATGAGCAATATGTGTACCAAAAAGCTCATTATGATTTATGCACCTGAAGTTGCATAATTGAAAGTGTGTTGAGAAAAACCACTAAAGAATATATATTTAAATGAACGTCTCGAATGTGCTCCTGAAGTAGCAATATCGAGTGCAAAAGTTCATAATATATTCTAAATTTATATCTGCTTTTCTAGTGGTTAAGCAACATAATGAGATTTTGCTAAGAAATCATGAGCCACGTCCTACTAGTTCCACATCATTCCCTGAAGTGAATGAAATTGGATTTATATCATTCCCAGAAGAGAATGACGAATTGTTTTCAAAGAAACTAAGAGATTGGACGTGGTGATGAATATATTTATAGTACTTCAATGATTTCGGCCAGAAGCTCGTATTGAAAATATTATCAGCTTTCTCTTTGAGATGATATTATGTTGATGAATCAAAAGTGATATGATTCAGAATATTTGTATCTTTTCATGATTATCTTGATCATCCAAAATCAATTACGATAAGTCGAATGATTTTCATATGGACGTCCATAAAAGAACCAGAAGATTCTTTTACTATAAAGTCTTACCACCAGAAGTGGAAAGAAAAAAATTTGCCAGAAGCAAATAAGATGAAATAATTCGACGTTATCATGATTATCATAGGTGAACTGGAAGTTCAGATGATAATTTATTTATGGATGAAATAAGATAAAAGGTCTCATATTCTAGCTGCTAAAATCCTAGTGAGGATTGAAGTCCCTGCAGGGCAATTAAGAAATTTAGCAGTCTAATGAACATAAGACATGCCTGAAAGCATGTGAGACCTATTGATACAAATGATAAAGCATCTCGGAAAGAGAAAAGCACAAAGAAAAGAAATCGGTGCTCCTGAAGAGGCCGTACCCACAAAACAAGCAATAAAGTCCATCTAAAATTCTCTCATAATGAATACTCCTGAAGAGTATAATACTCCTGAAGAGTACCTCCTGAAGAGGTTTTCATGAAATGTCTTCCCTTGAAGAGGGACAGATACCTGAAAATTACGAGATCTCGATATTACATTTCATGAGTAAATGAGAAATTATGGAGAGAAATAAAACCGTTGTCGACAACGTATTTTCATATAAGATGGCATTTGATATTACCAGAAGTAATAAATAAAGTGAGCTCAGAACCGTCGAAGAATACCGACGTAAAATATTGGCCAAAATAGAAATAAACAATTCCTGCAGAATTGTTATCATGTGATGCATATGGACTTGAAGTCCAAACACCTATGAGGTGATGCTTGTTGAATATCAGTGGGTATTTGTATAAATGAAATGAAAATGTGATATATAAATCACGAATATATTTCCTGCAGAAATAATATTGATATATTTTTGAAGTTAAAGAGATCATATTGAGATTTGTATTAACTTGATAGTTACCAAGAATTTGGGTATGCATGAAGCATATAGTTCTGAAGTACATATTCTATCAAGTCTTAAAATCCTTATATGATCTAATGCAAGGTAAACGCATGTGGAACATATTATTTTCATATATTTAAGTATTTATATTATCTTTATTGCAGTTTATATAGATAATTTAAATGTCATTGAAGCTCCAGAAGAGCTCATGAAAACTGCAGAAAGCAGGAATTGATTATGAGGCTCCAGAAGAGCTCATAAAAACTGTAGAAATCAGTGATTGATTATGAGGCTCCAGAAGAGCTCATGAAAAATGCAGAAATCAGGGATTGATTATGAGGAAATATAATTTCCTGTTATGGATGCAATCACATTCAGATTAGTTTGGTAGTTACAAACAGATTGGATATGCAGTTAATGGATTTGGTTACTGCATATTTATATAGGTCATTAGACCATGATATATATATGAAAATCCCTGAAGGATATAAAAAGCCTGAAGCTTCTAATCTGAATACATCCAGAAATATATATGAAAATCCCTGAAGGATATAAAATGCTTGAAGCTTGTTATCTGAGTACATCCAGAAAACAATCCGGACGCATGTGGTATAAACGCATTAGCGAATATTTATTGAAAGAAGGATTTGAAAAATAATCCAATATGCCCATGTGTTTTTATTAAGAGATTCCGGATTTGTTATTATTGCGATTGATGATTTAAATCTTCTTGAAACTCCTGAAGAGATCAGAAGAATTTGAAATATAAAACCCTTTCGGTTTCAAGGGGGAGATAAATGTGCATGAGAAATAAAATGGAGCACACAGAATAGCTACCAGAAGATAGATACACAAATATGAATATTTGTGAAATTTTATTATCTTGAAGCAAAAATTACAGAAATTTGAGGCATTTCGCCTCATTCTTTAAACGCTCTTGTTCTTCAAGAATCTGCATGGCATCTCTGTCTAAAGGAGTAGGCAATCTAAAAGAAGACTTAAGCAGAGATTTTAATCTCCTATTCTCTTGCTTTATTGTTTCTATCTTCATATTAGACTCCTGAAGAAGTCGCTGAAGGATAGAAATTTTCTCATGGAGTTTGTCCAAATCATAAGGTTTGGATTGTAGTCGCTGAGAAAATGCATAAATAGTTGAAGAGTAATGGGCACCGAGATTTACAAGCTCATAGATAGCTTCAACATCTGACTTATTAGTCAGATTAGCACCTGTGGTAGAAGCAGGAACAGCTGATGAGCTAGGTGCATAATACCTTATATATTGGCCATGAGAAGATTGCTGAGCCATTGCAGAAAAAGAATGCAGAAAGAGATTGCAGAATAAAATTGCAGAAAGAGATTGCAGAGTAAAAATGCAGTATGATTACAGAAAAGTGAAGAAGATGAGATGCGAATGAAGATGAGCTGAATATCTCTTTTATAGAGAAAAACTAAGCACCTCTATTGCTTCACGGCATCCCTCGTGAAGCATCTCTCTACAAGAGACGAGGCGTAGCATCATAGCCCTGCGGCGCCTGATAGCAGATGTAGCATTATAGCCTTTCGGCGCCTGACAGGTACATAAGAACTGTAAAATCCCGCGATGCTTGTCTGGCCTAAAAAGATGGCCACCGTTTTTGAATATAGAGGTTTGCGGCTTAATTTTGATAACTCCTCAGTAATTATGTTATTTACAAGAACTCCAGAAGAGTACAACTCCAGAAGAGCACAACTCCAGAAGAGTAGTGAATTCAATGATCTTGGATCAATATGGTGAATTTCACTATAAAGTCCTGAATACTCCAATGGTTGCTCGATAATTTGATGAGCAGAAAAATCCATTTCGTCCTGAAGACGATGGAGAAATTCTAGGTCCTGAAGTACCTTATCTCCAGTTCAATTGAAGCCCTGAATATGTGATTATTTGGATCAAGTCTACAATTAGATGGATATACAGATGCGAGTTATCTATCAGATCCACACAAGAAGTTCATTGCAATTCATGAGAAGAAAGTTGAAATTAATGTCAAGCAGATACGGTCAAGTAATAATCTGGCAGATTTATTCACTAAAGCATTACCAACTGCAACATTGGAATGCGGAGAATTGAAGACATATTATCATGCACTTTTCAGGGGGAGTAAAGTCTTGAAGACTTGTGCTGATTGTACTCTTTTTCCTTCGCTAAGGTTTTATCCCACTGGGTTTTCCTTTGCAAGGTTTTAATGAGGCAATCTTAAAGCACTTGGCGATATACAGAATATTGTACTCTTTTTCCTTCGTCATTGGTTTTTTCCCACTGGGTTTTTCCATGACAAGGTTTTAACGAGGCATATTCTTTATATGTGGTCATCCAAAGGGGGAGTGTTAGAAACCAAATTCAAATTGTATTGTATGACCACTTTTATCTAGTCGTCAAAAGCATAGTACTAGTCGTCAAATGCATAGCGACTCTGGAATACTTCAGAATGTTATAGAAACTCTTTTGTACTCCTATATATATCGCTATAACATTTAATGAAATTCATAAGTTTCATAACAAAGAAGTCATTTTTCTTCTTCAAAATGCCATTAATTTTAAAAGGTTGTGGAAGAAATTGTACAAAAGACTTGCATCCCCACTGCTACACGTGGACGATATCTTGGTTGGAGTTGGTAGCGCCGGAAAATAGTTTCTCAGAATTTTCGAAGCTATGGACTGGTGGGACAAAACAAACCCAAGTAGGATAAAACAAGCCCAAGTAAGGTTGGGCCGGCTTGGTCATAAACGAGAATTTCTCATTTCCGATCAATACGGAATTCTATACATGCCACTTTAAAATACATTCTATTAACATTTGTAACGGAGAGGGATAACACATATATGGGCTTATACTCCAAATTAAATTACTAATTAAAGATACAATTCGAGTCTCATTAAAACAATTACAGAGAATAATAACTTTTTATTTTTAAACAATATGAGATCTCAAATACTATTCATAAAGAACTCAACTTAGCTAAATATTCAAACATAGCCTTAATATCCATATCATGAGCATATCTGTTTTTTGGGAAGGGAGATGCTTATTAAATGTGTATTTTGGGCGTTGCTGGCTGAATAATGCTCGAGTTGTTTTGGTAAATATGTTATGGAGTTGAAAGGAGGCTGCTTGTAATATAGGATAATCTTTCGTATTTTAAAGCTTCTTTTCTTAATTAATGCACATGTTTACTGAGTAATGCAGCCAGTAATTGAAATGATAAAAGCAGAGCCATTTTCACAGTTTCTCTGACTTGCCCAGATCTCCTATTCACTTTTTTGGGAAGAAACTTAAATCTATTGACTAATATACATTGAAGAAACCAGACATATACGCCATGAAAAGTATTTTCGCTGAGCCGGCCGCCGGTGGTTTTTCCGATTGACAAACATACACTTTTCAGCAACACTTGTCCAGCCAACCCCGTATTGCTCCAAAGACTTCCTTAGAGTTATTCCAAACAAAAGTTGCAATCATTTTTTAGTACTAGCACACATTTTACAGATATATTGGCTTCGTCACTTTTTTTTTTAATATAAAATAAATGTTGAGTTCTGTCACATTATTAGAATGCGTAAATAATACATAAAAGTGACCGTATGTAACATAATTGTATTAATATACTCATGACAATTTCTTTGTGAAAAACTCAGGATACATGCATTTTCATACACCCCTTGCGCACAAAACGTGACCTAGCAAAAGATTAAACGTTGCGTTTTGGTGTGGGATTGAGAGAAAACATCCTCCTCCTTCATCCATTCCCCTGTATCCCTCCCTTTATCTTCTTCTCCAATCTCTAAACCATGCCTTATGCCATTCCCCTGTAGCATCCATTTTCTTCTCTCCCCTTCTCTTCTCATCTCAATCTCTTAACCATAAAGCTAGCTAAAAGACACCTTCTCGATTCTTCCATAAGAAGCCCTTCTCTTGTACTTATTATTTTTTAAGAAAATGGAAGATGAGGCGATCAGCATAGCAATTCTCCATGGGAGTAACCATAGGAGCTCTTTTTCGTTGCGGAATGTCCAGTTTGTACTTAAAGGCTGAAGAATTTATATGAAATAATCCACCAATACCTTTTTTCATTACTCTTTGATTTTAAAGATCTCGAAATATACTCGGTTAAAGTCCAATTGATCTTAATAAATTTAGAAAAATAATAAACCTATAATTTTTTATATAAGTATATTTTAAATGAAAAATATTTTTGTAAACTAATTTATAAAAAAAAAATCGTATTACAGAAATACCTTCATGATGGTATACTCGTATATTTATAACTTTTTTCTGCACTCATCTCATTTTCCCTATTTAAAATGGACGATGCTAATCGTACGCACAAAAAAGGGACATATCCACATAACTTTTCGTCATTTTTTTCTTTGCTTATGTTTTGTTTTAATGAAAATGATATACAGACGAGAAAGTTGCATGGATATGTAAGATTTTTGTAGCAATCATGATCCTCCAAAAGTTTTAATTGATGGAAGCCAGCTAAAGTCAACCTGTGGAAGTTCAAGAACTGCCTTCCATGACTGTTGTTGGGTGGTTGACTCCTAGCCTTTTTGTATTTGCACTGGTTGCATAACTTCATAATCAGAGCAAGAAAATATACTTTCTTTCTTTCTTTGCATTTAATATTTCAGAGCAAAGATCATTGGAAATGAGCATTAAGACTTACCAGTATTAGCCTACTGCCAAAATGTGAGGGATATATCAATCCATTTGGAACAGGCTTGGCTTATCAAAGCACAAAAATGCTAAGAATTTCAGTTTGGTTTGCCTTTTGCCAAGAATGAGATGAGAAAGGAAAAATAAGAGAACAGAAACTAGAAGAGAGAAACCAGGTATTCTGTCTGTGCTTGCAGTACTTAATTATTGGCTTTGAAAAGACTCGCTGAAATTTGGATCGAGAGCTTCTAAAGTTTTCTATATTGAAACTCTACCATGAACTTTGAACAAACAACACGAGATCTCATCTCAGTTCCCTGTGAAGGCCAATCAGTGTGTCACTTTTTATTGAGAAATTCAAGCAGATTATTGTGGGAAAAAACTTATCTTGAGTTGAAGGTTCAGCTGGATTTTATGGAGTTTTGGATACTGTGTTTATCTCTTTCCAAATTGAATTGCACAATTCATGGAGGATCTCTATTCATCCATCAAAGTTGGAACTAGAAGACAGTACTATGACACAAGGGCAAAATAAAATCCCAATCTCTGTGCTAATTAGAGTCTAAAACAAAACCCCGAGCATCAGGAAACAAAACAAAGACCAGGATCATACCCTGCAAATACAAGCACTGAACTGAATATTGTGAGACCATTCATCATATCAAATGATTGTAGGGCTAATATAAAAAACCCTTGACTAAGATTTTACAATATCAGAGCAAGCAACTTTGGTTGACACAATCAACTGCTAAAACATTCAGACAACAAAGTAGATGTCAAGGAAATAGATAACGAGTAATAGGCAGAACTAACTTTAGCTTGAGAGATCATTTTTCAGAAAGACTATGAATCATGGAAAAGCTCATGCACAATCATCATCAAGATGCCTACAAGGAATATTCCATGATATTCAACAAGTTCGGTTAAAAATGTGCATATAGTTTAGAGCCACTATAATATAATGATATGATTTTGTATAATGCTAGTAGATATTTACTGTTTTCTGACATATTAAGAGAAAGATCTCACGGAAGCAAGGTCTATGAGCTTGAGGAAAATTCAAGCACCGTGAAATGGAGGCACAAATTCTCATAAAACTAAGGATCTAAAAGGCAAACAGATATAATGCAGAAAGATATGATGAGAAAATTATAAAGAATAAACGACATTCATAGAAATTAAAGCTACCATCAAGTTGCTAGATGGAGAGCCACTGAATTAGCTGTTATACTGTCCATAAACAAAGCGCACATTCTTTCTTGGCAGACAAGATGCTTTAAAACTGGCCACAATTGAAATAGGTGCATTTCCTCATGCCAGACAAAATGGTGGGTACAAATCATTTCAGAATCTAAAGTTAGTTTTCCACTAACAGTGCAGAAACAAGCACCATGCAGAAATGTGCCACATTCCACTATATATGATGTGGCTCATTTATCACCACCATTCCACTTGCATCCCACTATATATGATGTGGTGCATTTATCACCATTTGATGATAAAGAAGCATGCAATAAATGATCATTCAATGGTGGTAAATGTGCCACATCTTACTTAGTGGGATGCAAGTAGGATGGTAATATGGTATATAAAATTTTCCATACAGAAATGACCTCTACATGCAAGCATGTTTTTATATTTATTTTCAGCTAAAATCAAGGCATTGGAAGCATAAACACTCCAATTTGAAGCATTCCTTGGGACACGTCTTTTAACTCATAAATACCATAAAAATGCACACTTTCCTAACAAAACATCAGTTTGACTGCCACAAGATTTGAACTAGTTCAATTTCCATAATTAAAATTGGCTGGTGGGACTTTCTGCATAAGTAAGGAAGTTGCATTGTTCAACAAGCAGACATTAGGCAAATGGCAAGATTTTGCACAATCTGAAATGCAAGCGAGTGAGTAACAATAGCAATTGCAATGCAAATATAATTTTGGATGAAGAGTCCAATGTCATTTGTGACATTTTCAATAGTCAGCCAAAATCAGGTTGTTGTTGCAGGAATGATTCATTTAGCACCAGGATAGGGATTAGAGGTGAAGTTATTTGACCAAATATTTACACATTCATTTTTATTAAGAAATGGTGAGTAGATCTTCATGTATAGAGAATGGTGATATTAAAATACAGGACAAGAACAAAAGTAACCTTGAAGGTAAAAATGATAGGCCACAGTCAAGCTTTATGATTGGAAAAGCTTTCCACCTAATGCCTAAAACATCAAGGAAAAACTTTATGATTGGAAAATCTTTATGTAGATTATAAGGATATTATAGCAAAAATGCTCGAGTTCTAACTTGAAAGATACAACACAGGTTGGAGCCGAGTCATTATGACACTGCCCTGCTGACATTCCTTGCTGAAACTAGTAATAGAACCTCTACAACATGTCGATAGCAGACATATAAAACAGATTATACCAGAATGAAAACAGCGTTGTAAAGAAAGTCTAACCCCTTTTTCCAGGGTCATTTATGGGATACATTAAATTAGAGAGCGACTCTTCAATCACATCTTATTAGAGGACGATGGATAACATGTTACATATAGAATCAGCTAAAATGCTAGAACAAATGGAATACACTAATTTGAAAGGTAAAAAGGTAGTCTTCTACAAAATTTCAGAGCCAGCTATTTGCTTCGACGGATTTAAGAGCATATTCAATAAGCTTCATTTTTACCAAAACGTGAAGAGAAAACAGATGTTATCTTGGAAACAAATAATGAAGCCGCAAACCGCAAATGAACGAACTATAACGTTATATCAACTAAATAAATTCAGTCAGTCTATGAAAGATTCGGAAAAACATACATCATCATCAAGAGCACTAAATATGTAAAAATTGGCCCAACATCCCGCGTACATACACGTGAAAAAGACATAAACTTGCAGTCTTCATTGGCATTTCGGTCTATGATAATGAATACCCATGATTGATGACGAATCGTATGCTCCTCATTTCTCCTTCTTCTCCTCCTCCTCCTTTAAAATCCCAGGAAAAAAAAAATAAACTAGACCAAAAACAAAACAAGAAAAAAATAAAAACTAAAAAACAGGTGTGAAATATTTCAAAGAAGCTATATTTATATTTATGTTTATAGAGATAATATATATTGCCTGGCTTCATCCTGTCTGCCTTTTTCCACGCAGAGAGAAGAGCTACATTGTCCAGCTCTCATCTATGAAAGCCCAGAAAGGACCTTCGATCCAGAGATGCATGAGGAGAAGATACCTGATCTTTGAGACTGAGGGAAGCCTGGCCATTGCATGAAGGGTGAGAGAAGTACAAGTCTTCCATAGCCATAGCAGAACAGAAAAAAAAATAAAAATAAAGAAAGAACAAAGGAGAGGTGGCCAAGCCCAGCACAAAGCTTAAAGCTCGCTCAGTAATGTTTGAGTTTTTCCTTTAGAGAGAAAGAGGTAGTTTCAGTGTGAGGAGAAATGGCGTGCCGTGCTCGATTGGTTGTCGAGGAAGCAAGCATTTTTTTTTTTCGTAGATGCACTAAACATTTAGGATTTGGGTCGGCCTGTGAAAAGCCATTTTCAACTTTCTCTGTTTCTCTTCTGCCCGGACTCTCCCGTCCTTTGTGCAGAAAATAGTATAAAAAATGCACGGTTTATAGGCATCTCAATAGAATAAAACGGAAACGCTAGTGTTACAGTGCTACTACTTTGTGCGTCGACGACATGAAATCTCAAAAGTCGAAGCTTTTCAATTTGAGTTGTTTTTTTTTTTTCCTCCCCCTCCTCTTCATTTTAGGCTTAACAATTAATTTTAGATATCACAGTCAGAATATTTATGTAACAAAATTAACTCAGATATTTTCTTGGATACTCCGGGCAGAAATCCTCGCCACATTTATATATTCGGATGGAGATTTGGATACAACAAAATATGAATTTGGGTGAATAATAATTTTTATGAAAGTTTCAGTCTCATAGTAAACAATACGAATAATGATACATACAGTTATCTAAATATCACATAATTTTTTTTAAAAAGAATTATACAGTACTTACATATTTCATAACTATAAATATTATTTTTTAAATAAAAATTATACTTTATAAAGCTTAAAAAAAAAATTTTAGAATGTAATTTTAGAATGGTTAGAAAAAAAAAATTTATGTCCTCAATATCCCAATATTTTATAAAGCTTAAATGTTTCCTTTTTTTTATTTTTTGTTTTTTTAATGGAGAGCATTGAGAAAATAATTGGACATATTGAAAGCAAAAAGAAGAATGTGGTCCATAGGCTATTAAAAAAATTTGATAGGAGTTGTACTGAGAAAATAAATAAATAAATAAAAGTTCTCATTAAATGTTTGAAAAAATTTTCTGCAGACTGCAGCTTTGAGAGGTCAACTTTATCATCTGCATATTGGATAAAGGGTAACCATCAAAAACTCTGCCAAAATAAAAGATGAGAGTGAATGTGAATTGTAATGGTGCATGCTTGCTGTATGCCCACCATGGTTCTCCATTGTATCCATTTTTGTGTCGGCAGATATATATATATATATATTAAAAATTTAAAAATTTTATATATAGTTATTTTTACGTATTCTTTATATGTTATATATATCAGTCCTATTGGATACAGTCGCCACTGTGCAAACGGGATGTAATCGGGGGGATGTGGCACAATTTAATGAAAAAAAAAATCAAAAGTAATAGGAACATCGGACATGGGACGATTTAGTGAAAAAAACAAACGAAATAAAAAAAATCTAAGCCACAGATTTTTTTTTCATAAAGAACTTGGTGGGTTTCGGCGTTTCGCCATTTCAGACTTCCAGTAATCAAGCTCAAGGCACTCATAGAAACGAAAGCAAGAAAAGCACCTAATAAAACTGACAAGGCCAAGAGAGAACTTGGTGGGTTTTGCCATTCCGGTAATCAAGCCTCAAGGCATCCATGGAAACGAAAGCAAGAAAAACACCCTTAAGAACATCGGAAAGACTAGGAGAGAACTTGGTGGGTTTCACTGTAATGGTATTTCTTAAGAGTATTGGAGCTGTCCAATAAATATGGTTCCAGTAATGTCGAAACCCACCAGAAAAGGGGGTAGTTCCGATTCCATTATTTCTTAACATCTTCTCAAACACCTTTTATGTTTTCATATTTCATTGTGATTATTATCATCTTTGTATTTCTCATTAGCTAGATTACAATCCAACCAGACTGTGACTCTTACAATAAAGGAATTTAACAACTTCAACATAGAACAAGGAAGGGGAAAGTTGCTGTAGCTTCGTGGGTTCGTGGATAAGATGAAAAATTCTAAGGAAGGTTGAGAATGACAAAAGGAGATGAAATCACATACCTGGAACACGAAGGAGAATAAGAAGTGGAAAACCAGAGCTTGCTCACATGGTAGAAGAAGACGAAGCTGCGAAGTTGATACGAAGACGAAGGACTCTATTTTGGAAAGAGGCTTCAAAGGGCTTCGAACTACTCCGTGGGAAGACGAAGGGAGGAAGAGCAACATTGGGAGGGAGGACTTCATATTACTCTGTCGTTTTGATGCATTATGGAAACGCAGCGTTTCTATTTTTCCACGCTGGCAACCTCGACTTCTCAGCGCTTACATTCAGCGCTTGTATTTAGCATTTTTCTATATATATATACATTTTTTTATATGATAGAGCAATACTATATATAATCCCCAAATGGGATAGAAAAATGTTGTTTGTCATTTTAAATTTTGTCATATTTGTTCGGTTTAATTTTTTGAGAGAAGAGATTGTAAATTCAAATCCTAACTTTACGCTCTAAATAATTTAAATAAAAATTCCACATTATCTAAGATGGAATGAAGATAATATTTCTGTTGGCATTAACCATTTCTCATATTAAGGGTTTATAATTAATTAATTAATTAATATAGATCTAATCTTGTAAGAGACATTTGCATGGGTCCAAAATACCAAAGGTTGAAAGAGTACAATTAATTCAGTAACGACTGCCTATATTTGTTTTGTCTTTTGGTCTCTTTCTCAGATTAAGGAAAAAAACAACTAATTTTTTCAGAAGGAATAATTTAATTAATCAATTTTTTTTTTTTTTATAAAAGCATCATCCGGTTGTCTTTAAAGTCAAACGGGCTGATTCTAAAAAATTTATGGGATTTTCAGTTCTGGAAAAATGTTATTTGGTTTTTTTTTTAATATATAATGGACTAAATCGGATCGGACTGATTTATATATATATATATTTATTTTTATTATATATAAATAATTTGTCAAATAATTTATTTATATTATATATATTATATACTAAATTTCTAATTAATATAACATGAGATTTTAAAATCATAAAATTCATATATAATAATCTAATAACATATAATTGATATTACATTTGATATAAGATAAAATAAGAATAAATCTTATTATAACATTTGATATAATATATAAATTTTAATTTTATAACATAAAATCTTATAAATAACATAAAATTAATATATCATAAAATCTTTTAATTTTAATTTTATGTAACCATCCTATTATCACTAACATATATGATAATATGATTCTTATAAATAATGTACTAATACTATAATAGTTTTACTATAATTCTTATTTTTGTTGCATATCATTTTTATATTAAGATAATATTAAGATAATTTTTTTTTAAAATTTATTGATTTGGTGTTCCAAGCTCGACTTCCTAAACGCCCGACTTTGCTAGTTCATTAGGAAAACTTGTAAAACCGGACTAAACAGGATCAAAACCCGTAAAACTAGAAGTACCAGTTTTGGGGATGTATCGGTTCTTCAATTCTCAAAACCGGAATATACCGATTTGGTTTTAAATTATGCCCAAAATCGGACCAATTTCATCCCTATCCTCCATATTAATGGATGCATTATGTTAAATATCTAATTAAATAAGGTGAAGTGTAAAGTCAGAGTTCAAATTCAAAATCTCTACTCTGATACCATATTAAGCTAATAGGAATATATTAATTTAATTATTTATTTTATATAGAAAAATATACTTTAATTTTGAATTACTATGCGTTTCAAACATTTTTATCCAACTTAACAATAGATTTAGACAATGGTGCACTTGCAACTTTATGGTAATTTAAATATGCAAATATCAATTTTGATAAATTATGACTGGAAATCAATTAAAAGTTACAAAATATATATTTTCCCAAATAACAAGTAGTTAGGATAAATATTCTTGGGTTAGATCTATTTTCATAAATAGTACTAAAAGTTTAAGAACATTAACTTACCAATCTCTCAAACCCTCTCTAAACCCATACTTGATGCCTACTTTTGTGCCCATCTAAGTTGGGTAGGAGTTTTAAGTTTTCATATAAATTTCATATTTATTTTTTTTATTAAAGAAATTACATGGCATTTGTACACTATACGATTACAAATATAATTTCTCGGAAGTCAAACCATAACATTTTGCGCTCTCTCTCTCTCAACTTGCACTACTTCAACAGTAATTTTAATTTGTTGGGTACTCCATTCAAATGGAACCAACTTGCACTGCTTCAACACTTTCGGCATGCCCAAATTATACCATGCCGAAAGTGACAAATCAATTTAAGGAATTAAAAACTCATCAGCAATAATTCATCTTTGATGATCAATATTTGTTGTCTGCTGTCTTATACTATGATGTCTTTTTCTCTTCTTTTTTTTTTAATATTTATTTATTTATTTATTTACTAAATTCAATCCTATCATAATTTCCACCATTTTTTCTTGACCAAAAAGAAGAAGAAAATGCAAGACAGGCAGACCGGGTGGGGCCAGAAGAAACACAGATAAGATGCCCCACAGAATTGTTGTTCTAATCATGGAGGTTGTATTGCTCGTGTTTGTCCAATATATGGACGACAATGTATAGCCCACTTGCCCATGTATTATTATGTATTCAAACCTGTAAATATTTATATAAATATATGTATATATATTTCTCACAAAAATTAAAATTTTATTTAAATACATTCTTAAATTGATATGATTTGATATGATACGTTAATATTAGATCATAAGTAGTGTGCATAGAGGGTAGATCCTAGTTTTCCATCTTAACTAATATTCTTTTATGAGCATTGTTATGTGCAATCACTTTTACGTATTCTTTGTGCATTCCACTGATGTGATTGATTTTTAATTGTATTAATTTTTTTAATACATAGCTAATTACATTAATGAAGTACGTAGAAATGATTATACATAAAAATTTTATTGAATCACTTTTGCTTACTCCTTGTACATTCTACTGATATAATTAGTCAAAACAGTTATTTTATATTAAAAAAGTGACGCAGTCAATCATATTAGTCAAATTTTTTTTTTGTTTTTGTTCAAATAATTTTTTAAACTACTTAGATATTTAAAAAAAAAAAATCACATATTCATTTAAAAATACTTACTTAACCATTAAATAAAAAAAAATGAATTTCGATAGAAGATTTCGTGTGGATGTAGTAGTGTTTTTCTTATATATGAATTCGAAAATAGAATATCTTAATATATAATTATATATATATATATATATTTATATAATTTCTGAGAGTTATTATGGATTTAAAATATATTATTTTTTAAATGTTGATAATAAGAGAGCCGCTTGTGACGTGAGATATACGTGGTTTTGGAGGCTTTTAGTTAAGAAAAAAAATAAAAGGTACCGTTGTGCTTTGAATATTTCTGAACTTATGTTTATGATAATGGACAGGCTGCCAGAGGCAGGTCGGATCTCCTAAT
This sequence comes from Carya cathayensis, assembly GCA_011037825.1. Lineage (NCBI taxonomy): Eukaryota > Viridiplantae > Streptophyta > Magnoliopsida > Fagales > Juglandaceae > Carya > Carya cathayensis. The sequence continues at coordinate 807,048 of QGSO01000178.1, forward strand.
CAACATAAAAACATAGGAGACAAAAGCCGGACATCTCTAGTCTAGACTCTACACCCTAAAAATACCATTCTCTTCCTTTCTATTTCTTTTATTTATATTCAATAACTATGACAAGAAAATAAATCTTTTGCAGTTTGCTGTTCACAACGTGGTCCATAGATTATTCGAAATAAAAAAACATCATGTACTCAAGTTGTAAAGAGTTTATGGTATGCACATCTTGAACATTAAAAACAAACTCAATCACATATGAATCATGATATAAGGTATATTTGGTTCGACACTGTACTTACGTCTATTAAATTGCAGAGAATTTTATTTCAAATAATAACAAAAATATTGTGGCTACAATACAAGAATACAATATCGAAAGTTCATAATCTAGCAGGTTAAATATAGAGCCAAGAAACGGGTTAAAAAATGTTCTCCATATCCCGAAAGACTTGTCCACAACCGCTCTATATTGGGGCTATCAACCTATGCTTCCGTTGTATGGCCCAAGTCTCATTAAAAATCTACTACTAATCTGCAATGAATCATTCTCAAGTTTGGTCATCAATTGGGCTACCTAAAGTTAGTATTCAATTTTCTAAGTTTTTCTTTTTCTTGTTGATCTTTCCCTAAAGTTAGTATTCAATTTCATCTTGGGCAATAGAGAAATTGATTGTAGTATGGTGTAGGGCTATATAAGTGAGGATATAATGAAGTAACACTCTCTACACTGCACACAGGGGTTGACAACTCACTGTCTCAATTTTGATAGCCAACTTTTTTGTTTCCCACCCCTCTCCATCTGGTTAAGTTTGTATGGCCATTTATGGGGTAGTTTGGCCAATTGTTGAGAGAAAATAAAACTATTATAATTCATTTACGAGTAATGTTAGATGGGGCAGGTGTGCAAGTCTCTTTTATTCTTTTTTTAAACAAGAAGTAGGTTTTATTATTAAAAAATAAATTTTTTTGTGTTGATTTTAAATTTATCAATTTTTTTAAAAATAAATGAGCGAGAATTGTACAGATAAGAGTGAATATACACATTCCTCATTTATTGTGTGGTTCGTAGGCTTAAAATTGAAATTAATAGTTTTGAATCATTGACATGTAATAATTGTATATGTTTATTTCTTGGGATATTTTTATTTTTCGAAAATCATATTACTAAGTAATGATGGATCAATGATAGTGAGTTTTTATTCAACATAATCTATAAATGACATCATTATGGCTACAAAACCAAAACCTAGCCGGATGAACACCCAATCCATAAAAACAGGACTCATCATTAATTTGTATTTCGAACATTAATTCCAAAAAATTGGGTGAAAACTATTTAAAAGGAAGGTTATTTTATTTTAAAATCTGAATTATGAACAATACCAAAGATGTGTGTGTTCTAAGGGCTTTCACTCTTAAGGGGCCCAAAAAACAAAAAAAAAATGGAGGAGGAAAAACTCTAATAAAATCCAAAATTAATTTATAACTAAATAAATAAAAAGTAGCCTTTTCACTTTTTATTGTATAGGCTGGCCAATCTATACATAATTATAATAATAATAATCACTTTTAATAAATAATCGTTTTTTTTTTTTACTTTTAATTGTGTAGTTACTTCCTTAATCTTTAATAAAATAAATTAAATTAAAAAATTTGAACTGTAACTTTGAGCAATAACTTTTGAGGGTTCAAGAAGCATTTTTCTTTCTATATATATCTGGTTAGGATCAAGTCCACACACACACACATATATATATATATATAGTGACAACCGTAAATAAAAGAAATTAGTCAATTTTTAAGTCTCTTGATTGGGTTAAGATTAATGATCGGTTTGATACTTTCATTGGTGTTCAGTTTTTAAGAAACAATATCAATGCATGTTAAGAAGCCACTGTGATTGCGACCAGACTACTTGAGAGAAAAACGTGAGTTCAAATCAATTAAATATGTCAATGAAATGCATTCTAGACAAGCACTAGAGGAACTTAATGCTTTTGATTACATGAGTGGATTTAAAATAAATCCTTTAGTGTTTGGTATCTTTGGAATTTTTGGGATGAATTGTCATGTTTGTTGGAAGAATTTGATTATTCTATTAAACAATGATTTAGATAGGGAAATAAGGTCTCTGATTTTTTTGGCTAGAAGAGATGCTTTGGAGGAGAATAATATGATTAGGGAGGTGAGTTTGTTGCCTCGCGAAGTCCGTGGATTGTATAGAATGGATTGGCTGGGATTGGCAGATATTCCTGTTTCATGATTGTTTGGTTGGGGTGTTTCTTTACTGGTTTGTTTTATGGGTATTTCGATGTTTATTCGAGTGTATTTGATTGTTTTGGGAGAGTTATTTTAGTTAATTATGATGTTTATCTTGTTACTAATGTATTCATTCGCCACAAGTAAGGGTAATTTTTAATAAATTTGGAGAGTGACCACTCTTGGACATGTGGTCGCCGACTCTTTAAAAAAAAAAAGCTTTAATTTTTACACTCACAGACTGATGTGGAAACTTTCTACATCAACAATGCAAAAAAATGATTGTGTTTTAGTTTTTTTAAAGCTATAATGGATCTCACTATAAGTGATGTGTTAACACGTACACTGGCTTATCTGTAGCAAAACTCATATATATATATATATACATATATTATATATAGTTGAAATGCATTAATTTGTAGAAAAATGAAAGAATCCCACGTCTCATTCAGAACACAAGATGCTCTCCAACTTGTAAGTGGAGGCTCATTGCTCACTATCTATAGTGAAAAGAAAGGGTTTTATGCTTTTGCATCGATCCTGCATACACCTCATGATCATCTATTCATACAAAACAATCAAACCCACATTTGAAAAAAGTAAGAAACAAGATGCTCATATATATGATCAATCAGTGAAGTCTCCACATGCCAATTATGCTTTAAGTTTAAAAGTCAGAATTCGATCGAGCCACTTTGGTGCCAAAGATATGCCCCTAATTCCATGCATCCGAATCACACACCACCCTCCACCCCCATACACCAATATATCATCTTCTTTAATATCTTCTTGTCTCTTCTCTTAGGTATACTCCCATCAAATAAAAGAACAAACAAATAACAAACAAACTTCTTATATAAATGCTAGATAATGCTTTCTTTGGCGTGTCTTCAAAATATAGATACTTTGCGTTGTTATAAAGCATTTAGAGCAATTGATTCTCCAAATCTATATATATTTTTTAAAATAAATAAATATTAAAAATTAAAAGTAGGAGGAGCCAGATCATGGCCTTCCTGTTTGAACGTAAGTATAGTAGTATCGAAAATTAGAGAGGACGATCCTATATATATATGGCAAGAAGTCACAAATGCTCTTTCCAGTCGAGTTTGAGTTATAGCTTTCTCAACTCTCCTAGATAATTTAATTAATAAATATTTAGACGCTTGATAGTTAAGTCTTTGTTTAGTTACACAGTTCAGATAAGATGAGATGTTTTGTTAAAAGTTGTATAAATATTATTATAATATCATTTTTTAATATTAGTTTTGTTTTAAGATTTTAAAAAGTTGAATTGTTTATTATATTTTATGTGAAAATTTAAAAAAGTTATAATAATCATATTAGATGAGATAGTTTGGGTTTAAGTATTCAAACTAGCCCTAATAGTTTAAGGTGAATATTTAGAATGGTGGTTCTTCAAATACTTACAAGTGCAAAAAAAAAAAAAATTAAAAAAAAAAAAAGACAAAATGTTTTTGTGCAAAAAATAAAACTGTGAGAATCTACGTACAAACTAATGTTGTTAAAATTTACAAAGACAATATCATAGTAAGTTGCTCTTTATGGTGGTGATCAGTCTCCCATTCACCTAGAGAGAGAGAGAGAGAGTTGTGTTTTTTTTTTTACAGAGATGCCAAGTCCTCATGATGCAATCAAAAGTCAAAATTGTTTATTCTTTAGTCTTATTTGAAGATTTGCAGCAATCGAATGCGCAGGGGTCAGCGTCAATCAGCAACTCAACAACTTCCTTCATGGTTGGGCGAAGGGCTGGGGCTTTGCGGGTACAACGCATGGCAATGTGAAGAACCGTGAACATCTCGTCCTTGAACAACTCTGATAATCTCTTGTCTAAGACCTCCAAAGCTCCTTCTTTTGTTTCCACTTTTTTTGAGACCCAATAGATGATATTATTGCCCTCTCCAAACTCTGGCTCTACTGGCTTCTTCCCAGTTATCAGTTCCATTAGAACTACTCCAAAACTATACACATCACACTTGGTTGTTGCCTTTGCTGTATATGCATATTCTGTCACAAAAATCATTTTAAGTTGAAATGAAACATTAGGTGATAAATTTGTAATTAAGTTTAAATAAATAATGATATATATTAGCTCCAAATGAACAAGTCTTGCACATGCTTTTGAAAAAAAAAAAAAAAAGTAGACCTCGCTATAAAATAAAATAAAGTGTGAAAAACTCACTTTTTCTTGGTGGAGACCATTTTTTCTTACAAAAGACTTGTGCAAAGCTTGTGTATTTGTAGCTTGTCCCTAACATTACTCCTCTTAAGTTTTGCTATTTTTAAGTTGTGTGTCGGTATGTTACTTCTTGTGAGACCCAGGATAATGTTAAAAAAAGTTAAAAAGACACGCTTTTTCATTATTCCGAGACCCACTCCAGTGGTTTATGAATGTGTCAAACAACTACAACATTACAAGAAATATATTTTGAGTTGACAGTTGAAATTTTCCCTTTTGAGTTCTAAATATGTGATTGAATCCTAGTTTCTTAAGTGGCAAGAAAATTACCTGGTGCCATGTAACCATAAGTCCCCGCAACTACTGTAGTGAATGAATCCTTCCCTCCTCTTGCTTGTAAAACCTTGGCCACGCCAAAGTCTGCAACTTTGGGCTGGTAATTAACATCTAAAAGGATATTGGTTGACTTGATGTCTCTGTGAATGATTGGATGGAGTAGATCATGGTGGAGATATGCTAAACCTTGTGCAATGCCTAATGCAATCTGATGGCGAGTAGGCCAATCCAAATGAATGCAACCTTTGTGAAGAACATCCCCAAGGTTGCCATTTGGCATATACTCATAAATAAGTATGCTGCAATCTAAACTTGAGAAGCAGCAGTACAATTGGACTATGTTTCTGTGCCTTATACTTCCCAGAGTTTCCACCTCTACTTTCAATTCCTTGTCTATGAACAATTGATCCTCTGAAGTAGTCTGTTTTATTCTTTGATTCCATAACTTTTTCACAGCAAAAATTTCCCCATTGCTCAACTCAATCTTGTACACCGTCCCAGATCCTCCATGCCCCACGATGTTCTTGTCTACCATGGCTTCTAACACCTCGCGTTGATCAAAACTTCTTCGATGGAAGCTTTTTACATCATATGAATAGAAAGATGAAGACAATGTCTCTTCATGTTCTATCGCAGTTCTTTTTTGACTAAACCGGCGCTTTAAGAAAAGGAGAGCTCCCAGAAGGATGAGAACAATAGAAACTCCAATTGCCCAGATGGAATTTAGTTTCTTTCGGTTGTAAGTCTTTGAACAAATGGGAAACCTTTGATCAAAGGAATTGACATAGATCAACACACAAAGTTCTGGGTTGCCAAAGAAGTTTTCTCCCAACCCTCCTTTTATTAATGAGAGAGGAATTGGACCAGAAAGCAAATTGTTTGAAAAGTTGACAGAGTTAGGCAACAATTCAGATAGGCTTTCTGGGATACTTCCAGTCAACTGGTTGTTTGAGAGATCAAGAACGTTGAGAGATTTTAGCAAAGAAAGTGAATCAGGGATGGGAGATGTGAACTTGTTGATTTGTAGCAGCAGCATATTTAGTTTTCTCAACTTGCCAATTTCTGAAGGTATTGGACCAGACAACAGATTATTACTAAGATCAATCTTCACCAAATTGGTAGCACTGGAGATTTCAGGAGGTAAAACACCTGAAATCTTGTTACTCTGTATGAACAATTCTGATAAATTTCTAGCATTCCCGATTGTGTCAGCAAGGTTTCCAGTCAAATTATTGTAACCCAAGTCAATGATTGAGGCGTGAGGAAGACTCAGAAGTCCTTTAGGTATGGGTCCCTCTAAACGATTATGACTAACTCGAAACCGTAGCAAAGTCACACATTTTTCATATGTGTAGGGTAAATTTCCAGAGAACATGTTATCAAGTACAAGAAAGTAAAGCAGTCTACCTCCCTTGCAAACCTCTGTTGGCAATGGACCCGACAGACCATTTTCTGATAAATCTAGAACAATCAACTGTGATGAATGTCCTAGATTTCGTGGAACTTCTCCTGTCAAAAAATTGTCATAAAGTGATAAAATTGTCAAGGTCGTTGAATTTTCAATTGCACCTGGGATTTCTCCTGTAAGGCTGTTGTTGTAAAGCTGTAGGACTTGGAGCTCGGGAAGACGACAAATGGATTCTGGGATATTGCCCGTCAACCTATTGACAGACATGTCCAGGTCTATGAGCTCAGACAGATTTCCAAGCTCCTCAGGTATGTTGCCAACAAGTTGGTTGTAGTAGAGCTCAAGCTGTTTTAAGTTTTTCAACAACCCAATCTGTGCTGGAATTCTACCAACGAGGTAATTTCCACTTAATTCAAGATCAACAAGAGATGTCATATTTCCTATTGTTGTAGGGATCGTACCCTGCACCATGCATGTTGTCAAGATCATAGACTTGAGCTTTGTCAACCTGGAAATGTTCTCTGGGAGTTGCCATATGTTGAAAGCATGGTTTTCATTGAAGTTAAGCACCTCCAGATTGGTGAGATTGGTGACTGACATGGGGAAGTTGCCCGCAAAGTAATTGTATGACAAATCAAGTATCCTCAGAGACTTCATAGGCGAGAAATCAGGAAGAGTTCCTGATTGATACAAGCGACTCATGTTAAGCTCTTCCAAGAAGCTACAGTTGACGATGCTAACAGGAAAGTTGCCACTGAAATTGTTGCTGCTAAGGCGGAGCACTCGCAATTGTGGCAGGTAAGAGCACACATTTTCGGGGAAGTCACCTGACAGTGACCAACCGGAGACATCGAGCTTGACAACATGACCTTGATCATCGCACCCAACTCCATTGAACATGCAACAAGGCTTCCCTCCCGAGACATCCCAATTAGACAAGGAGTTCCCCAAGACAGACTTTTTCATCAGGGTGAAGAACTCAGATTGGTTTGTTTTGATTGCTTGAGAAAGACAAGAGAGTGACAAAAGTAATCCAAAAAGGAAGATAACATACCTCAGAGCCATTTGCGAGAGTAAGAGGCTTTAAGATGGTTGTTATAAGGAAGGAGGAGAGGAAGAGAAGAAGTATATAAGTGGAATGATTGGAGGGATCATTGGGTGTATTAGCAATAGGCTTGGTGAGGAAAAGGATGTACTTGTAGTAGTAGTGATTAGAGAGAGAGAGAGAGAGAGAGAGAGAGAGAGAGAGAGAGAGAGGAAAGTGCCTAGCTTTGCATAAAGGGGCTTTTTGTTTATACGCCACTAAGTTATTCCAACATGCAATATATACAAGTACATTATAGTGAAAAGAACTTTGATATAAATTGTATCTGATTCTAATCACCATTCATTGTCTTGATTAGGATCTGGAATCAATGTGATCAATCTCTTTACTTTTTTTTTTTTTTTTTGATAGGTATCAATCTCTTTACATTGGATGGCCACAACCCAAACTCAATTTATATGACCATCAATTATCATTTCAGCGAACTCCAGTATTGGAATGTTGGTCTTATCATACACTTGAATGACTGCCTTTTGTTCTTTTGGTAGGACTATATACACGACGTTTTTATTGCTGCTTTCTCTCCTAAAGTAGTGTAAAAACTCCTAACTCTATGACCCATTAATACATGAAACTTGACTGAAACGAAGTGAAGGCTATTAATAAAATTGACAGATACCACCCTCTTTTAAAAAAAAATTATAGTATACCATCCTCTTTAGAAAAAATTATATAAAATATTTAATGCAAGTTCTTGCTAGGAACATGAAGTTGGGTACCTTCAATTGCATGTTTTGGATGATTTGCTGTTGTCTATTATTTCATTGTTTAGTGTAGAGCTATTAGGTTTTATTATTTTCATAGATATTGATATCATTAATAATATCAACATGCATATAAAAAGGGTGGAAATTAAACTCCCATACATGCAACAAAGTACAGTGATAGAGTCAATACACCCTTAGGTGATTTTTAACATATTCTAAAGTTTTATTCTGTAGAACAAAATACAAGAGTTAGATATTATAATAATTGTAACGCTAAGATAAGATCATAAAGAGATACCCATGTGCATTGAACAAGAATTATGCTTATTAATTAATGACTACCACTTCTTAAATTATACATACATATATGGTAGATAATGTTTATTGATTGGAAAACCTTCTTTTTCAATTCTCTCACATTGCACGATGTTACTCACAGTGAAATGTTTTAGTGATAAAGAGATAGGATAAAAGTAAATTTACAAATTAACATAGTTTAATATAATATATTTGACCTGTAAAATTGACTTTTTTTTTTTATAAAAAGGACGGGGAATTCGAACGCAGAATTTTTATTTAAAAAATCAAGCGATATGCCATCAACTATTGCACTTTTAACTATTATAGTATAATAGATCCAACCTATTGTTCAAAATTATATTAATTTAAAATTTTATTTTTACAAAATCTCTGTAAAATTATTTAGAAGTTGCAATGGTGTCTGATTGGTGGGTGGCCTTAACAGGGAAGTCAGGATTCTATTCCTAAGGGTCCCACAACTTGTCAGATGTCATGTTTTATCGTAGCAACTATTAGTAGTACTGTGAGAACATATATCCTTAATGTAAGCATCATGAAAAAGCCAACAAAAAGGTTGTCAATTCAGCTTAAACCATAAAAAAGCTGTTGTGTTATTTGTCTTAATTGGTCTGCTAATGGGAATCTTGCATACACGTTTCCATCAATTTTAGGATATGATGCACTAATATTAATGGGAATCTTGTTGGATATGAGTGTGCGCTCAACTTCTCAACAGTGAAGTTCAAAGCAAAAGATGCTGATCACTCTTCATATATATATGCACTTGCAATTTGATTTGACAATTAGGGAACTTGCTCAAAATGGGATATGGCACTCTTCATATATCAATTTTTGGTCAATTTACAAGCATTTAGTTCATGGGGGGCGATAGAATAATTATTTTAAAATTTTGGTCAAGTAAGCATGTGATATGGGGCATTTAGGTTTAGAATTCTATATATGGAATTGTTTTTTTTTAAAAATTAGAAATAGTGCATTTTGTTAAAGATAAATGATATTTCCAGTTATAGGTTATGCAAATCTCACGTACATATTTTAAAAAAGTGATTAAATTCGAAACTTATACAAAAAAAATTATTATTTTAATAATAAATCTCACTTTTTTTAAAAAAATTATGTGAGTCTTACACACTTTACTATTTGTTAAAAAGTTAAATTTCCTTTATCAACGCTCACATTCATAGATTGTTACGTGTCCTTCAAGTAAAAAAGTTCAAAAATACTAAATGGGTTATTTGTAAAATAGAAAATTACACAACACCTTAAAACTAAATATCCAATAATATAGGGGTGTTTGTTCAAGATTTATTAATTATTTTCATCTCCAAGAAAGTTCTTTGAGATAAACTCAAAGTTGGAATTTTGGGTCACCATAAGCTCCTTTCGTGCTGCTAGGGGCCGCGTCCCAACACATCATGACAGATTATTCTCCACATTTAAAACGAAAAAACCAAAAAAAAAAAATCTGATCACTTCCTATAAGATAATAGAATAAATATATGCTTTTTACAAAGTCAAATCTTCTATCTTGAAATTCTTGCAATATAAACTCCTAGTCACATTATGGCATAAGGAAAATGCTATTTTTTTCATTGGGAATTACTGCTGTGATTTTTCATTTATTATTATTATTTTTTTTACTTAATAATTAAGTAAGCATTTTTTTAATAATATTGTATTTTTTTAATATTTTAAAATGTTAAAAAAATACATGTAAAAAAATAACTAATAGCCCCCAGCGATGGCTATAGAGCCAGAGATGGAATAAAGGATTTTCTTATGAGATTATACTCCAATTAATTAGTCATATTTTTTTATATGCAATACCAATATAATTTATGAATATTACTTTACATTTTCTCTCTACGAATATAAATTATGCATATTTATATAATTTATTTATTCAAAGGGTTGATCATGATTTCCAATTCTAAGTGGGGATCGAGCATCTCAAAAGTGGGAAACAAAGATCAATTATGTCGGAATTAAATTATTAATTTGGTAATTATTATTGGCTCATCTATGGCATTACTAATACTAACTCCTCCATTCTGGTAAACATCACAGATATGATGGTGCTGCTCCCACAATATTAGATTTTTTTGGGTTAATTTTCCACCTTAATTATCGAGGAAAAAAAGTTATGAGTGAACAGATTTAGATCTAGACATATATGAAGTGGCCTATTTGGAAGTTTTTTCTTGTAAGATGCATATGAAATCATGGAATTGACATCCTCTCTCTTTCTATTTAGCTCAACAAAAATAAAGAGAGTTAGAGAATGCTTGGATAATGAGATGAGATGAGAATTATGTAAATAATAGTTAAATGGTTTGGGAATAGTAGTAAGATAGTTTGAGTTAAATATTTATTGAGTTTTGGGAAATTAGGAAAAAAAAGTTGAATAAAAAATATTATAAAGTTAAAATATTGTTAGAATATAGTTTTTTAATATTCTTTTTGTTTTAAAATTTTAAAAAGTTGAATTATTTTTTAATTTTTGTTTAAAAATTTAAAAAAGTTGTAATAATTAATTTAAAAGTGTTTATGTTTAAACGATATTTGAAAAGATAATGAAATAGAACGAGATAAAATGAAATGGAATACAATGAGATATGTTTCCAAACATTCCATTAGAAAAAAAAGTCAATAGTTTTAGATTGTGCTTGGCCACTAAGAATTCTCAAATGAGAATTTTGAGTTTGAAGATAAAATATTAAAATATTATATTTTAATATTATTATTGTTTTGAGATTTGAAAAAGTTAAGAAAAAGTTAAATTATTTATTATATTTTGTATGGAGATTTGAAAAAGTTGTAAAGATGATATGAGAATTTTGATTTTGAGATGAAAATTTCAAAGGGCCAATTAGACTGAGATGAACCCAAGATTATAACTTTGGAAGGATCAAGAATTTTAGGTTGGGATAAATAGTTAAATTGGAATTTTTAAGGAACGCCACTAACAAAATGATAATAAATAAATAAAATGATTAAAGAGTAAGAAATGAAAAATAATTTCAAAACCTAAAGAAATAATGTGATTAAAAGTAAATATTAGTCTTATAGTAAATCTCTCTAAGAATTGAAATTCTCTCTATCAGAATATTATATGAAATAAAATTAAATAGAAAATAAAATAGTTGAATGAAAAATACGATTTATACTTACGATTTTACTTATATAACTTCACATGTTGATGTGTCAACTACGGAAAATTGTGAAAATTTTAAAACTTCAAATTTAAATAAAAAAAATACTAATAAAAGTGGGCTTCCACTCGATACATAAAATATTGTGAGTAAAATTGTGCGAATGTGTAGCACTATTCTAGTTGAATTATTAAGCCTCATTTAATTACATAGATGATTAGATGAAAATATTGAAAATTTGAAATTGAACAATATTTGTATATGAATGGTGTTTGGATGTTGAAAAGAGATAAGATGAAATGGTTTGAAAAGTTTGTGAAACTAAATCATGCCTAAGGCCTTGTTTGTTTTCATAAACTATATCATCTCATCTAATCATTATAATTTTACCAAACTCTCAAATAAAATATAAAAAATAATTCAATTTTTTTAAATTCTAAAATGAAAATAATATTCTAACAATATTTGTTGTTGTGAAACGTGCGGCAATTATTGATGATTTGTATGGAATGATCAAAAAAGAAAAATAGAAATCGACACAGAAATTTAACGTAGTTTGACGATGTGCCTACATTCACAGGAAGCGAGCGGCGCGAAATTCACTATCAGTCAATTAGAGTTACATAATATGCCTACTTTCAATATATGAGCTATGTACTTCAACATATTCAATTTTAAACTTTCATTTTATTTGTGTAACCAAACGAGACCTTTAGTTTGTTTTGAGTAAAACAGTATGATCAAAAGTTGCATGGGCAAAACCACCTAGGGCTGTAAAATGAACAGACTACTTGACAGACAGCTCGAATTCGACTTGATTAAACATGAAATCGACTCAAATCGAATATTAAATGGGTCATCCGTAAACATAGAATTATGCTCGATTATTAAAATATACAAACTCGTATAAAGTTCAACTGGCTCGATTAATGTTCATGAACAAACTCATAAGAAGCTCGACTCGACTCGTATATATTTATACATATATAATACAATATATTTATAATAGCCAAAAGTTATAAATATATTGATATAATTTATAATATTCATAATTATGTATATAGACTTAGTCTTACTTATAGTCCACTACATATATTATATATAAATTTATAATATTAACTTCTTGTCTTATAGAACTAGAAGTTATGATGAATACATTAGTTTTATACAAAAATAATATTATACAAAATATTTTATATATAATATATAAAAAGAAAGAAAATCACTCAAATGGTTGTGTTATAACTAATTTACATTCATAATTACATATACTATTACTAATGTATGGTGGTGTATTAGCATAACATATACTAATATACTAATATTATTATGAAAGAAAGATTGTGGTTTATTAGCATAATATCATATGGTGGTTTATTAGCATCTGTTAATATTATTATATTAACATATCATATGAGTACTTGTATTATAGTATATACATATGGTGGTTTATTAATAATTAAATAAATATATAGTATTATAAATTTATAATTTATCAGTAGTATAGTCTAGTATAGTCTTACATAATATATAACATTATATATTTACATAATATACTTATATACATATGGTGGTGTATTAATAATTTAATAAATATATAATATTATAAATTAATAATTTATTAGTAGTATAGTGTTAGTGTTACATAATATAATGTTACAATTAGCTGTTGGATTATATATTCGGAGCCGTTGGATCTGTAAAAAGAAATCGTAGCTATTAATTAAACTTTTACAACCCTTGCTTTTTACTTCTAACCCTAGCTGCCCAGTCCTTTCACTTTGTCCTTCACGTTTCTGCCGTTTCACTTTTACTTTCACTATTTCACTCACATCTCACTTTCTCTCAAACTCATCGCGATTTTCGAATAACTAGCCTCGTTGCTTACCTTGGTTGATTAATCCATAATATGATTCAATGAAGCCTTGAATCAAGGCTTGATTCTTGATTCTTGAAGGCTTGTTTTGTGTCTGTGAGTCTGGGATTGCTCAAAACCCTTGCAGATGGAGACGTCGGCCGATTTTGTTGACTGCAACTCAATCTCAGAAATGGCAGTCAAGCCTCGACAGAGGGGTCATTAAATGCTAGCATTTATGACTCCCAACCAACTATATCTCTGATTTCGTGGTTCATGCTTCTCTAGTTCTATATTTGGTTTGTCCATCAGTCGATTAGGCAGGTTATTTTCATGTTTCTAATGATTTCGTTGGGAAGTTTGGAGATTTGGTCCTTGACTCCTTTAATCCTTTGGAAGTTTGGAAATTTTCCTGTTCCTGTTTATGTTTCTAATTATTAGAGTATTTTTTAACCTCTGGTTCTCTCCTAACTATTTCACAATTCTAGTATTGTAGATCTAATCATGTTTTTTCATGTTTGTAATTGTATTTGTAAACCCTAGTATGCCGAATTGGTGTGACATCTTGATTGTCTCTGTGACTCTGTCTCTGCTTATGACTTGAATCTATGATATCTATCTTGATCTTGTTGTTGTTTGCACATTGCAGTTGCACTATACTATCTGTTTCGAGTTTTATAGTTGTCATACTGGAAATTTTAATTTTGAGGGAAACACATTTTGAATAAAGAACTTATAAGGCAAACCGTGTCTTACTTTTGAAAGTTGAAGCAAAACTTGCAGTCCATAACGCAGTGAGTAATACTTATTCTTGCTTGATTTTGTTCTTGCTTTATGTCTGCTAAAAATATGTAAACATGCTTTCTTCAACATGTTTATCTAATTATGTGTTTATAATCTGGTCTATTCTATGTTTATAAATTGTTATGTTCTATGCTTATGTGTTTATGAAATGGTGTTATGTGTTTATATAACTATTTTCTATTATATGTTTATATGTTTATAAATTGTCATGTTATGTCACTTTTGTGTTTATGTGTTTAAGTTCTATTTTGTTCTGTATTGATGTGTTTATGTTATGTTTTGTGTTTATCCAATATGTTCTGTGTTTATGTGTTTATTTTCTGTTTTGTAAATATCCAATATGTTCTGTCTTGGTTGATTAATCTTATTCAACCTGTCCTCTGTTTATGTTCTTGCTTCAAGACTTAAAGTATGCTTTCTTAAATTTGTTTTGGTTGATTTTAAATTATTATTTATGGTTTTTACTTCAACTATTTAATTATGCTATCTTTCACATGATTTGGTTGATTAATCTTATTGAACTTGTCCTCTATTAATGTTCTTGCTTCAAGTATTTAAATATGCTTTTTTGAATTTGTTTTGGTTGATTTTAAATGATTATCAGAGCCCCTTCGGACCGGTCGGGCTGTTCTTCTCATAATAACAGCCACCACACATTGCGTGACACATAATCAAGCTCACACAATCTTAGCTGATTTCAGAAACACCGAAAAAGACCCACGCAACCCACACAAAGTTCTCAGCTCTGTTACACATGACTGAGTTTGAAACCTATCTTACCGCCGCAGGAGAAACCTTTAGACCACAGCCGCACCATACGTGTTGCCGCCACAAGTATACATCGTTACACCACCAAGAGTCGTCGCCCCCAGTGTGTATTGGTTGTATGCGGCTCGAAGCTTTTATGTAAAATCAGCTATGTGCTCTGTTGCCGCCATAGCTAGATATCGTCACATACACCACAGCCAAGCCATCCCCTACTACAGTAGCCGTCGTCGTCCACAGAGGTTGCCACCATCTCCACCGCCACTCCATGGTTAGATTTTTGCACTGATTTTTAGTTTATTTACCAATGTTGAATCTGAATGGGATGTTGTGACGTTGGTCACTTTGCAAACTTTACGTGTACATGAATCCATCAACCTTCCTCTTATATTTGCAGGGACTATAAGAGGAATAATTTTTTTTTTTTGTAAATCAGAAATTGCGTAAATCAGAAATTGCATAAAGTAAAGGAAAAATTAACTCATTGTGCTTTTTATGGATGGCAATTTAATAGGACATGCTTCCCTTTCTTCTCTAGCTTCTTGCTCTCTTTGAATAATATTTTTCATCTGTTTGCTATAATTTATTTTTACTTCTTGAAGTTGTACAAGCAGTTTTGAAACAGAAGTTGAAAATAAATATTTTAGATTATGGCAATTGCTGATTCCAATGTTCATTTCAATTCAGGTTTGGTCTCCCTGTCCAAACCTGAATTGAAGGGAAGCAATGCTATCCTCATACTATATTGATATAGATTTTTTCTATTAGGAGTCCTTTTTTCTTTAATCTGCAATACCCAATAATTCAAATCAATCTGAAATTAGAATACATGAATTAGTCTAATCTTCCTTTATTTTAGTTTGAATCATTTTTAGGTTTTTCATTATTATCTTTTACTTTCTTTTCATTTAATTTCTCTTGATTCTGAGATTATACATCTGAATTTCAAATTAATTTTGTATACATCTGAATTTTATTTTATGTAAATTATAGAATATAACCATTGATTTGCTATGAAATCCATGTGAGTCACAGATTTTTTTTTTCTTTTGATATCAGCCGAATCAAAAGTTTTTGTTGACCATTATTTTGTGCTTTTTATTTTGTAACAAAGGATAAATTTTGGAGCTCCGATAGTGATGATGTTGAGATGATGTCGAGTCACACATGTGTAGAAGGTGTAGATGTCGAAGATGTGAATGTAGAAGATGTTGTGAAGGTGGAAGATGAAGTTCGTGTGGATGTTGATGTGAATGTGGAAGATGGAGTCTTGTGTGGATGATGGAGTGAATTTGATTTCTTCTTCGAGTAGTAGTTTATTGGAGCCATTCATTGGTATGGAATTTAATAACGTAGAAGACGCGCAAGCATTTTACAAGGCATATGCAAGAAGAAAAGGTTTTGTCATTCGTACCAATCATACTCGATTGTCGAAAGAGGAGAAAAAACTTATTGCAGTAGACTATGTTTGCTCAAGGGAATGATTTCGACGGGAAAGAAGCAAACATGTAGAAAGAACAATTTCGGAAACTGTAGAAACAAAAATTGGATGTAAAACAATAATGAGGATAAAAAAAGAGCATGACAAGTGGATAGTATGTAAGTTTGTGATAGAACATAATCATGCGCTACTTACACCGAGAAGTACCAGTTTTCTCCGTGAACATAAGGGAGTCACACGTGTAAAAAAAAAACTCATTATGACTTTGAATGAGTCCGGTGTACTGACAAGAAAGATAATATCGGTATTGAGTAAAGAATCAGGGGGTGACTTTAATATTGGTTGTATTGGGAAAGATGTGGAAAATTACTTGGGAAACAAAAGAAAAAAATTATTTGAAGAGGGAGACGCTCAAAGGTTATATGTGTATTTTCTTGATCGACAATGTAAAGAGCCTGGATTTGTGTACTCCATGCAAGTTAATGAGAATGAGTGTATAGGAAGTTGTTTTTGGGCAGATGCAAGATCAAGGGCGGCGTACCAATATTTTGGGGATGTTGTCACATTCAATGCTACATATCTGACAAATATTTATAAGATGCCCTTTGTGCCATTTTCTGGATTTAACCATCATCACCAAACTATCATGTTTGGTTGTGCTCTGTTAGTTAATGAAACAGCCGAATCCTATGTTTGGTTATTGAGAACATGGCAAGAGGCAATACTTGGGCGTACCCCTTCAACCATAATTACTGATGATGACAAAGCTATGGCAAAAGCCATTGTAGAGGTACTCCCAAATACAACTCATAGGTTGTGCTTGTGGCATATTTTACAAAAATTTCCTGAACATTTGGCTCATGTGTATAATAGCTTTCCAGACTTTGGTAAAGATTTCCGTCATTGTATTTATGAAACAATTACAACTGAGGAATTTGAACAGGCATGGAGTTTTATATTGGTGAAGTATGAGCTAGTAGAT
This sequence comes from Carya cathayensis, assembly GCA_011037825.1. Classification (NCBI taxonomy): domain Eukaryota; kingdom Viridiplantae; phylum Streptophyta; class Magnoliopsida; order Fagales; family Juglandaceae; genus Carya; species Carya cathayensis. Next base: position 824,377 of record QGSO01000178.1, read on the forward strand.
AATGCTTGGCTGCAAGGTCTTTATAACCGACGTGAGAAGTGGGTTCCAGCTTACTTGCGTTCAACATTTTGTGCAGGCATGTCAACAACTCAAATGAGTGAAAGCATGAACAAGTTTTTTAAGGATTATGTTCATTCAAGCACGATAGTGAGTGACTTTGTACATCAAAATGAGAAAGCATTAGATGCACGTTACTTTAAAGAAAAAGGATGTGCGAACAAAATCTACGCGGCCAATATTGAAAACGGGCTACAAAATTGAAGAAGATGCAGTCATAGTCTATACGAGGAAGTCTTTTATGAAATTTCAAGACAAACTTTTCAATAGCCAACGATACAAGTCAAGCAAATGTCGAAGTGATTACGAAAGCAAGACATATGGGGTGACACCTCAGGGTAAAGAAACCCCCATCTATTATGTGACATTGGAGAGTGGTCGAGAAAAGGCGACATGTACATGCCATATGTTTGAGTTTATGAGAATTCTCTATAGACATATCCTATTTGTATTCAGCAAGAAATTTAAGTTAGATAGTTTGCCACATCATTATGTTCTAGAAAGATGGATTGTAAATGCTAAGAGTCGACCTATTATTGAGATACATATTCTTGAAGGGCATGTAATGGCACAAGATAATCCAGCAATGATAAAAAGCAAGTTGATGATGCAATTTTATGACATTGCAGAACTTGCTACCAAGTCAACAAAAAAACTCAACCATTTCTCCCTTGCCTTAGAGAAGGTCACAAAAGAGCTAGAATTGATGGATCATCATGTCGATATTGAAGCTTCAGATTACGTAGGTGGAGGGGAGACAATGTTCTCACAAAATGAAGTAAGAAGTCAAATTGTCTCAAATTTCTCACAGACGGTACAAGACCCTCCACGGGTGCCAACAAAAGGGCGCCCAAAATCTATGAGAGCGAAAAACCCAAAAGAGACACAACCAACAAAGAAAATGCGTTGTGGCATTTGTAAAATGGAAGGACATGCTAGGAATAACTGTCCTTCAATGAGGTATTCTAGCTTTTTAATCTTCATGGTTTATTTGTTTTTAATCAAAGATATAAACTTGTGAACTTTATGGTATTTGTTATTGTTTATGTAGGAATATTGGACATACACCTGAGGTCGATTGCCAAAACTTGGATGCTTAAACGGAATGTGCTTATGTATGTCTATAATATTTTTTTTGTGATATTATAGTTACTTAAATTGGGTATTGTAAAAATGATGTAATTACTTGGTTAAAACCTAATGTGACCGGAAGGTTGTGAAGATATTGAAGCTTCTGATGTGCTTGTGGATTGAGAAGTATGAAGATGTTGTGGATAAGAAGCTTGTGATTCTATTCCGGAGTGGTTGGCTTGAACTTATGTATTTGGAGCCAAGTGTTTTGAAATTATGCCATTTTTTTTTTCAATTTTATAGTTTTTCTGAACTTATGTAATTCTTAATATTTAATTATGGATGGCAAGAAGTAATTCCATTGTAGTTATTGCAAGAGGCATTATTGAATACCTTGTGTATCTAATTTTTGACTTTATGTAGTTATTGCAAAAGTTGTCCATAATATTGTTCATTCCATTGCAAGACATTCCAAAACAATAAAGAAAAGCACACGTTCATTAAATTCACAAAACCATACTAATTACATCACATGTTCATTACAATCAGTTGTCCAAAGTTAAAATAGCTTACATGAGTCGAGGCATTGCCCAACATACACCATTACATTCACAAAACCATACTAATTACTTGACATGTTCATTACAATCAACTGTCCAAAGCTAAAATAACTTACATGAGTCGAGGCATTGCCCAACATACACTTTGGGTTTTGGGATACATAAAAATTACAGTATAAATCACAATAAAAAACAACCACGATGTCAACAAGACTTTCAAGGTAGCATTATACTTCTTCTCCATTGCTTTATATTTGGCTTGTTCCTTCGTTACATGTTCGTGAAATAACCTCTCATTCCTTCGTTGAGCTAACTCCAACGTCATCTTGCAACATGAATTTTGTTCACTTTCAAGATCAATCCATTCAAAAAATCCACATTGTTTATTGATTTTATAGTTTGGGCAATTGTAAATTCTTCTACCAAAACTATTACCCTTTCCAGAGATTCTGAGTTTCGATGGAATGCCATAGTAGCAAAGTGGCCTGTCCAAACTTGCTTTGTATTTCCCTCTTGAAGTCCACGAACTTGAACCGGTATTGGTACTTGAACTTGTCATTTGTTGGAACCTATAAAAACATGCTGGAAAAAACAAAAGAATTTATTTGATACTAATACATGATGGATGTTTTAATTTAAGGGAGTAACTATTTGTTATGCAGTAACTAGTTAAATAAATCTAGGCAAATGTTCTGACATACTATCAGCAATTTGAGGAACAACAGACACAAAGCTTGATTGACCAGAGGATTAAAGAACATCTTGGGCAAGCTGCAGCATTTCAGCAGGTTGGTGCCTCATATTTGCCTCGTATCCTTCATATAGTTTAAATGGTTTTCATTTATCTGATACTGGTAGCAAAATTGTTCAGCATATAGTATATTTTCTAAAAAATCACACGCAACAGAATTTTGATATCACATCCAGTTGTATCAACAAGTGGAGGCTATGATAGTCTCAAATCTAATGCCCAAGTTCCTGAGGCTAACCATTAGCCTTCACAAACTGGTTGGTTTTACCATACCGAATATTTAAATAAAATGATTAAACATGATACTAACTTACAATGGAATCTATGGGCATGAAAAATTATGAGAATTTATTTGATACTAACACAGGCACTAGCCATTCAAATTCTAATATCAGTAACTGAATGCCTGTCATGCACCCAACCTCTAAAATTCAAGGGCAAAAAGCAATCCAAATATATCATCTTCCTCTTCCTGGGCAATCGGGCATACCAAAGTCTACTCTACTGAGCCTTTCATCAAACATCTTGTGTGCCTAAAAATGCCAAAGTCATTCCAGTGACCATTGCACTCACTATATTCCTCTTTACAAGCAACACTCCACAATCAACTAAATTGTACAATTTCAAATGTCGAAAGCCATTGAAGATTTGGAGGGGCTTGTCCGATTCATACAGGCGAAAATAAATACAAATGAATCATCAAGCAAATGGTCCAGAATTTGAGGGAGAGGATTTTGGACTGACCAGGAAGAGGAGGAGGCAGACGATGATCGACGCCGGAGAAGATGAACAGCTTCGATGGAGAGGAGGAGACCCGCGCCGAAGAAGATGAACAGCTTCGATGGAGAGGAGTGAGACCCGCGCCGGAGAAGGTGAACAACTTCGATGGAGAGGAGTGAGACCCGCGCTAGAGAAGGTGCAGGGACTTCTCAGGTGATCGGTGTTCTCAGCTCTGTTGCTTGTCGAGAAGTGCTTGCCGAGGAAGAAGGATTTCCACACGCAGACCAACCGTTCAAAATTAGAAGATTTGCACTGAAACTAGATTTGCTTTGGTGTAGACAGGCTCATAGTTAGTAAAATGGACGTGACACGTGGCGGGTCATAATTGGGGGGCTGTTATTATGGAAAGAGTAGACCGACCGGTTATAAGGTTTGGCCAATGATTATATATGGTGATTGCTTCGACTATTTAATTATGCGATTTTTAACATGTCTTGCTTGATTAATCTTATCGAATCTGCCTTGTATTTATTTTCTTGCTTCAACTATGAAATGTAATAGTGTTTAATATGTTTTGGTTGGTAAATTTTATCTAATTCGTTCTATGTTTATGTTGTTGAGGTGCCTTGCTTCTAGAGGCACATTAAGCCACGAAGGCAAGATTGTATATTAAAACTATTCGAGTCAAATTAGTTTGACTTTAATATATGTTTTAGTTAATATTAATCAATTATATCAGCCTTGCATTCTGGAGGCACATTGAGCCATCAATGCAAGGCTGTATAATAAACAGTTGGAGTCATATTATTTTGACTTTAACATCTTTTAGTATCCTTGCTTGTGACCGCTCCAACTCCCACGTACGGCCACGTAGAAATCAAGACGTCGGGATGATGACAATACGGTCACACATCCCATCGCCAAATGCCAAAAGTGTATGCACAAGCAATATGTGTACAAATAAAAACACGCAGCGGGTAATAAAATCATATAACTAAGTACTAGAATTTTGTTTAAGTTACAAACCAGCTTAAAACAAGCGTAAATAAAATATCACAAGTTCAACATTTCAAATCCAAATACATACCAATAAAAATAACTACACATAAAATATATAAAAAGCCCTCCATATCACTCCTCCGGCAGAGCCGCCTCCTCGGGCTCAGCTTCCTTATCCTCTACATCTGCACCAAAATCTATGGTACCAAAAATGGTGCCGCAGGTAAGTAAAATCCAAATAACGCAAGATAAATACATATTACAACCAAAACAAAATGCATGAAGTATGTCCCAAAAACCATATATTTCCACGCACGCCAAAAGTCTCATTTGGCCCAAAACCTTTCATTTAAATCATTCCTCGCCATTATCTCAGATAATGGCCCAAAAACAATCTCAAAACCATTTTCCATTTTTTTCCCTTAATCGAATGCACCATGACCTCCCCTAGGGGTTATCAGCAAGCCCTGGCTCTGTGCCACACCGCAAGTAACGATTACGCGTGTGACTTCATAACAAGTGATGCCCAGTTCCGCGCCCTGCGCGTACGTAGCCAAGCATCCTCTAGCCCTCGCCAGCAGAGGGGCCACGGAGTCGGTGAGTAGAGCGATGTCTGGTTCCGCACTCGGCGCGTTCGTAGCCAAGCATCCCCTAGCCCCGCTCCCGTCGTCGCCCAGCGACAACTCAGGGGACGTCACTCAGTATATTGCGCTCCCGAGTGACTAGAGGAGCTCCACCGAGATAATACCCCATCTCGGCTTGGGGTCGTGATACACACGCACCCAAAAACCATTTAACTCATGAAAATCTCATTTTCAATAAAATGCACATGAACATGTATGCACAATGACATGCAATTAAAATCATACGAATTAATCAACATATCCCGAACATCAATAACAACCAACAAACAACTCCTTCCTCAATTCCAACCGACTCCCGACTCTTCGGACTCAGTCCGGAAGAACCAACCAGATCACAAATAAATTATTGTATAGGTAATAATACATTTAAATCTAAAACGAAATTTGGAAAATACTTACAGCGCTATATATTATTTTTTGAAGGATCGGCGCGCAAAAACGGTGAAAGGAAAGCAACGTAACAGTGCAAATGCACTGTGGCCGTGGGTCGTAAAATACCCACTTTTGAACGGGGACAAACCAAAACTCGGGATTGATAGGGAATGGCTTAGAGGTGTTTATGAAGCTAAGGGAAGTGAGCTTTGGCCGTGGGTGGCGGTGGAAGCGAAAAAATGCCAAATCGGAGTTGAGCTCGTGAGAGCTGCTCCGGCAACGGATTGAGACCGGAAATGGGTGGGTTAGGTCAGCAAGATGTAGGGGAAGAAGCTGTGAAGAGATGGTGGTCGGAGGTGATGCGACGGCGCCGAAAACGGCTCAAAACCGTGCGGCTTAGATGGGCTGTAGGTGGCTAACGGCTGGCTGGATGGGGGAGATTTTTGGTGGGGATGTTCACCGGCCGGAGGGGATTTGATCGCCGGTGGCTGTGTCGGCCACGCCGGCCGGACGGTGGTGGGCTGGGGGTGAAGGGCTGGACGGCGTGGGTGTGGAGAGAGAGAAGAAGAAAGAAGCACGGGGGGAGAGGGGGATCGCGCGGAAGGAAGGAGAAAAAGAAAGAAAAAAGAAGGAAAAGAGAAAAAAAGAAAAGGGAAAAAAGAAAAGAAAAGATGGAGGAAAAGAAATGACGTCCAATCCTTACCTTTGGAGTCCAACAACTGATCCAACGAAAATAACTTTAAAAGCAATAAAATCAAGAAAATATTTTAAACGCAACGTAAAGCTAAAATATATTAAATAACTAACGACAACTAACTATTAAATTTTCAATCAAAAAACAAGCTAAAATAAATTAAACAGCAATTTAAACTCAACAGTAAATAAAATCTAATTAAAATCTGATTATTTAAAATAAAAGAACTATTATTTTAATTAAATTAAAATATTCCTTCAGTGAAAATACACGTAAAAACGGGATGTCACATTGTTTCTGGAGGCACCTTGAACCACCAAAACAATGTTGTTTTGATTTTTGGTCAATGTTTCTATGCTTATTGTATGCTTTTGGTTTTGTGTTTACAAAATATTAGACCCTAGCAAATGGGTGATCCAGTGAATGAAGTGTTGGAAACCCTCCAAGTGTGAATTGTCCAAGTGAAAATGCAGCCTCCCACCGTCCAAGAGAAGCTTCCCACTAGCCCTAGAAGGCTGCAGCAGCCCCTCAACAGTCAATGAAAGTTGCTAAAAATTTCTTGGTTGTCAACTATGGTGGCTACGTTAGGTGGACTTCTCTTATAAAATGAGATCATTTGCAATGGTGTAAACTATCCTCACTGAGGTGAGCGATCAAGGCAGAGTGCTGAGAGAGAAATTTAGGTTATGGGGAAACACAGAATAGAGGGTCATTTGAGAGATAGAGAGCTTGTTTATGAGTGTTTGTAATTTTATACAAACATATTGAAAATACTGAGTTTCCGCTTCAATGGACGTAGGCAAGTTGCCGAACTATTTAAATATTGTCTCTCTATCGTCTTGTGTGATTTTTGGACAAGCCAAAGGCGCAACATGAAGTTGATCCTGTAGAAGAGCATGAAAATGAAAACTCGATTGGGATTAGCTTAGTAAAACCCATATATGATAATGATGGAGATACTGAAAATACCCAGGCCATTAATACTGTGTCTACTGAGGACCCCTTCCACAGAAGTTCAAATAGTAGCCTATGAAAGAAAAAAAAAATAGGACTTCTAATGTATGGAATGATTTTGTCGAGATTGATAGAGATAGGGTTAAACAGCCTCAATGTAAGTAGTGTAAAACATTGTTTAAAGCTTCTCAATCAAGTTCTACGACTACATTACGTAGGCATTTACTAACGTGTTTGCCATACATAGGGTCTAAGAAAAAATCAAAAGTCTTAGCAGTTGAGTCTAAGGATGCAGATGGTGGTTTCACTATCTCAAATTTTACCTATGATCGTAGTAGGGTTCGAAAGCTTGCCGCTCATATGATACTTTGCCATGAATATCTATTCTCTTTAATGGAGTGTGTGGTATTTAATAAATTCATAAGTACAAATACTTCATATTGGAAAAAAAAAATGTCTCAGGGTGCTGCAAAAAAAGAATGCACGAGAACTTATGAGAATAAAAATACAAAGTTAAGGGCTTTGCTTAAACATGTGAATAAAGTTCATATCACAACTAACATGTGGACTTCTTGTCAAAAACTTTCCTATATGGTAGTGACATGTCATTTTATAGATAATGATTGGCATTTTCAGAGGCGTATGTTGAACTTTTGTAATGTGCCACGTCCACATACTGGCATTCTTATTGCTGATGTTTTAGAAAAGTGTTTCCAAAATTGAGAATTGAGAATAAAATTAGTTCAATTACTGTTGACAATGCTAATTCTAATGATAATGTCATTCGGATCATGAAAGATGATTTTAAGTTGAAGAAAACATTGACCGTAAGTGGGAAATTGATTTATGTACGTTGTTGTGCGCATATAACAAATTTACTTATACAATATGGACTTGGGGAGATTAGGGATATTGTTGATTGTGTTAGAGATTGTATAAAATATCTGGTAACATTAGAGAGTATGCTAAAATAGTTTAGTGAAATTTCAAAACAGTTACAATTGCCTTCAAAAAAACTAATTTTAGATGTGCCTACAAGATGGAACAAAACTTATTTAATGTTGGATGTTGCAATTCAGTTCAAAGAAGTTTTTCTTAAATATGGTGATAGAGATAGATGTTTTGAATGGGTTCCAACTGTTGAAGAGTGGGAGCAAGTTGAAAATGTTTATCAACTACTAGCTATTTTCAATGAAGTCATCAATATTGTATCCGGAAGTGATTACCCAACAGCAAACTTATTTCTTTCTGAAGTTTAGAGAATGAAGGGACATCTTAGGTAAGAAGAGTAGAGATGAGAATGAGTACATGAAATCAATGGTAAAAAAAATGAGTGCTAAGTTTGACAAATATTAGGGGGAGTGTAATCTATTGATGTCAATTACTGCAGTATTAGACCCTAGATTCAAAATGGTCCTGATCCAATTTTGTTTTCCTTTAATTTATCAAGGGCCGGATGCTGTTAAGAATATTGATCATGTCTCTCAAGTGTTGCATGAGTTATATGATCAGTATGTCATAAATACAATTGAACTCTTGAGGCACAAAGAGAGCAGGATAATACTCGAATGAATGTATCTGGTTCTTTCTCAAGTGTTGGGACTAGGAAAAGCATGCAGAGTGTCTAGTCATTATTTAAATCTTTTGTTAGAAGTGTTGATATTGTGCAGCCTAGTAAATCAAATCTAGACAATTATTTAGATGAGAGTATATATATCTGTGGAGAGGGTCAGATGTAGGCCTGTTCATCAGGGTTCCAACCCGGAAATCCGGGTTGACCCAAACCGGAATCCGGATTTCAAATCCGGGCCGGAACCCGGACCGGATTAACCCGAGTCAGAAACAGGCCGAAACCCGGATTCCGGGTTCCGGATTGAACCCGGTTTTTTTTTTTAACCCCATACAAAAGCCTAAATGTATCTAATATTTTCACATATAGTTCTGATTTTTTTTTATAAAAAACAAAAAAATAAATTTGATTGTGCATTTTAGAGGTTGAAAAATATCAACTTCTATATAAAAGTTTCACTTAATTTGCCTCGCAATTAAAATGCATATAAAACAAAAAAAAAATTCCAATATTCATCTATGCAAGTATGCATGCATTACAATACAATCCACTACATATTATATTATTTGTTATTTATACATTACATTACGAAATACTAAATTACAATATATGAAATACAAAATCAATAATTTAATTTCCGCACCAAATAGAAACTTCAAAGTGATTGGCCTGAAAGTGATCCTGCAAAAAATAAAATAAAATGAAAATGACATTTTAATCTGACAAAACAAACAAACCCATCAAAATTTTCACGCCATTATAGAGAGAACAAACATACTCATAAAAACATTATAGATCTAACCTATAAAAATAGTCAAACATTCTCATCAAAACAATAAAACAGAGAAGCAGCAGTAAATACACTTGAGCTTTTATTCAGTATCCATCTAACTAATCGAGTAAATAAAGAATCCAAATAATAATGTATTAAGATACTAGTGGTAAACAATCTGTACCTCGATTGTTTGAGGGCTGCAAGAAAAAAAGAAAAATAAGGGGGTGCCAAGTCAGATGGGGTCAAGAAGTTCACTACTAAAAATTTACAGATTGATCAATACAATAGTACCTTGAACCCATAAAATTCTCTATATTTACATCATGGTCCAACTTCTTGAAGGTTTTTTTTAGAACCTTTCAGCAAATGAAAATTAGTACATTTCAGTAGCAGTACACTTCATTACATTTTAGTAGCAGTTTTACACGGCACTAGATGTACCCAAATAATTTCAGCAAGTTCAGTACCAAACATAGAAGCAAGTTCTATAGCAGGTTCAAAACAATGCATTTAGCTCAGCATGCCCAAACATAGAAGGAAAAAGCAAATGAATGATGAAAGTCATAAAGATCAAGCCAATATCAACTGCTGGCTTAAAAGTAGATGGATTAACAATATGTAAAATAAAATAAAACCAACAAAGATGGACCAAGTAGTAATATGAATTATTACTTGAGAGCCATCACCAAAACTAATCCTGAGGGGTTTTAGGATTCTTCAGAAGTGTAGGTTTGAGATTTTTCAATCACATATATGCCTCCCATGCTCCTAGCACCCCTATTTTTCATTATAGACTAGTAGCTTAAATTTTTCTGTGGAAACTAAGAATGTAGCGATTCCCATAGGACCCCACATCAGAGCAATCAACAAACGAGTTGCACAGAAAAACCAAGATCTGCATCCATACTAGAACAGATCATTTTTAAAAAAAAAAAAAAAAGTAGATTCACTAAACATTGCATGAAGGAAGAAAACATCATAAACAGTAGAAAAATGCATCACAAAGTTTCCTGCATCTCAATTCCCAAATCTATGCCCATCATAGATCAGATCAGTTTTAACCATCTCTGGTAAAGAATTAACAAACTAGTTTAATCATCCCTTCGCTCTAGTTTGATTTATATATAAATTAACTACATAAATTTAGTGATAAATCTTTAAGCTTTGAAACAATACTTGAATATAGCCAAAGTCAAAACGAAAACTGAAGAAAATAGAGTATAGAACAACAAGCAAAACAGAGAGGAGAGCATGATGCATAAAAATAAATTAATCAACTGCAACAAGTTGAATTCTTCCATCAACCAACATATATACGTGTACAAACACAGAGGACTAAACTCAACTAAAGCAAATAGCTGCGTTAACCCTGCTAATAAAATATTTTTGTTCTTTGCAAGAACATAGATTGGCCAGAGAATGGTTTAAATCTGACCTGGGGATGATTTTCCAATTAAAAAAAACGCAGTCCAAGAACAGAAGGAAACAATAAAAAAGCTTCTTTTTCGTGTTCAATGTTTAAGGTTCTGAATCAAATTCAGATAGAACAATGGTATATACACTAGCAATTACTATCTTTTCAGCACACCACGATTTCTTGACTTAGCCCATCAGGGTTGAACTTTAACCAAAACAAATATATGTGCTTGTAATCAGAACACTCAGTGCTTATATAGTGAGTGACAAAGACATAAAGACAAGATTAACAAGCATACAGATAATCTCCAACACAGATTTTCGATACTAGCACACAGATTCATTTCAATACTAGCACACAGATTATCTTCTTTTCCTAAACATGATAACCATAGAAAACAATCACAGATTATCCATTTAGGGTCGAGCACAAATTGTCTAACCAACCTAAACATGGTCATTTAAATAACCTGAAGCTCCTGAGAAAGTACTGCCGGAGGCAGAAGGCCACGAAGGTAATGGGCATCTCTCTCTTTCTAAGTGAAGGCAAGCCCTTTGTTGTGGCATGGATCCCGCAGCAATGTGTACCCACTGCAAAATGAATACCGCTCATCAAAAACCCAATATGCATTCCAGCTTTGCTACTTGATGCCATTACCCAACGATATGGATTAATCAACCAAGAAATGAATGCGCAAAAAGGAAAAGTTTTCAGAATGGTTGGTAAGAATAAGTATCACTAAGGAACAACAAACAAGCAATGAACGGCCAGTCTATAAGCTTCTTTAAAAATTTGGGACAAAATTAGAAGGATTCTATAAAACTGAAGCTGAAATAACAGAGTGCAACAATTTCATTTAGACACTCGAAGCAAAATCTTAAATTGGCATGACACCAGAATTTTGGACAGTAAATTTAGCACACTTTCTTAAAAGTCTTTATGAATGGAATAAATAGAACAGGGCACTCTTGTACATGGGCATAAATCACAAAGAAATGAAAACAAAATAGACCCAAATCAACAAAGTAAAAAAAGGAAAAAAAAAACCCTAAAAAAACAGCTGCAGATTCGAACTTGAATAGATGCTAGCACAGGTCTGACCCTAAAAAACCCATAAAAAAAAAGGATACGTGCAGATCTGAATAAGTTTCACGAAATGAACATGTAGAGCAAGAGAAATCACTAACGGCATACACACTCATATATCCAGAAAAATCGAAAACAACAAACAACATAGGTAACATGTATCAAACAACAAACAAAATCATCAACGGCATGATCTACACGAACCTTGTTTTTAAAGGGAAAAAACTGAGAAACCGATATCACTATGCTCACCCAAACCCACAAGCATAAAATCCACTGACCCAAGAAACCGAGAAGGAGTTAGAGCGACGGAGAGTGATGATGAAGACGACGACACGAGCGACGAAGATTCGGACAGCAAAGGTAGCTAGGGTTTGTTTCGGCGTGAGAGAGAGAGAGAGAGAGAGAGAGAGAGAGAGAGAGAAGACCGGCGTGAGAAATGTGAGAAATGAGAGTGAGTAGGGTTTTTACTTTTTACGGTCCATATTTCAAAAGACCCGGGTACCGGTTTAAAACCCAGAACCGGGTTTTATATCCGGGTATCCGGCCCGAGTTTATACGGATTTAAGAATACGGGTTTCGGCCCGGATCAAATCCGGGCTGAAACCCATAACCTGGAATCCGGTTATCCGGATTCCGGTCCGGGCCGGATAATATGAACAGTCCTAGTCAGATGCAAGTTTTGATGCCTTGAATTGGTAGATAAAAAATAGTCTTAAATTTCAAACTTTGTCCAAATTGGCCCGAGATATATTGGCTGCACCAATTACCACAGTTAGCTCAGAATCAACATTCAGCACAGGAGACAGAGTCATTGATTCTCGTTGAGCTTTATTGTCAATTGAAACTGTCCAGATGTTGTTATGTGAGTTTGATTGGATTAGAGCATTATATAAGGCTTAAAAGATCATCAAAAAATTTGGAAATGTAATCAATTTATTTTAAATGGCTATTGCTATTTTACTATTTTTATACTTACTATTATTAATTTATTTACAACAATACTAACTACTGTTTTTTCTTTTCAATGGAAGGATGTTCCATCATAAACTCAAATTCTCTTGCCATAGTCATAGGCTCATATAGACTCATATTCTATTTTTTTAGCTTGTTTAATCTATGAAGCATTTGGCCAGTTTTCTAGTTTTATCTAGTCTGTTTTGGTTAATTTATATGATTTGCTATCTGTTATTTAGACAGTTTATTTTGTAATATTTGGACAGTTTGGTTGTTTTATCTGATTTTGTTCGGGATGATATGAGTAATGACAGTTCAGGTAATTTCTAAGTTCTAACTCTTCACCATCTAGATTTCCTAAATTTCTTTAATGGCAAATTAAATTTTGCATTGCAAACATCCATTGACAATATTACTAAGTTAAAAGTACTTGAGTAATTTTGCAAAAGAATAAAAATTATATTAATGTTTTTTACTGTAGTAGTGTGTGCAGGTTGTCATGGTGATTTTGTTTAAGTTTGGGAACTTGTTGACTTCTATTATGGTGAACTCAAATTTTGTATAAGTTTGGTAACTTTTAGTCATTGTGATTTTGTTGGTAACTAAGCTAATTTTGTTTAACAAAAATTAGTGAACTTTTGTATGCCTATTGCTACTGCAGCCTACTGCTTTATATATGACTTCTTGTGTCATGTTGATTTTGTTTTGGTAACTATATGAGAACTTATTAGTGTATGCATTTTGTTTCACGTGAATGATGAATTTGAGTCAGGAATGCTGCTTGCTAGTTGGCAGATTTGAATTTTCTTTTGTGACTTGTCATGCTATTTTGGTTGTTTGGATAACTTGGTTCAATTTATCTGGCTGTTTTGGAAAATTCTTTGGTAACTACCTATGGTATTACAGTTTACTGTAAATCTATTGTTGAGCTACTTTCTAGTTGGCAGATTCAATTCTTCTTATGTGACTCGTGCCATGTTGTTTTGGTAACTTACTTTAACCTGTTTGAAATATGATTTTGTTGTCAACTTGTCTGGCTGTTTTGGTAACTTTTTTTATAGATGTTTGCCTGCCTGTGGTACTACAGTATGCTAGTTCTAATGCTACCACCTGCTTCAACCTGTTTTGGTAACCTATTTGAAATATGATTTTGGTATTGGTGTATCTAATATCTGTAGAGATATGCCATTTATTTTTCTTGCAAATTAAGTTTTACATTCCTGTTAGACATCCCTTGACAGTATACTAAGTTAGCAGTACTTGAGCAAGGGATTAAAAATCTATTAACAAATTTTTTAGTGTATTAGTGTATGCAAGCAACAGGGCAACAATATATCTGGCTCTGGGCTGCATCATGAAGACCGAGCACTTCACTGATTTCAATTTTAGAGCCCATTTTTTGTTTTGAACTTTAATGTACTAAGTTTTATTTCTTATTGTTGTAAAGTTATTTTTCATTCCCTAGTTCTATTATGAAGTAAATGTCATTTAATGTAATAATGCAAAGGGTATCTCTAGAAGGCTTCATGATGTAAATTTAAATTTAAGTTGCTATTATTCTCCATTAAAAAAATGTTATTATTATGATGCATTTATTTTAATAGTATATTTATTATTTTGTAAATAAAATATAGGTAAACGAGCCAAGCCGTTAACAGAACTGAGCTCGAGTTTTGGTTGTGTAAACAAGCTGAGCTCGAGCGTTAGGTTTGGCTGGCCCATAAACGAGCCGAGCTTGGGCTCGACTCTAGTTGTGAAAGAGCCGAGCTTGCACACCCCAAACTTGCTTGAGCTCGGCTCGTTTATAGCCTTAAAACCACCAAGGCAAAGCTAATTTTGTTCAGAGCCTTGTCGTCGTCGTCACCCTTACCTCACCAAGTGGGGATTCGATCCTGCTCCCATAATTAAAAAGCATGTTAGAGCATTGGTAATGGTCTAGCTTTCATTGCCAAAGTCCAAAATTTAACTAAAAGTTGAGGTTTTGCCCATACACATTGGATTAAATCCCAAAGTCAAAACAATATTATAATATTATATATTTTAATAATAATTTTTTTACATATATTTTACAAATACAGTCCATATATTAATTAATAATTTAATTTTTATTTAAAATTATTATTTTCAACTTTTTTTTTCTCAATCTAATTATCCAATAAACACATTTAAGAATGTTTTTGAAGTAAAATATTGTTTTAGAAATGAATAGTGACTGATCAAATTTAAAGAAAGAAATTGAATTATGTAGGTCAAAAGTGAAGTCATGAAGTTTTGATTACTCTAATACAAATCATTTTTATTCAAGTTAGCTAAAATTTAACTAAACAATGCCAGTGCTCTTAGCAATGCACTTCACAAAATGTAGTCTTTTGGAATATTTGTGCTAATGTAGGGTCCAGTGGGCCATGCCCATGTTATGAGTTCTGTAGTTCAGTGGGCCATGCCCATGATATTCTAGAAACTTGAGCCCTGTAAGCAGCCCCATTTGATAAGGAAAGTGACATCTCCAAAATTAATTTGGGCCGAAAGGTACTTTTTGTGTGTGTGGTCTGTGTTTGTTCATACCCTTTTTTCTAATTCTAGATGTTTGATCCTTTCGAATAATTAAATATTTTCTTGAAAAATTATGAAATATTTAAAAGTGGAAAAATTGGTAAAAATATGCTTGACTTGAGAAATTTTCCCAGATATACTTTTTTATTGAGGTAGTAAAAAGGTTGAGGCTCATTAGATATATATATATATATATATATATATATATATATATATATATATACTTTTATAGTTTTCTTGAAAAATATTTTGGATTTTTATAATTTATCATTGAAAATCGAGAATAATTCTTTTTTAATTAATTTTTTAAAGAAAGAAAATTTTTTTGGTGTTTAAATTTTTTTCTAGTTTTCTGGAATATTTTTTGGTGTTCTATTTCCAAGATCATTGGCATTGGTTTATGCATAATGCATATGCAAAAACACCTCCTTAGGATATTAACTTTGACATTCAAGAAAAATTTTCACATTAGATTATGCATATTTGAGTCAAAATGGTAATAATTTTTTTTATTATTAATTTTTTCCTAAAATTAATTTATATATATTTTGCAATTAGCATCCACTACATACATTTGGCATTAATAATACAAATATAATAATAAAAAATAATTTTGTTTATATATTATATTAAAAATATAATAAAATGATAAAAAAAATTATATAATATATTATAATAATAAAATGAAGGTGAAGGTGAAGGTTTGTTGTGTTGTTGAGGAAGGTAGGAGAGAAAAGGGCTATGAGAGAGAGAGTGGGAGGAAAGATAAATAATTAGTAAAATACCATTTGCGGAGTGAATAGTAAATCTCCAAATTATTATAAGTATTGTTCATAGTTATGCAAAAATATAAATATGCATAATCCAATGTAGTGAAATTTAGGATGATATTATGCAAATATGTCTTTACCGCTTGAGTTGCACCGCTCTTCCTTACCATCAACACATTTGTGTTTTTTTTCATATTTTTAATATATTTAAATATTTTTAAAAATATATAAAAAAAAATATATCAATATATTAAAAATCATTTCCTTAATTATTAAGTAAAAAAAATACTAAGCGGTATGCATTGGACTGCAAAGTCACTTTTCTCTATGCATAAACCAATGCCACTGCTCTTATAATAAATCGAATCCCTAAAAAGCATGGAAATATGGGTTTTGATCCAAAATCCGACTAAAAAAAAAAAAAAACTCAATTTTACCATCTAAGTGACTTTGAGACCCATAATTATCCAGTCATATATGTGATTATTGAAACCAGTTAGGACTTAGGTAGCAGAATATGCTGCATTTTATGTTACTTTTCTCTTTATTAGTTTTAGGGTTATGCTAAATTTGGTAAAGGCTCAAACTTATGATTGGGAGTATGCGAATGGAAACAAAAGTTAACTATAAACTCATTCATAGAAGATAAATGTTTGGTCCACAAAGATAATTACAAAATATCACTTTAAAATAGACTCGACTTGACGTGGTATGTGATATTGTAAAACTTATTTTATTGTAAGGATTACATGATTTTGTTAAAGGAAACTATTCTTTTTTTCCTTCTCGACACATCTAAGTTACATTCTGCTTGAAAAAACTTATTTTACAAAGAGAAATATTTTATTTTTTAACATATCTCATAAAAGTAAACTTACACAGATGTGACTTGTTATAATACATCATATTATAATTTTTTATTTTATAAAGTAAATTTAAAGCCACGTCATGTAATAAACTTTATTTTTGTTGTGTCCGTCACTTTCTTTTTGTTACTCTCACCACCATCTTTGGTGACGATAATTTTTACCAATTTGCCCGGCTCGGCTTCCTCTAGCATTTGGACAACGCTTCTCATTGTGGGCCGAAGAGTTGGAAGTGCTGATGTGCAAAGAATTGCAATTCTCAGTACCTTGATGACATCTTCCTCGAAAACCTTTGGAATTTGAGAGTCCAACACACTTAATAGACTCTCTTTGTTCTTTAGATTGTCAGAAACCCAATTCACTATGTCTTTGTTCTCCCCGAACTCCGGCTCCATCGGTCTTTTTCCGGTCACCAGCTCCATCAGAACCACTCCAAAACTGTACACGTCACTCTTCTCATTCACTCTGCATGTGTACCCATATTCTGCACAACCAAGAAGAGTTCATGAACTTTAAGAATATACAGCTGTCCTGCTCTAGAAGATCAAAGTTCAGGTGGAAATAACACTAGACAGTACTTCGAAAGTAACTAAAGAAAGGGAATTGAATGGATATGATCACTAACCAGGAGCTATATAGCCATGGGTTCCTGCAATGACATGGCTGGAATCCTTGCCACCATTGGCCTGAACAATCTTAGCAAGTCCAAAATCAGCAATCCTTGGCTTCAAGAACTCATCCAGAAGTATATTGCTGGACTTCACATCCCTGTGAATCACTGGCTTTTCACACCCATGATGCAGATACTCCAACCCTTTGGCCGCGCCGACGGCGATATCGTACCTTGTCTCCCAATCGAGCTGCTTCTTGTGGTGGCCCGTGTGCAGCATATCCCACAAACTTCCATTCGGTAAATATTCATACACCAACAAGCTCGAGTCGTCGCTTGTAATGCTGCAATACAGCTTCACCACATTCACATGCCTTATTGAGCTCAATGTCTGCACCTCGCTGTCGAATTCCTTTGACTTTCCGGCAGAGTGCTTCCCGAGCATCGGCCTGGCGCTGCTCCGAATCTTTCTCCAGCGATTGGGACTTGAATCTGCATTCCATATGTGCTTGACCGCAAGCTCTTTGCCGTTGGGGAGTAGCACCCTGTACACACTCCCGGAGCCACCTTTTCCTATCACATTATCCGGCTTGATGGCACCAAGAATCTCGCCCTCCGTGAAGCTCAACACGTG
The DNA here is from genome assembly GCA_011037825.1 of Carya cathayensis. Classification (NCBI taxonomy): domain Eukaryota; kingdom Viridiplantae; phylum Streptophyta; class Magnoliopsida; order Fagales; family Juglandaceae; genus Carya; species Carya cathayensis. Next base: position 842,437 of record QGSO01000178.1, read on the forward strand.
GAAGGACTTCAGGTCCCAGGATTCGTTCTTCAACGAACGGTCTTGATCTTTTTCCTCCTTCTTCGAGTTGACGAAGCATACCAAACACACAAGCAGGATGGCCAAACCTACTGCGAAACAAATGATGAGTGTCCGGATATCTCTGGGAATGCCGGAACCGGAGGGACAGCGTGGGAACACGGAGGTGATGCCCAGGATGCAGAGGCCTCGGTTACCAGAAAAGCTACCGTTGTACGCTTCGATTGACAGAGCTTGCGGTATGGGACCGGTCAAGCTGTTTTCTGAAAGATCGAGAAAGCTTAGCCGGAGAGAAGAAAAGCTCTCCGGAATTGTCCCGGAAAGCTGGTTGTCGGAGAGATCCAGAGAGTTAAGAGTTGGTAGACGTCCTAGAGAGGATGGGATTTGACCCGAAAGTGAATTATTTGCCATGTTTATGTCACTGAGAGAGCCACAAGAGCCTAATGTCGCTGGCACTGAACCAGTGAACCTGTTGTTCTGCAGATGAAAAACGTTCAAATGCTCCAGTTCACCGATACCTAAAGGAATGTTTCCTGATAACTGATTGTCGTTCAGGTGAATCGACACCAGTGAGGTAGCGCCAGAGATTTCGGCAGGTATTTCACCTGATAAGCGGTTGTTTCCGGCTAACAGCTGCCCAAGAGACTTGGCGTTCTCGATATCGGACGTGATCGGGCCCTGAAGATTATTGGACTCGATGTCGATTATGTTCATGTTAGGTAGCCCCCAGATTCCGGCGGGAACGGTACCCGTAAGCGCGTTCATGCTGACCCTGAAACGAGTTAGAGAGGAACAGTTGGCGTAGGTTGCCGGAATTTCGCCGGTGAGCTTGTTGTCAAGCATGAGAAGCTTCTTCATGGTGCCCTTCTTGCACATATCAGGTGGGATTGGACCACTCAAGAAATTCTCAGACACGTCGATGAAATCGAATTGCGCCCAAGATCCAAGCTTCTCAGGCAGAGGACCCATCAACCTGTTCGAATACAGCGAAAGATTCACCAGTTTCTTAAACTCGCCGAACTCGGTCGGCACTTGCCCACTAAGGTTGTTATTGAATAGTTGCAGACTAACCAGATTGGTCGAAAACCTCAGCTCCGACAAATCTCCTTCGAGATAATTCATAGAAGCGTCAAACATCTCAAGCTTCGTGAGGTTTCTTAGACCAACCGGAAGTTTTCCCGTAAACGAATTGTTGTAGAGCTCGAGCTGCCAGAGTTTCACAAGGTTTCCTATCTCTTCAAGAATTTCTCCGGTCATATTATTATCTGCAAATTCCAAATTTATTAACTCTCTAAGATTTCCAATCCCAGTTGGGATTGTTCCTTGGATGTTGCAGTTGGAGAGGTAAAGCCAATCCAGTTTAGTAAGCTTCACCACCTCGGTTGGAATTGGACTGGGATCGAAGGGATTGTCCCCGAGGCTGAGCCGGACTAGACCTGTCATGTTTTGGAGCGAATTCCAAGGAAAAGTGCCGGAGAATCCGCTGCTATTCAGATGAAGATGCTGTAAATTGCTGAGAGAAGATATGTCTGGAACCGCTCCCGTGAAGAAATTGTTTCCCAAATCCAAGTAATGCAATTTCACACAATTCTTCAAGTCCTCCGTGATTGGACCGGTCAAGAGGTTGAAACCCAACGAGAGCTTTTCCAGCGAATGGAGCTCGCATATAGAATCCAAGGGAAGAATCCCAGATAAGTTCTGGTTAGAAAGTTCTATTTCTATAATGGAGCCGCCTGAGTTGCAGGTGATTCCAGCGAAATCGCAAACGGAATTGGTGGACTTCCATGAACTGAAGACGTCGGAATTCGATCCTTGGAGCGCGGATTTTACCTTCGATAGAGTTTTAAGCTCGTCGGAATGGATACCAGAGAAAAGGGAGAGGAAACAGAGAAGATAGAAAGAACAATAGAGGCATGGCCGGGAAATTTGTGCTGGCGACATGTGGTTTGGTGCTTGGAATTTGGAAAAATCTTTTCTTTCCTATTAAGCAGAGAAGATTAATGGAAGTAGAAAGAAGGAAAGACGACAGGATAGTGCCATATTTAATCACTTGAGAAGGTGGGAAGTCACAGTAGACAGTAGACTGTAGTTTCTTTCATTTTCATCCTTTTTTATTTCGAAGTCGCAGTCGCGCTGTACAAAAATCATTGTCGTGAAACTCGGAACGGTGAACTCACTGATGTTCTAGACGGTTAGTACGGCTTTTATTATAAAATAAATGTAACCTATTTTAAATTAAAAATAAAAAAGTATTAATATGTTTTATGAGTTTGTTTATTTGTTTTAATTGTTTATGTATTTAATTTTTTTATTTAATAATTAAAGAAGTAATTTTTAATGTATTGATATATTTATTTTATTTTTAAAAAAATAAAAAATATTAAAAAAATACTAATAGACACGCCCAGCGGTCAAAACTGAGCGGTACACTAGTACCACCCATTGAAAAATATGGATAACATTAAAATTATAAAAAATATATATATATTTGCAATGTTTTTTACAAAGCCAAAACAATATTAAAGATAAAAGAAATTATTTGTATTCTAAGGTTTTTATAAGTATAATGAATATCAAGACAACGGGTGCATTGACACAATAGACTTATAAGTAGTAAAAATATAGAATTAAATGTGTGTTTGGGTTTGAGTTTGAGAATTTGAAAAGCATTTTTAATAATTTATAAACAATTTATTTTAAAAAATCATGTGTTTATAGATTTATGAAAACTTCTTGAAATGCTTAAAAAATGCTAACCACACTTTTTTAAAAATTTCAATTGAGATTTTTACTAATGTGATATACAGCCCTGATGTAAGTCTCGTACATTTCTTTTAAAAAAATATTATTTTTATATGAGTCTTAGATATACTTATTTTTTTAAAATAAAGTGTGTGAGATATACACATCATAATACTGTAAATATTATTTCTTGTTACTAAATAATGCTTTGAGGAACTACAAAAACTCTCATATAACTTTTTAATGGTAAAATTCCATATAATAAAATACTTTATTGCTTACAACAATCCAATTAATTAGGCATTAGATGTAAAAATAAGTGAGGTTCATGTAAAATCAATGTGAAATGCAAAAAAGAAAAGAAAAGAGAAAATAGAGTTATGGATAAGATTGTGGGGGACCAAATATCGGAGGAGTAATCCTTCTAGATTGTCCACAAATACATCTATTTCTTTTTAGTTTTTAGACCATTTAATTGGACAAAAATATTAGAAAGAATCCATGTGTTCTAGAAATACCACCTTAATGATACACTTAGACGCGTTATAGCCATATGTTTCTCACTAGATGAGATAGATCTCGTGCATGTCCCCTAAAAGAAAAGGACACTTTTTTTATTTATTAATTTATTATTTTGCCTTTTTGGAGTCATCGAAAACGATAAATATATGTTTGGTTTGAATTTAAAGATGAAATGATTATAGATAAAAAATGATAATTGAATAAAATTTTTTAAAATATTATTTTTTAATATTATTCTTGTTTTGAGATTTGAAAATGTTGAATTATTGATTATATTTTATGTAAAAAATTTAAAAAATTATAATGATAATATGAATTGAGATGAAACGTTTTCCAAATCTAAACATGTCCTTAATCTATGTAAAGATGTTACAAAAATAAGTTTACGTGCTTACGAAATTTAATATAATATGTTAGATTATATATTACATTTGATTATGAAGTAAATTTAATGTAATACTTTAAATTACCAAATCAGCTTATAAATTTTTTTTTATATAAAATTTCTATATAAACTTAACAGTTAAAGAAAGAAATGATATTTATAATAATAGAGTAAATAAGTATCGCATAATTTTAAAAAAAATACGGAACGAATATGAAAAGAAAAGAAAAACTAATTTTTTAAAAGTATACCCTATTCTTCTTTAAAATGATTATACAATATTTATACATATCATAATTATATATAACATTACTCTTCCACCCTTAACTTGTTGCGAAGGCGTGACCCACCATGTCAGCAAATGAGTGGCCATTGTCACTGAAAAATGGGCTAAGAGCTACCAAAGGAAGACCATTGACTGGCAACACAACTGTGTAAGAAAAATGACAACCAAGATGGCTATAAAGTACTACAAAAATTTCAAAGTATAGAGATCCTTTTGTCCCCATAAAAAAGTACAAAATGGAATAGCACCATTACCATGACCAAAAGTATGAACAAAAAGCATTCAAAAGTGGCCAATTCAAAGAAAGGTTAACCACTTGTGTAAGTGGTAATAAGGTCCCCACTTGCTCTTTTTTTTCTTCCCTAGAGTGGACTTAAGCCTGTTTACAATTATGTTGTTTTCATAGAAAAATTGAAAATTCTAGCAGATATAATTGAGCCTAGATATTCTAATATTCAAATATTCTTATTTTTCTTTTCAAAAAGAAAATTATCATGTCTAAGTTCATATTGAAATGGGAGCAATATTTTAGTATGGATAACTCATTTATTCTATTATGAGAAGTGCTATAGTCAGAAAGAAATTTAACGTATCACGTAAAATCACGTCACGTTTTGAGTTTATCTTAAATTTTGTGGTTTTCAATTTTTTAATTTATATGTCAAATTGAACTAAATTTTAATGACAAAATTTGATTATTTTTAATTATTTAAAAATATAACAATAGAAAAATAAATATAACTTGAATCTACGCAACAATAATTGCTTGAATTATCGATTTTTTTTAAAGAAAAAATAAAAAAAAAATATTATGGTGAACATGTGGGTGTGGGTGAAGCACTGAAAAATCATCAAGCCGCCGAAGTTGACAGAATGGAAAAACTACGGGGATAATGGCTAAAATTTAAGTGGACGGGAGAAACTGTTCACTCTCTCCAGGGAGCGCGTGATAGTTCTTCCGAATTAATTAGACTCGCATCTCGAAAAAGATTGGACGAAATGACTCAAGGATAGTTCAACTTCTGGAAGAGGTGACATGCCACGCGCGAGGTGACTTTTTGGGATTTGATTGGCGTGGGAAAGTGACGCATGTGCGGAAGATGTTTGTCTTGCCTTTGTTGTGGGGGCTCGAAAGCACACGTATATCATCACTTTTCCAATAAAAAAAAAAGGTGTCGAATCCCAAGACCGGGCGTGTGAAACATTGTTCATTTTACACGACTCTGGTACCTTTCTAGTGGGTCACAATCCAAATATTTTAAGTCACGACAATTGATAAATATTCATGATAGATTCATGATATCTATTTTTGGGATGTGTATTTTTTTTGATATTATCATACCATTAATGCTATAAACTTTAGGTCAAGAAAGTATATTATATTAAAAAAATAAATAAATTTTTTATACTTTTATTAATAGAATCTACTTTTTTATATAAGTTGTGCACAATATTTATATATATTTAAAATTTGTATATATCATTATTTTTATTATATATTATAAAGTTAATAATTATGTCTCATTTTTAATTATTTCTCTCTACTCTAAATTATTTAACCCTTTTATCATCTTTTTTATTGTGTAATACATGAACTTTTTGTCATCCCTTTCCAAATTTTGTATGTAATGACATAATTTTTTAAAACCTTCATATTTGAAAGGGCTCATATATTTTTTTTTATAAATAATTTTAAATATGACATAATTTTTTTCTATTTTTTTAATTATATTTTGAATCAATGTAAATTTTAGTTTGATTTAAAATAAAATATAATGATATGAGATTGTATATGGGAGATATTGTAAATATTAAAAGATATAAAGATAATATTGATAATTAGAGAAAATATTTGAAATGAATAAAAAATATTAAAAGGTATAATATTTAAATGATATAAAGAAAAAATAGATAAACTGATGTATGAACTATTATAAAAATCAATATGTAAAATAGAAAATGTGAGTTTTTGTGATATATTTTGAAGGATAAGATGAATGAACTATTAGGAGTGCTCGTATTGAAGAATGCAAAATTTCCATTGATGTGAATTGTGTTATTCATTTTCTCGTTCATCCTCCATGTCAAAGTAGGCACATATCTTTGAGATATAATTGGATTGTTATTGATAAGTGTTTCTTTTGCATATACTTAATTATGATTGATGTATGCATTAAGGTAATCATTGAGTTTTGGTAATCTTATAGTCTCCTCTATGTTATCACAATTTGCAATGAGGTTTAAAGTATGAAAAATTCTACTCAACATCCTCACGTTACATGCTATGCATAATTTTTTATTTTTCAATTTTTTAATTTTTTTCTTACCAAATATGTGGTATATCATGAATAATGATCAGTAGAAGAATTTAATTATTTTAAAAAGAATAAAATTAAAAAAAATGTGATTTTGTGAGGATGATGAATAACAAAACTAAGTATTGATGATGTGTTGATTGTCACCCAAGAAGGGGCGTTGCATGCCAAAAAAGATATTGGCTCAATCCACTGATGGACCCAATTAAAGAATCTAGAAACATTAGTTGGATCAATCATCAATGCATCTTAGAGAACAAAACAATGGAGTGGAGAATTATAATTTTATCCCTCAATTAGCTTCGCTAGACATATAACTTTTGTAGACTGATCAATATTGAATATTGCTATTGGGCTATATGAAAATTACTGTTCAGATGACCTTCTTAATTATAAGGTATCACCTCTTAATTTATATAATTCATTGTCGATGTCTTCTACTTAGAATTAACATTAAAGAATCCTTCCAAGGTTTTAGAAGCATATGGAAAATGAAAGATCGAGGAAGCTTCATCTTCACTCCAAATTACAACAGAGTTGCAACGTCCCCAAAACACATCATTTTGAATTATCTGATTAAATAAAATGATAAAAATATATTATAACTTTTAATGTTGTAAAAGATTCTCAAACTATATAAAGAGCTTATGATCGATTTAATATTTCGTTTATCTCTCCCCGAATTGGATAAACAATTACACAAGATCTCATTCAAGTGAGTACAAGCAAGAAGAGTGTTCTTAAAGAGGACAAAGAACACTTCATACACAGTCCATGCCAGTTATTGGAGTAACATGTTCTGAAGGAATTCCAGGCAGAGTGGATAAGCCAGCCACAGATTTCTTTCTCACCAAACCAATTAATTAATGCTAGGTGTAAATTCTAAAGAAAAATGCTAATTTGCCCTCTCTCCAGATTTGACCACTATATTTTATTTTATTTTTTATTTTTTAAAATATTTAAAAAATTTACCAATAGTGATTTTTAAAATAAAAAAAAATATTTGAAAAACGTTGGGAAATATTTTTAAAAAAAGACTGATTGCAGTAGGAGCACGCCCAAGTTCCAACACCAAAAGCTAAGAACACAGTAGCATGGTCCAATCCCAAATGCACAAATCTTCCACAAGTATTTTTCAAAATGGTGGGCCTCACAAAAATAAAATAAGATAAAATATTCACACTTTTCCAAAGTAGGTCTACTTTTATATAAAAGATCTACATAACTCATGATATACACTTTAGGCTTATATATATAATTATTCTTAATTGATTTCCGGTACCGTGCAATTATGGCCCTCCCAAAATAATTACATATAATATATATATAGGAGACCCTAAAACATTCAATGTGAACCCACGTCAGAATTTAATGTTTTATATTATTATTGAATAGAGATTTTAATAATAGAAAATAAATCCCGTGGTTTTTTTTAAATTAATTAAAAAACAGGTACAGTACTTCTCTTTTTAAAAAATAAATAAATAAAAAATGGCAAATCATGACATAGAATTCTCATGCTACTCAACTATAATTAACTTTAATACTTTATGTTAGTGGATAACTTGTGAATATAATATGTATATATATATATATAAAGTTTCAGAATTAACACGAGATGTCTACGTGAAAAAATTGAATTACTTTTATGAATAGTAGTACCAATAATATAACTACAATAATGATTTTTATAAGTAGTGGTGACGATAATCTAACTGCAATAATGTTAGATATAATTTTAAAATATGCGAGTCTCATTAAATTTTTTTATGTATCATTTCTCATTTAATAAATAATTGAAACATATATCAGGGACTAATGATCTATGTAGAACATGAATGCCACTACCCTTTTTCATGGACAGCTGACAGAAACCACGTCAGAAAATTTTATGTTCCATGATGTTGAGAACATCAATTGTTGAATGCACAAAGGATCTTGTTATAACTCCATATAAAAGTTACAATGTGACCATCGAATAGGCTATTTTGTTATGAAACTAATAAAAAGAGAGAGCAAAAGAGAGAGAGAATATTGCAAGAGAAAGATTATTCTTCAATGCAAAACTTGATGCATATACAAGGGAATGATACCCATATTTATAGGAGTATAAAGGGGGTAGGTGTACCTTAAGTCACCATTGATGGCTAAAGATAGGTCTAAATTAATGGCTCAAGATTGATCATACAATACAATTTGAATTTGGTTTCTAACATCTCAAGATTGGTCATATAATACAATTTGAATTTGATTTTTAACATATTTAACTTATTTTTGATCTTTTTGCTCTTTTTTTTCCTATATATATATATATATATATATATATATATATATAAGGGTAGCTACCTTCGATCAGTGACTTTTAAGTGAGACTAGCGTGATGGAAAAATCATGTTTGAAAAATGGAAGAACGTACAAAAGTATGATGTAGTATTGATAGTGTCGGTGTCAGTGCTTGTGGAAAACACCAAACTCATATCCATGCATGCATGCATGCGCTGTTACCTAATTCCAGATGCTGTTCTTTTCAAATCTCATCCTTTTAAGGTCTCCATGATTGGAAAATGCCAAATCGCTGAAACCATGTGCCTGACTTCAAAGCACAAAAAAATGGAGTCTGATCTGTACGTGTCGACTCATGTGCCTAGCTCAGCATCTTTATCTCCCTTTATCACCGCCTAATTATAATTAATTAAAAGGTATTGATCATAGAGTGCATAATTAACGGTACTTTTCTTTAAAACAAGTGATATTTTTCCATCTTTTCCATCATGATCGTATGACATATTTCAAATGTTTTGACTGATAAGTAAAAAAAACAAAATCTTTTTATCGTATGATGTCGTAAGAGAAATATTCAAGTTGTTCTTCAATCTAGATTTTCTTTTTCCAATTTTAGTTTAAGCATATTTAGTAATGTCCATTTAAGATATGATATATTCGCAGACATAATGAAAGATTACAAAATTTAAAATAAAAAATAATTATCGTTCTGGAAAAAGTACAGAAAGCGTTAAGAAAATCATTTGTTGTGAGTGAAGGTCGATGGAGGCCATGGACAAACGATAAAAGGGAAAAGATCCACATACAAGTACTTGAATCAGGGCAAAGTAGATAGGTTGCTTCAAAAAGAACTTTCAGTGGCGTTTTACGTTATTGGTAAGAACGCGGTCTAATTAAAGATCAAAAGATCTCCAAAGATAAACTAGCTTTAACCAGCTTGTCAAATAAAATAGTTGAAGGTGTGGCAAATCTTTCTAGATTCCACAACTCCAAGGCCATGAATTTGTGTCAAGGCTTTTGTTCATGCATGCATATGGAGTAAATCCTGGCCAAGAGGAGGGGGGAGTAGCTTATTCATTTATTTTGCTTTGATAATTTGTACCCAAGTTTGGACAAAGAGTAATATTACATACAGTCGTGAAGTGTGCAAGTATCGTACAGTTACTTTAAAAAAGAATATACTCTACTATTATTATTTTTTATTTAGGTCTCATATTTATTCATTTTTTTCAAAATGATTATGCGGTACTTGCATACTTACAATTACAAGTATCATTTCTCTAGGATAAATGTGGAAAGGATTGGTAACGGCGCCCAAGGGTTTTATATATATATATATAATTTGAGAAATGATATTTGCAGTCGTGGTTGTGCAAGCGGCATGCAATCGTTTTGAAAAAAGTAAATTAATATGGGACCCACATAAAAAAAATTATTTTTATAACTTCTTTTTATTCAACCCGTACAAGCGTTTACCTCCCGCTTGCATGTGGCGACTGCATCTAGCAGTTTCGATATAATTTTGTACAAAATAGATATGATATATCATGTTTCTAAGAAAATTAAATATCTTCAATTTCTTTCAGCTGGCCCAATCTATGTGCTCGGCTAATTGGAAGGTTTGAAAACGATGCCAGTTTCTAGAGGCCGCTACAAATGGGGTGATCATCTGTCTCCAACATGTTTATGAGTTTCTCAAAAATTTGGTCGATATTTCAAAGCAGTCAATTTTGGTGCATCATTATTCAATATGACTTTCTACCATGTAATACCACAACCCATTAAACATTAAGTAGGTGGTTGTGTATAATTAGGTCATAATAACTTGTCCTTAATTTGTTTGTTTATGGTTTAGTGAGGACAAGAAACTTCAAAAGAGTAATTATGACAACCACAATTATCTTGTGCTATACAGGAGTGTAATCGGTCTGATTCGATCTGATTTTATACATTTTTTTAAACCGTCGCTAGGAAATTATTTTCCTTTTTTCTTCAAAGCATGGAAAATTTTGAAGAAAATATAATGAAAATAAGGGAATTACAAAGCCCATTGCCCTTGCTAGGGCGCGACATGCGGGCGGCTTTGTCACTGCCAGGCAGTTGATACATGTAGCTCTCTCAATCTTCTCCTTCACTTTGAGACAATATGATATACAGTGAGATGATTAATTAATATAAACTACTTGTTTACACTAATTTCTTCTTCATATATTTTAATGAGTTGATATTCTCCATCAATGTACAAGTTACTATTATATATAAGGAAATAAGTATATTTATTTGAAATATCCAGAATATATTTTATTTAAGTAATAAAATTTAACTAAATTAAACATACAAAGCTATTCATTGCAACAAAATTAACGCAATTAGGAAGGCATGGAAGACAGATACAACCACTAAGAAAATGGAAATACGAACGATAGAGATGATCACTTTGAAAATATAGTATTGGGTTATACTGTATTTAATGTTGATGTTCACATTATCTACAGACAGCATCTAATACAATGAGATTCACATAATAGAAAGTGTTACGATATAAAGGATATATCTCATGACCATGCCATTTTGTCTGTTTTGTTAAGGGGAGAGGGAGGGAGAGAGGACAAAAGAAGACAGAAAGTAAGAGAATGCTTGGCATTAGACCAATCTCTCATGTTTGGTCCTCTTTCACATAACCAAACAAAACTATGTTTGTTGGCCATTCATAATCACCACTTTACTTTCAAACTATTAGGAGCTAGCCATAATAATTGTTCAGTGTAGGTTGTGTCACAACCCACTGTCGACTAATCTTCATACCAATCAAATGTTTCCGTTTACCAACCCACTTCCTCAAAAGTACTGCTCTAGTGCACCCTACACATACACCTTATCCCTAAACACTTGCTTTTCCTCGCTTTCTAGAACCAAAAGGGATCTTTTAAAGGCACGTTGGAAACTTACTGTATTATAATTTTGTGAATAAAAAATTCTATGTGTAACCCAATCACATCAGTAGAGTATATAAGAAATACATAAAAATGACTTACATAATATTATTTTTTGTGAATAGTATTAAAATGATTTGAATAATAATATTTTATTTAAGATTTAGAAAATAAGACAAAAAAATTAAATAAAAATATTAGAAATTTATAAAAACCGTTTGAATATAAAGTTTGAATATTATTTTTATTTAGAAGTTTGTAAAAGTTATATTAATTTTTGTGTTTTATTTTAAAGTTTGTAAAAAGTTTTATTGATTTTTGTGCTTAGATAAAGATTAAAGATTAATAATTAGATAAAAATTTAAAAACTCTGAAATTAAAAAAATGTTTTATGAATGAAATTATAAAAAAACTTTTTAGAATTTAGAGAATTCTTTACCTATCCAATGCCCTTAAAATTTAAACACTTTAATCATTGTAGATTTGTTCCGGTCATGTCTCGATCGTGATGAATAAAAATAGGATAAATCCCACTTATCATAGGATTGATCATTACATTGACAGAAAAGTTAAAATATTGATATTTTCTCTAATAGTTAATACGAAATAGTATATATATATATATTAATATCACTATAAAAAAAATTGACTTTTATAATCATTTTATTATAATAAAAAGATTATTCACAATTAATTTTGATTATGAATAATCTTTTCGTTACAATAAAATAATCACAAAAATTCATTTTTCTTATAGTATAATGATGTATTAAGTGTCAATAAGCGACTTACAAATAAATCGTTTATTATAAAAATAATATATAGCCTTAGTGCATGTTGGATGGGAGAATTTTGGAAGTTTCTTTTATGAACAGTGAAGTAACGGAGATCATGAGATTAAAGATTATAGGTTTTGTGTATCATGTGTAGATCCCACCTTTATACGTGTTTATAAAATGAATTTTAAAATTTTTAAAATTTTTTTTTAAATAGAAAACAAAAAATTTTAAAATTTCAGGTGACCATATGATCTGGCCGGCCACCCCCTTGGGCAGCTAAGACTGAGACGCCTACAAGGGTGATCAAGCGCCGTTGACAACCACCTCATGGGTGGCCATAATGGGCCATCCCGATTTTTACCTTCTTTTTTTTAAAAAAATAATAATTTTTTTAATATTAAAATAATATATTTTATGTCTGAAAAAATATAAAAGGAAAAATTTTTAGTGAAGATGAAGATTGTAACTCTATTGTAGACAAATTTAGAAGAATTTTAGTTTTTGGCAAGTCCAAAGATCTTAAACAAATTATTAATGTCTGAAATTTGCACAATAAATCGAAATGGGTGAAAAAGTCATCCCCGGCCTATGATGGTGATTTGGGCATTGATACTATGATCTTTGTGTTCATACATGAAATAAATAATAAATAAGTGTATAAAAATAAATTAAAAACACAACAATTTACATGGTTAGGCATAAAAACTTACGTCCATAAGTTGTTTTAGGATTTCGGGAGGTTGAAAAGAATGCCTCCCTTGAGGGAGATCCTATGGAGTCATTGTGTGTGATGGAGTTTGTGTAGAGAAATCGTCAAGAGCCCCACAATGACTCTACAATTTCTCTATGCACAAACTTCACCACACACAATGACTCCACAAGACCTCCTTCAAGGGAGGCATTTTCTTCAACATCCCGACATTTTAAATTACTCAATTGTATTGAGCGATATGTGAAGTTATGAGAGATTGTAAAATCACCAATCGTAGTAGATTTCACCCCAAACAACATAGGCTTACAACATGTAAACTAAGCTTTTATGCCGAACTATGTAAATTATTATACCTCTCTATATTTATTATTTATTTCATGGACGAACGCGAAACATACCATATTGACGCCTAAATCATCATCATAGATAGGGGATAATTCTTTTTCCATTTTGGTCTGTTGTGTAAATTTACACATTAACTCATATCTTAACAGAGTTTGATTTGGCCCTTTAGCGTCTATAGTACAATGCATATCGATCGGTATTCGACAGTTCGTCCTCGTGACTTCGAACTAGCTATATATGTATCTAAATGACAAGCATATTAATTTTGTGGCTCTTAATTAGTATTTACGTAATGCTTTACCATGTTATTGCATTGGTCAAATTCATTTGAATCCCTTCACTAATAAATTATGAAAAATCTATTTCATAAGGATGTTTATAACATATTAAATATATCATTGATGTAGAAGTCTATCGCAACCATTTATTTCCAACGAAATGAGTATTTTCAGTTAAAATAAGTCTATAATAATCTTTTTCATCGCAAAAGAAGGTCACAAATTGTAACGGCCCGCTAAAATTATCAGTTTTGGATTCTTTCCCGACAGCAATCACATCTCTCTCGTCTTAACCCTCTATCTTTAGTTATTTATGTTTAACATAGTTGATTTGGTTGGCTGTAGACTGTGTAGTTAGTATTTGTGGAGTTCGCTGCGTAGTTGTGAAACGAAGTGTGGTTGTGAAGTGTTAGGCTTGATTTTGTAGTTTTGTGGACTGTGCTGTGAAGTATAGGCGTGAGATGGATGCCGTAGATGTGATACGGCGGGTTGTGTGAAGAGAATACGCGTGTAGCGTATTCTGTGTAATGCAGCGACGCGCCGCGCGACGTGCGCTGTAGTGATGTGGGTCGTAGAAGGAAGGGAGTACGCATGTAGTGTACTCCGTGTGGTATGGCGATGCATCGTGTGATGTGCATCGTGTTGATGAGTGTTGTAGCGAAGGAAGTACGCGTAGCGCGTACTCCGTGTCGCGTAGCGATGCACCGTGAGACGTGTATCGCAGTGATGGGTTTTGTAGTGTGAATGGAAGAGAGTTCACGTGAGTGTACTCTGTACTAAGTCGTGATACACCGGATGGCGTGTCACGAAGGGTTGAATGGCGTAGCAGAGAAGTGTGGAGCGTATGGTGTAATGTTGGGAAACTGTATGACAGTGTCCCGAAGCAGTGATGATATGGATTATAGTCCGGGATGACTGGTGTCATCTTGTGGTTGACTATGGCTAAGAGTATATGGATTGAGAAATGAGTTGTTTGTTTGGTTGTTATTGATAATTTTAATGAACTTGTTTTAGTGCAAAGGCTTTCTGAAGTCAATTTATCTCTTCCGAGTATAGTGAAACCTCAAGTTGGCCGTGGTGTTGCAAGTGCTTACAATATGGCAATTGAGTTCAGAAGTGAAAATCTTAAGGACTTGAGTGTTCCTCTTCCAGCTGTTGTGCAGTTCCTCGTGTCTCGCGCTCTATTCTCATAGAACGCGACGATCGAGGTAAGTTAGCCTCTAACTTACTATCAGTTTATTGTGTATGTGTGATGGGTAAGAGAACTACAATTTATGTATGTATGTTATCGTATATGCCATGTCATGCTATGTCATTACATGTTTATCTGTTACGTATGATTTAATCTCTCATGAATAATTATCTGTTATATAATCTTTTCTGTCATACAATGATGTATGTTATAAGTATGCCATGTTAAGTATGCCATATGATACATGTATGCCATGAAATGTTTATGATTAAATCATATTATGCCATTTACAAGTATACGCCATGTTAGAAAAGTATATGATATTAAATAATATCACATGCATTAAGAAAGATAAGACATGTTATGTTATAATAATGCGTGGGGCCACAACAACTGTGGAGTACGTATTATATTTATGTTATTTATAATGCGTGGGGCCACAACAACTGTGGAGTACGTATTATATTTTATGTTATTTATAATGCGTGGGGCCACAACAACTGTGGAGTACGTATTATATTTTATGTTACTTATAATGCGTGGGGCCACAACAACTGTGGAGTACGTATTATATTTATGTTACTTATAATGCGTGGGGCCACAACAACTGTGGAGTACGTATTATATTTATGTTATGTTATTTATAATGCGTGGGGCCACAACAACTGTGGAGTACGTATTATATTTTATGTTATGTTACTTATAATGCGTGGGGCCACAACAACTGTGGAGTACGTATTATATTTATGTTACTTATAATGCGTGGGGCCACAACAACTGTGGAGTACGTATTATATTTATGTTATGTTACTTATAATGCGTGGGGCCACAACAACTGTGGAGTACGTATTATATTTATGTTATGTTATTTATAATGCGTGGGGCCACAACAACTGTGGAGTACGTATTATATCTTATGTTATGTTACTTATAATGCGTGGGGCCACAACAACTGTGGAGTACGTATTATATTTATGTTACTTATAATGCGTGGGGCCACAACAACTGTGGAGTACGTATTATATTTATGTTATGTTACTTATAATGCGTGGGGCCACAACAACTGTGGAGTACGTATTATATTTATGTTATGTTATTTATAATGCGTGGGGCCACAACAACTGTGGAGTACGTATTATATCTTATGTTATGTTACTTATAATGCGTGGGGCCACAACAACTGTGGAGTACGTATTATATTTATGTTACTTATAATGCGTGGGGCCACAACAACTGTGGAGTACGTATTATATTTATGTTATGTTACTTATAATGCGTGGGGCCACAACAACTGTGGAGTACGTATTATATTTATGTTATGTTATTTATAATGCGTGGGGCCACAACAACTGTGGAGTACGTATTATATCTTATGTTATGTTACTTATAATGCGTGGGGCCACAACAACTGTGGAGTACGTATTATATTTATGTTACTTATAATGCGTGGGGCCACAACAACTGTGGAGTACGTATTATATTTATGTTATGTTACTTATAATGCGTGGGGCCACAACAACTGTGGAGTACGTATTATATTTATGTTACTTATAATGCGTGGGGCCACAACAACTGTGGAGTACGTATTATATTTTATGTTACATGAAGTATGGGGCCACAACAACTGTGGAGCATACACTACATGAGACACAGCAATTGTGACATGTAGAATACGTGGGGCCACAACAACTGTGGAGTACGTATTATATTTTATGTTATGTGAATTCATGGGGCCACAACAACTGTGGAGCATGAAGTATGGGGCCACAACAACTGTGGAGCATACACTACATGAGACACAGCAATTGTGACATGTAGAATACGTGGGGCCACAACAACTGTGGAGTACGTATTATGTTTTATGTTACTTGAATACGTGGGGCCACAACAACTGTGGAGTACGTATTAATGCACGTTATTAATCAAGACAATTAAATAAGATTCCAAGTTTATGTTAAGTCAAGTTTCAGATCAAGTTCATGTTATGTTATGCTCACGTACATGTTATGTTCATGTTCATGTTATGTTCCAAGTTCATGTTCACATCATGTTATGTTCACGTTTATGATACGTTCAAGCTCACGTTCATGTTATGTTATGTTCATGTCCATGTTATGTTTCACGTTCATGTTATGTTGATTGTTCATGTTATGTTTTAAGCTTAAGTTCATGCCATGTTAAGTCAAGTTCAGTTCACGCTTAAGTTCTGGTTAAGTCATGCTATATGTCAAGTTATACTATGTTTATGTATGACTATAATTATGCATTTATGCTTTTACTGCCATGCATGCATTTTTAACCTGTGTATAAGTTTTATGTTAACTTACTGAGATTTGTAATCAAATCTCACTGTGGTAGTCCCAACTACCATTCCCCCCGAATGGTAGATCTTGTTACAGGACCCAAAGGAGAATTGGAATCTGACCAACTGAATACGGTCGACTAGGCCACGGTGCGATGTTGATGATGGTATAGTATTTAACTTAGGTTAATACTTGTACTTTTGGAGTTGTATCTCAAGTATTCTTTTGATCACAACCATTTTGGACTAGTGTGATGATCACGGCTTTTTAGTATGCCTTTATGTATGAATTATATTTCAAGTATTTGGGATATATTTAGTTTGGTGCATAGTATTGCTAAAGAAAAAGATTATCCGCTGCGAATATTACATAATGCTAGATGCATGTTAGGAACATTGCATCTTATATGTCATGAACGGGGGCAGGTAACCTTGTGTTGCATGTCTCGACGCTTCAAATGTCCGTTCAATCCCAAGCGAAATTTGGGGACATCACACAAATATCCATTTTTCTTATAGTAACGGACACCCTGACCTAAAAGATAATATATATATATATATATATTAACCTTTGTCTAATTTGTATAATATCTTCCTTAGTTTTTTATACTTATGTTTTTATCCTTGTCCACAATTCATAACTAGCACTATTTAAAGGGCCAATCTTAGGCCAGGGAACTACATTACAAATTGTCAACAACTTTTTAATAGACCTTTCTTACATGTCATCAAATTAAAATTTGGTCTCATTTAAATTTTTATGGTATCTGCATTTTGTTTTTCTATTTTGTTTCAAGAAATTGAATTAGAATATAATATTTACTTTAGATTATTTCTCTCTTTTAAAGTTTGTAATTAGCTGAGTGAAACATATTTAATAAAAAGACCTCGTGTTCACTTGATAGCAGGCTATACAGTATGTAATTGTGCTACTTAAAAGCTTTAAATATATGACGTTACCTATATACATTATTTGACAAAAAAAAAAAAAAACATAGTCTATAGTTTACATATATTACCTATTGTTTTTTATAATTTCTATATAGATAGTTTCCAGTTCGACCTCTTTTCTTAATTGCAATATATGAAAAGTTTAAATGTAAAACTACCGATATTTTATGGAAGAATGCAAGTTTAAAATGTGGTAAACAAGCCCTGGGGATAAGTTGATTGGACTGGCTTCTTATTCACAAAAAAAAAATGACGTGGCTTTTTGCTTATCAAGCCCAAACTAGTTCCTAGGCCTGTTTTATTATGATTTGAATGAAAGCCTGCGATGCTAAGTACACCAAACTTTCCACGTGTAAAATAAAATCTTAGTAAAAACCTTCGTCATTTAGTCTTGTTTAAAATTTGGATTTGGATTGAATTAAAATTAAATCAATTCGGTTTAATTTTAAATTAAATTTAATATACAAATATTTAATTATTAAATTACTAAAAACATTTCAATTTAAAATCTCTTTACACGTGAAACCCATAACTTTTTTCAACTTTCTATAATTAATATATCTAAACTCATCTTAATATCCAAACACATCTAAACTCATCTTTGGTGAACCTCAGAAAACTCACTCTACTATCTCAACTCATTACTATTCATAAAAAAATTCAACTCAGCTCATATCTAAATGGGACCTTAACGTCAATATGTTTGCAAATTCAACATAAATTTAAAATATTTAACGTGTTTAATTAAAGAAGCATGCTATAGTTTTACAATATAACATATCACATTAAATTATGTCAACTTGTAGATTTATTTTTGTGAAATTTTTTTATAACTAAAAATTTTCTCTTAATTAAATAAATTGAGTTAGCTAGGATCGATTTCTTCACTAACCAAACTCAACTTGATATCATTTAAATTTGAACCTAACACATGGCATTTAAAACTAACAATTTTGATACAACACGCTAACTCGTTACAACCTCATACAAAATTAATGAATTAGAATAGAAAGATGTAGCCCACTTATTAATGAGTCGCCTATCACAAATTTGACTCTTTTTTTTTCATACTTTTTAACATATTTAAATCTTTTTAAAAAATAAAAAAATATATCAATATACTAAAATCATTTTCTTAATCATTAAGTAAAAAAAATTAAAATACATAAATGATCAAAATAAGGAAGTAAATTCAAACGACATAATAGCATTTTTCTTAATTCTAATATACATAGATGTTGTGTTCCACTACAAGAGAAACGAGTTTTTGTGATCAAAATTTAGTGATCAAAAGGACTATTTCTGACCAAAAAATTTAGTGATCAAAAAGACTATTTCCGACGGTTTTGGTCACTAAATTTTAGTCACAAAAGCCCACTTCTCTTGTAGTGATCGACGTCTATTATTAATACTATTTTTATAGACTTGAATTATGCTATGAAAACTATAGAATTATATGATTTATAGATATTATCTTAGGATCATATATCCTCATGTGTCGAGTAGTCAATTAATCAATAAGAGGCAAGTGGAAACGAACAATTAATGACCCACTAAAAAAACAAAAAAGAAATGATTTCAAAACATGGTTCTATTTCAACTTGAATATTGGGAAATGCCACCAATATAGATACGTTAATAATCATTAAAAGACAACCTTTTCATACTTACTTAATTATTGAAAGGAGGACATGCCGACCAATCTCGGGCATACACCTCTTCCGTGAATATTGTAAAAATATTTATATATGTCTGTTATTCGAGAGACCTGTACAAATCATTATTATTTTTTACAAATAATTTATTCAGTAGCTGCCGACAACTTATATGTATGGATGCATCCTCCCTCGAACAAAATGTCAGCATGCTCTCTAAACCTTCAGAGTGGAAAAGAGACACCAGTCCCAAGTTTTGTGGCATGGGAGTGGACTAGATGGTGACATCTTTGTACGCTGCATTCATTTGGATCAGCTATATATGCTGCTGTTCTTCTTCTACTTCTTTTCTTGGCCCATTTTCACGAAACATTCACGTGCATATGTATGACACTCGTCTAGTAATTTGAGCACGAATCAGACAATTCAGCCGTTTATAGATATTTAAAAAAATAGTATTATTTTTTGTATTTTATTTAAAAGTTTATAAAAATTATAATGATTAAACGAAAATGTTAAATATTTAAAATTAAAAATTTTTGTATTGATAATCATATCTATTTTGAGTTTCATGACAAACTCTTTCTTGTGAAAGATTACTCGGGGAAGGTCCATCATCAAGGCCATCTCATTAATGGACTCTATCAATTCACATCTCAGTCTCGCCGTCCTCAAGCTTTCTCTACCATTCGTGTTTCTCATTGTGATTGGCATCGTCATCTTGGACATGCATCCACACTAGTTGTCAATAAAGTACTCTCATTCATCAACGTTCCAGTCGAGTCCAATAAAAAGCACTCAGTGTGCCCTGAATGTCAAATGGTTAAAAGTCATGACTTGCCATTTAAGTCCTCTTCTAATGTTTCTTCTTAACCTCTTGATTTAATTTTTATTGATATATGGAGACTAGCATCCGTTGTTTCTACTAATGGTGCTAAATATTATGTTAGTTTTCTTGATGAGTGTGGTTATTTCCAATGAAACTCAAATCTCATGTTGAATCCATACTTCTTCAATTTCAAGCGTATGTTGAAAAACACTTTGAACGCAAAATTAAATCTGTCCAATCTGATTGGGGAGGTGAGTTTCGACGTCTGCACAATTATTTTCAACAAACCGGAATAAATCATAGACTAGCATGTCCTTACACTCATAAGCAAAATGGTTCTACAGAGCGCAAACACCGTCATATTGTCGAGGTTGGCCTAATTATGTTGGCTCACTGAAATTTACCCATGCTTTACTGGGAAGAAGCCATCCAAACCGCAACCTTCATCATAAACATGCTACCAACACTTGTTTTAAAGCAAAAATTTTCTTTTGAAATTCTTTATAATCGCATGCCAGATTTTTCCTTTATGCATGTTTTTGGTTAAGCATGTTGGCCTAATCTACGCCCTTACCATTCAAACAAGCTAAACTTTCGCTCCAAAACATGTCTCTTCATTGGTTATAGTCTTGGTCATCAAGGTTACAAATGCCTTGATTTATCTACTAGTAAAATCTATGTCTCAAGGCATGTAATTTTTTATGAGAATCTCTTCCCTTACACCAAAGAAAACGTTTCTCCACCCTCTCAACACCACTCTGTTCCAATGCCTCGTAATATCAATATCTCCTCTTCTCTCCGTTCTAATGATTTGCAATCTAACCATTGTCCTATTAGAAATATTTATGCACCTTGTTTGTCTCTTCCTACAAGTCCAGCTGAAGCAATCACCAATCAGGATGCCATGGTTCCACAGCAACATACAGACTTGCTCTCAAATCTGCCACAAAACAGAACATCTTCATCGTCCAATGTGCTTGCTATCTCCAATCATCATCCAATGACAACAAGACCCAAGAACAATATTTACAAACCTCGCAAGCACTCTGATGACTATATTCGACATCCTCTACCTCGAGCATTGCTGGTCGAAAGCTCCACAGCCAAAGAACTAACTTGCTTTACAAAAGCATCCAAATCACATTATTGGAGAGAAGCCATGAACAAAGAATTCAATGCATTGCTTCAAAATGGAACTTGGTCCTTGGTTCCAAAATCACCAAATGCAAATATTGTTGGTTGTCAGTGGGTTTACTGAATCAAAAGGAAAGCTGATGGGACTATAGAGTGTCACAAAACTTGACTAGTTGCCAAATGTTTTCACCAACAAGAAGGTATTGATTTTTCTTTAGTTCGGTTATCAAGCATGCTATGATTAGATTGGTTCTTTCCATTGCCGTTACTCAGGATTGGCCTATACAACAAATTAATGTGCAAAATGCATTTTTGCATGGTGATCTACACGAGGAAGTCTTCATGACACAACCACAAGGTTTTATTCATCCTCAATTTCCAAATCATGTCTGTAAGTTGCATAAATCATTGTATGGATTGCGACAAGCTCCAAGAGCTTGGTTTTCTAAACTCTCAGACAAGCTCAAATCACTACATTTTCATGAAAGCAAAGCTGATACATCATTGTTCATTTTTAAAACAAAAACCATCATTGTTTATATTTTAATTTATTTTGATGATATATTAATAACTGGATCGAGTTCCGCCATTATCAACCAAGTCATTCAAAGCTTGAAGACAAGCTTTGTTGTCAAAGAATTGGGGCCACTTAATTACTTTCTTGGTGTTGAAGCTCTCAAATGCCAAGAAGGTATTTATCTCACACAAAGGAAATACATAGTTGATTTGCTTAAAAAGAGCAATATGGATCAAGCAAAACCATGCTCTAGTCCGATGGCTTCAACTTGCACTCTCACTGCCTCAGATGGCAAACCACGTGCCGATGCCAATCTTTACAGAAGCATGGTTGGAAGTCTGCAATATCTTGCTTTTACAAGGCTTGACTTAGCATTTGCAATTCACAAAGTAAGCAAGTTTATGCATAATCCTCTTGAAACACATTGGCAAGCCATCAAGCGAATACTTCGCTATCTCAAATATATTGTTTCAACAGGCTTGTTAATCTCAAAAGCAGCAAATCTTGATCTTCAAGCTTTCTCTGACTCAGATTGGGCAGCAACCAAACTTGATCTCAAGGAACTGTAAGCAACAACCAACTGTGGCATGTAGCAGCATTAAGGCTAAATACAAAGCTTTAGCAAACATGGCAGCTGAGCTCATGTGGATAAAATCAATTTTACATGAGTTGGGAATTCAACTTCGGCAACCACCTACTCTTTGGTGCGACAACATTGGTGCTACATATCTTACATCAAATTCGGTATTCCATGCCAGAAGAAAACACATAGAGATCGACTTCCACTTTGTTCGAGATCAAGTTAATCAGAAACAATTGAAAGTTCAATTCATTTCAAGTCATGATAAGCTCGCAGATGCACTCACAAAGCCCCTATCACCAAAGAATTTCACAGATGTCAAGACCAATGTGAATGTCCATGATCTCCCCTTTAGATTGAGGGGGCGTGTAGAAGATCAAGTGATTTCATTTGAAATTATTGTTGAAGATTAGGAAAATCATTCTAGTAAAGATCCTGCCAAAGACCAGGAAATCTTATTCCACGAGATTCTTGCTGAAATTTAGAGATAATTGTATAGACATTTCAATTATCGTGTTGCAAATATTTAGGAAATCAGTTACAATTATTTCTATATATACTACTATAAACTGCAAGCTCAAGTATTGTATCAATACAAAATTCATTGAAATATTTTCCATCTTATATTTCTTTTCAACCATGCACAATGACTCCACAAGATCTCCTTCAAGGGAGGCATTCTCTTTAACATCCTGAAATTTTAAATTACTCCAATGTATTGAGAGATATGTGAGGCCATGAGAGATTGTAAAATCACCAATCATAGTAGATTTCACCCATAACAACCTATGAATGTAGGTTTACAATATGTGAATATAGGCTTTTATGCCAAACTATGTAAATCGTTGTGTCTCTCTATATTATTTATTTATTTATTTATTATTTATTTCATGGAGGAATGTGAAACACACCGTATCAATGCCTAAATCATCATCATAGATTGGAGATAATTCTTTCTCTATTCCGATCTGTTGTGTAAATTTACGCATTAACTCATATCTTAAAAGAGTTTGATTTGGCGCCCTTTGATGTCTATAGGTACAATGCATATCAATTGGTATTCGACAGTCCATCCTCGTGACTTCGAACTTGCTATATATGTATCTAAACAACAGGCATATTGATTTTGTGGCTCTTAATTAGTATTTACGTAATGCTTTACCATGTTATTGCATTAGTCAAATTCATTTGAATCCCTTCACTAATAAATTATGAAAAATCTATTTCATAAGGATGTTTATAGCATATTAAACACATCATTTGGTCTCATTTGATAGATCTTTCTTACATATCATCAAATTAGAATTTGGTCTCATTTAAAATTTTATGGTAACTGCATTTTGTTTTTCTGTTTTGTTTCAAGAAATTGAATTAGAATATAATATTTACTTTAGATTGTTTCTCTTTTAAAGTTTATAATTAGCTAAGTGAAACATATTTAATAAAAAAAACCTCATGTTCACTTGATAGCTAGCTATACAGTATGTAATTGTGCTACTTAAAAACTTTAAATATATGACGTTACTTATATACATTATTCAACCAAAAAAAAAAAAAAAACTTAGTTTATAGTTTACGTATATTACCTATTGTATTTTATAATTTCTATATAGATCGTTTCCAGTTCGACCTCTTTTCTTGACTGTAATATATGAAAAGTTTAAATGTAAAATTAACGAAATTTTAAGGAAGAACGCAAGTTTGAAATTTATTTTTCTTATTTTTTACTCTTTGTTTTTATCAATTCAACTATTTATTCTAAACCTAAAAGTCCCCGGCACCTCCAAACTTATAATCCTAGCTTCGTCCCTGATCACATCACTGTAGTTTTGCCCCTAATGCCATGCCTATCAATGTCATTAGCGCAATATTTTGGGAGTCAAATTCAAATGAGAAATATGTGGTTTATATTGAAATTTTACGAGCATAAACTTACAAATTAATGTATCTCGATATTGTATATTAAATTATAAAATATATCAACATATTACATCAAGCAATATCATTGTATAAACTTGTTTTTGTATTATCTTTATCTAGATCCAGTACTTCTCAATTCAAATATGGTAAACAAGCCCTTGGGATAAGTTGATTGGACTAGCTTCCTATTCACAAAACAATTGACATGGCTTTCGGCGTATTGGCAAAGCCCAAACTAGTTCCTGGGCCTGTTTTATTATGATTTGAATGAAAGCCTGCGATGCTAAATACACCAAACTTCCCACGTGTAAAATATAATCCTTGTAAAAACCTTCGTCGTTTAGTCTTGTTTAAATTTGAACTGAATTAAAATTAAATCAATTCAGTTTAATTTTAAATTAAGTTTAACATACAAATATTTAATTTTTAAATTACTAAATACATTTCAACTCAAAATCTTTTTATACGTGAAACCCACAACTTTTTTCAACTTTCCATAATTAATATATCTAAATTCATCTTAATATCCAAACATATCTCAACTCATCTTGGGTGAGCCTCACAAAATCACTCTGCTATCTCAACTCATTACTATTCATAAAAAACTCAACTTAGTTTAACATCTAAATGGGACCTTAACGTCAATATGTTTGCAAATTCAACTTAAATTTAAAATATTTAACGTGTTTAATTAAAGAAGCATGCTAAGTTTTAAATATAACATATCACATCTAAATTATGTCACTTGTAGATTTATTTTTGTAAATTTTTTTATAACTAAAAATTTTCTCTTAATTAAATAAATGAGTTAGCTAGGATCGATTTATTCACGAACCAAACTCGACTTGATACCATTTAAATTTGAACCTAACACATGACATTTAAACTAACAATTTTGATACAAACGCTAACTCGTTACAACCTCATACAAAATTAATGAATTAGAATAGAAAGATGTAGCCCACTCATTAATCCTAGAGTGATGCTAGGCTACCGCCTAGTATAAATTTGACTTTTTATTTTATTTATTTATTTATTAATATATTTTAACATATTTAAATATTTGTAAAAAATAAAAAAATTTATCAATATATTAAAAGTTACTTCCTTAATCATTAAGTAAAAAAAATTAAAAAAATGAGATTTAAAATGAGAGAGCAAATTCAAACGGCATATTAGCATTTTTCTTAATTCTATTTTACGTAGATGTCGTGCTCGACGTCTATTGTTAATACGATTTTTATAGACTTGAACAATGCTATGAAAACTATATAATTATATGAGTTATAGATATTATCTTATAGATCGTATATCCTCATGTGTCGACTAGTCAATTAATCAATAAGAGGCAAGTGGAAACGAACAAGCAATGACCCACTACAAATACAAAAAAGCAATGATTCCAAAACATGGTTCTATTTCAACTTGAATGGGAGAGAGGCCACCAAGATAGATATGTTAATAATCATTAAAAGACAACCTTTTCATCCTTACCGACTTAATTATTGGAAGGAGTACATTCCGACCAGGCATACACCTCTTCCTTGAATATCATAAAAATATTTATATATGTATGTTATTTGTTATTCAAGACATTTACAAATCATTATTGTTTTTTAAAAATAATTTAATGAGTAGCTGCCGACAACTAATATGCATGGATGCATCCTACCTCGAACAAAATGTCAGCATGCTCTCTAATCTTTCAGAGTGGACAATAGACACCAGTCCCAGGTTTTGTGGGGACTAGATGGTGACATCTTTGTACGCTGCATTCATTGGGATCGGCTATATATTCTGATGTTCTTTCTTCTACTTCTTTCCTTGGCCCATTTTCATGGAACATTCATGTGCATATGTATGACACCTGTTTACTAATCTGAGCATCGAAACAGACAATTCAGCCGTTTATAGATATTTGAGAAAAAAAGTATTATTTTTTATGTTTTATTTGAGAGTTTATAAAAATTATAATGATTAAATAAAAATGTTGAAAATTTAAAATTAAAAAGTGTTTTTGTATTTGACAAAAAAATTTCTAAAAAATAGAGTCATGTTAAAATTGTAAGTCTCGCATACACATTTTTTTTTAAAAAGCGAGGATTTATTGTTAAAAAAATATTTTTTTATATGGATTATAAATTTATTCATATTTTTTAAAGAGTTTGCGGGATTTGCACACTTTAGAACTGCAAAATTACAAATTTTATTTATTTTTTAAATTAAAATAATTTTTATTAAATGATACTACTTTTATAAATTGTGTTATATAAGACTACGTTTGGTAAGTGAACACTCCAGTACTATTTACTAACAATTTATTATTATTCACAAACAATTCACTATTTTTTCATTAATATTCATTATTTTTTTTATAAAAATTTTATTCATTATTCTCCACCATACACTACACATAATTTTAATTTTTTAATTTTTTCTCTTACTAATTGTATAGTGTATGAATGATGAGTAGAAAAATTCAATTAATTTAGGAAGAAAAATAAATAAATAAAAGTAAGTATAGTATGTGATGTGTGAGAATGATTAGTAATAAAAAAAACTCTATCTTTACTATTCAAATTATCTAAAACCATATTAGCATGCAAACAAGCTGACTCCGTTTAAAATTTGAAATTGATCGTTTAGGCTAATTTTAAGTTAAATCTAACATTCAAACACTTAACTTTCAAATTACCAAACCCATCTCATCTCAAAATTTCTTTTTACGTGGGATCCACAATATTTTTCAACTCAACACCTCGATCGATAAAGATGTTAGACATCTCTAGGTCCTTCTTTTTGGGAGTAAGGTTTTTTCTCTCTCTTGAGTCAGAGTCTTTGTCTCTCATTTGTTCTGTGGAGTTTAGTGCATGCATGCATGGATACGAATAGGTTAGCTACTCTGGAGGCTATAGGGAAAATGTTGTTCTGGTTTCGCTCAACACTTCGTTACTGCAACGTTTGAGAAGCAATGGCGTAAGGTGGTTGGTGGTTCAGGATGATCTGAGAGTCGATTACAATAAACAAGAAAAATTCTAACGTCAAGCGAAAATATCTTTAGCCAAAAAGTTATCGGAAAACAAAATCTGTAAATTATTGTCTTTGGTTAATGACCTCTGAAAATACAAATAGATCGGATAGCAATTTGAAAAAAAGGCACATGGAGCCATGCTCTGGTGGCGTGCTCAAAAGAGCTTTCGAATTGGGGTCTTATGTGCGATTCCGACACCCGTAGCCAAATTATGAGATGCACTCAAAACGGCCCAATGAGGAACATATCACAATCAATTCCCGCCTTTGCGCTGATCTGCCAACTCATGGTATCTACGCCATCAAGGTGCAATCTGACAGCATCATCTGTCTCGGATCCCCCTGCATCAATTCTCGGTGGTAGGTGATAATACTGTGCTTATTGAATTCCAACTGTTGGCAGATAAAGAAAAATTTTACAAGGTCGTCCATGGACCTTTGACAGATTTTTGGTTGCCTTGCAAGAAGTTGATGGAAGCCTCTATCAATGCCATTCTTTTACACACGAGCCTTTCTGGGTGCAACTCCATAATATGCCTCTTACTGGCATGAACAGGAGTATGGAAAGCTAATTGCTGGTGCAATTGGGGAGGTTCTTTCTGTTGAAGTAAAGGAGGATGGAACGGGTTGGGGTCGAAGCCTTCGAGTGAAAGTTCTAGTGAATCTCTTGAACCACTGATTCGTGGTAGATGGGTGCAAGGTGGTGAACAGAGGACGTGGATAACTTTCAAATATGAAAGATTACAAAATTTTTGTTTCAAATGTGGAGTCTGAAGCACAAAGGCAAAAGCTGTCCTCTTATGCATAGGGATGAAGGGGAGGAGATGCAATTTGGTCCATGGTTGAGGGCCAATCCAATCAAAGGTAGGTGTCTGAAGTGAGAAAGTATGGTGGCGATGGTTTTTCTGATCAACCTAGGGAGGAGAACGGCGGCGAAAAATTTCAGGGAAGGCAGCTGATGGCTCTTCAATTCAGGAGCCGTTACAATCAAAAGCAGTTACCTCCAATCTAGGAGGCGTTACAATCACTCAGAAGGACAATCATTTACATGCAACAGGCGGTAGCAGTGAATCAGTTTCAAAACTTAATATTCTGAGTTATTGGCCAACATAAATACTAGCATTGTCCAGAATGATTCAATTATTATTGAAGATTCATTACCCATGGAGACAGTTACTTAGGTGACCCTCTACTTTCAATTTCCAATCCCAAGTGAAAAAGAAATCCACCTGGAAAAGAAAGGCACGTGAGAAGCCAGGTAATGAAGCTTTTTATGGTCCTTCTATACAGTCATATGGTGATAATAAAAGAGCTTTAAGATTGAACTCTTAATTATGGTGTATCCCATGTTGAGAAAAAAAAAAAAAGATGTGGAGGTTTGTGAAGCTAATTGGTGGTGGCTGCCTTGCAACCCCACCAGGCTTAATGAGTTGCCTAGTTGGAACTGTCGAGGGCTTGGAAACCCTCGAACAGTTCGGGAGTTGCACCATTTGGTGCGTACAAAGGGCCCAAGCTTTGTTTTTCTAATGGAAACAAAGTGTAACAGACAAAAGGTAGAGCTTATTCGAAATAAATTGGGTTATCAGCACAGTTTTGTTATTGATAGCAGGGGACTAAGTGGTGGAATTTGTTTCCTTGGAAAGATCAGATGGAGGTGGATTTAGTAACTTACACCCATCACCATATTTCTCTGAAGGTGACTTATTCAGAAGGAGAGCATAGATCCTTCTTATTAACAGGCTTTTATGGTTTTCCAGAAGTTGCTAGAAGGGCAGCTAGTTGGGAGCTTCTCAGGGCTATTAGGCCATCTGAAAATTTAGCTTGGTTTTGCATTGGAGATTTTAATGAGGTTCTTTATAGCTTTGAAAAATTTGGTGCCACAGATAGGCCTTTCAGATTGATGGAAGATTTCAGAAGTGCTATAGAAGATTGTGCTTTGAGAGAGGTTCCTTTTCATGGAGAGTTTTTGACTTGGAGTAATAAAAGGGAAGGNAGTGGCGGAGCCAGGATTTTATTTTAGGGGGGCCAAATATAATTATAATAATATATATAAAATATTTTTTATTTTATTTTTATATAATTTTTTTATGATATATAATAATTTAATAGGAAAATTTATAATATAAATAAAATACGTTTAATATAATTTATGTATTAAAAAAATATTTGATATGTCAATAACAATATATAATTGAAATAATATAAAGACATTCATACAAATATATTAAACAAACAAAATCATCAAGTATTGAATCTAAATCCAAATTCTTAACTATTTCACTTTCAATATAGACAATGGAATAAGGTTAGAAATACTACTAGTTATAATTAGAATTTTTTTATTTATAATAAAAATTTTGTATTTTATTTTATATGAGATGTGTTTTATTTATTTTATTTTTATATCAGATTAAATTTTATGGAGGGGCCAAAATAATTTTTAGAGGGGGGGCCAATACATGATAAATTAGTATTATTTATTAAATAAAAAAAATTAACACATATATATTTTTTGATCAAATTGTAGGGGGGCCAAGGCCCCCCCTATACTACTATAAACTGCAAGCTCAAGTATTGTATCAATACAAAATTCATTGAAATATTTTCCATCTTATATTTCTTTTCAACCATGCACAATGACTCCACAAGATCTCCTTCAAGGGAGGCATTCTCTTTAACATCCTAAAATTTTAAATTACTCCAATGTATTGAGAGATATGTGAGGCCATGAGAGATTGTAAAATCACCAATCATAGTAGATTTCACCCATAACAACCTATGAATGTAGGTTTACAATATGTGAATATAGGCTTTTATGCCAAACTATGTAAATCGTTGTGTCTCTCTATATTATTTATTTATTTATTTATTATTTATTTCATGGAGGAATGTGA
Source organism: Carya cathayensis (assembly GCA_011037825.1). Taxonomy (NCBI): domain Eukaryota; kingdom Viridiplantae; phylum Streptophyta; class Magnoliopsida; order Fagales; family Juglandaceae; genus Carya; species Carya cathayensis. The sequence goes on from QGSO01000178.1 coordinate 873,039, forward strand.
AACACACCGTATCAATGCCTAAATCATCATCATAGATTGGAGATAATTCTTTCTCTATTCCGATCTGTTGTGTAAATTTACGCATTAACTCATATCTTAAAAGAGTTTGATTTGGCGCCCTTTGATGTCTATAGGTACAATGCATATCAATTGGTATTCGACAGTCCATCCTCGTGACTTCGAACTTGCTATATATGTATCTAAACAACAGGCATATTGATTTTGTGGCTCTTAATTAGTATTTACGTAATGCTTTACCATGTTATTGCATTAGTCAAATTCATTTGAATCCCTTCACTAATAAATTATGAAAAATCTATTTCATAAGGATGTTTATAGCATATTAAACACATCATTTGGTCTCATTTGATAGATCTTTCTTACATATCATCAAATTAGAATTTGGTCTCATTTAAAATTTTATGGTAACTGCATTTTGTTTTTCTGTTTTGTTTCAAGAAATTGAATTAGAATATAATATTTACTTTAGATTGTTTCTCTTTTAAAGTTTTAATTAGCTAAGTGAAACATATTTAATAAAAAACCTCATGTTCACTTGATAGCTGCTATACAGTATGTAATTGTGCTACTTAAAAACTTTAAATATATGACGTTACTTATATACATTATTCAACAAAAAAAAAAAAAAAACTTAGTTTATAGTTTACTATATTACCTATTGTATTTTATAATTTCTATATAGATCGTTTCCAGTTCGACCTCTTTTCTTGACTGTAATATATGAAAAGTTTAAATGTAAAATTAACGAAAATTTAAGGAAGAATGCAAGTTTGAAATTTATTTTTCTTATTTTTTACTCTTTGTTTTTATCAATTCAACTATTTATTCTAAACCTAAAAGTCCCCGGCACCTCCAAACTTATAATCCTAGCTTCGTCCCTGATCACATCACTGTAGTTTTGCCCCTAATGCCATGCCTATCAATGTCATTAGCGCAATATTTTGGGAGTCAAATTCAAATGAGAAATATGTGGTTTATATTGAAATTTTACGAGCATAAACTTACAAATTAATGTATCTCGATATTGTATATTAAATTATAAAATATATCAACATATTACATCAAGCAATATCATTGTATAAACTTGTTTTTGTATTATCTTTATCTAGATCCAGTACTTCTCAATTCAAATATGGTAAACAAGCCCTTGGGATAAGTTGATTGGACTAGCTTCCTATTCACAAAACAATTGACATGGCTTTCGGCGTATTGGCAAAGCCCAAACTAGTTCCTGGCCTGTTTTATTATGATTTGAATGAAAGCCTGCGATGCTAAATACACCAAACTTCCCACGTGTAAAATATAATCCTAGTAAAAACCTTCGTCGTTTAGGTTGGATTTGGATGTTGAGTTGAATTGAATTAAGTTGAGTTGAGTTGAATAAAATATTGTTAAAATATTAATTTTAAATATTATGAGTGTATTGAATTTGAAAAAGTTAAATTTTAAATATTATGAGTGTATTGGGATTTGAAAAAGTTAAATTTTTTATTATATTTTATATAGAAATTTGAAAAAGTATATTGTGATTTGAAAAATGTGTAATGATGAGATGAAATAAGTTAAGAGGAGTTTGCAACCAAACAGAGCCAAGTCTTGTTTAAATTTGAACTGAATTAAAATTAAATCAATTCAGTTTAATTTTAAATTATTAAACACATTTAAACTTAAAACCTCTTTATATGTGAGACCCATAACTTTTTTCAACTTTCCATAAATAATATATTTAAACTTATCTTAACATCCAAACACATCTTAGATGAGCTTTATAAAATTCACTCAACCATCTCAGCTCATTACTATTAATAAAAAACTCAACTTAGTTCAACATCTGAATGAGGCCTTAACGTCAAATTATGCTACAGTTTTATAATATAACATATCATATCAAATTATGTCAGCTTGTAGATTTATTTTTGTAAAATTTTTTTATAACTAAAAATTTTCTCTTAATTAAATAAACTGAGTTAGCTAGGATCGATTTATTCACGAACCAAACTCGACTTGATACCATTTAAATTTGAACCTAACACATGACAATATTTTAAACTATCAATTTTGATACAATACGCTAACTCGTTACAACCTCATACAAAATTAATGAATTAGAATAGAAAGATGTAGCCCACTCATTAATCCTAGAGTGATGCTAGGCTACCGCCCAGTATAAATTTGACTTTTTATTTTATTTATTTATTTATTAATATATTTTAACATATTTAAATATTTGTAAAAAATAAAAAAATTTATCAATATATTAAAAGTTACTTCCTTAATCATTAAGTAAAAAAAATTAAAAAAATGAGATTTAAAATGAGAGAGCAAATTCAAACGGCATATTAGCATTTTTCTTAATTCTATTTTACGTAGATGTCGTGCTCGACGTCTATTGTTAATACGATTTTTATAGACTTGAACAATGCTATGAAAACTATATAATTATATGAGTTATAGATATTATCTTATAGATCGTATATCCTCATGTGTCGACTAGTCAATTAATCAATAAGAGGCAAGTGGAAACGAACAAGCAATGACCCACTACAAATACAAAAAAGCAATGATTCCAAAACATGGTTCTATTTCAACTTGAATGGGAGAGAGGCCACCAAGATAGATATGTTAATAATCATTAAAAGACAACCTTTTCATCCTTACCGACTTAATTATTGGAAGGAGTACATTCCGACCAGGCATACACCTCTTCCTTGAATATCATAAAAATATTTATATATGTATGTTATTTGTTATTCAAGACATTTACAAATCATTATTGTTTTTTAAAAATAATTTAATGAGTAGCTGCCGACAACTAATATGCATGGATGCATCCTACCTCGAACAAAATGTCAGCATGCTCTCTAATCTTTCAGAGTGGACAATAGACACCAGTCCCAGGTTTTGTGGGGACTAGATGGTGACATCTTTGTACGCTGCATTCATTGGGATCGGCTATATATTCTGATGTTCTTTCTTCTACTTCTTTCCTTGGCCCATTTTCATGGAACATTCATGTGCATATGTATGACACCTGTTTACTAATCTGAGCATCGAAACAGACAATTCAGCCGTTTATAGATATTTGAGAAAAAAAGTATTATTTTTTATGTTTTATTTGAGAGTTTATAAAAATTATAATGATTAAATAAAAATGTTGAAAATTTAAAATTAAAAAGTGTTTTTGTATTTGACAAAAAAATTTCTAAAAAATAGAGTCATGTTAAAATTGTAAGTCTCGCATACACATTTTTTTTTAAAAAGCGAGGATTTATTGTTAAAAAAATATTTTTTTATATGGATTATAAATTTATTCATATTTTTTAAAGAGTTTGCGGGATTTGCACACTTTAGAACTGCAAAATTACAAATTTTATTTATTTTTTAAATTAAAATAATTTTTATTAAATGATACTACTTTTATAAATTGTGTTATATAAGACTACGTTTGGTAAGTGAACACTCTAGTACTATTTACTAACAATTTATTATTATTTACAAACAATTCACTATTTTTTCATTACTATTCATTATTTTTTTTATAAAAAATTTTATTCATTATACTCACACCATACACTAGACATAATTTTAATGTTTTAATTTTTTCTCTTACTAAATGTATAGTGTATGAATGATGAGTAGAAAAATTCAATTAATTTAGGAAGAAGAATAAATAAATAAAAGTAAGTATAGTGTGTGATGTGTGAGAATGATGAGTAATAAAAAAAACTCTATCTTTACTATTCAGATTATCTAAAACCATATTAGCATGCAAACAAGCTGACTCCGTTTAAAATTTGAAATTGATCAGTTTAGGCTAATTTTAAGTTAAATCTAACATTCAAGCACTTAACTTTCAAATTACCAAACCCATCTCATCTCAAAATTTCTTTTTACGTGGAATCCACAATATTTTTCAACTCAACACCTCGATCGATAAAGATGTTAGACAATCTCTAGGTCCTTCTCTTTTTGGAAGTAAGGTTTTTTCTCTCTACTTGAGTCAGAGTCTTTGTCTCTCAATTTGTTCTGTGGAGTTTAGTGCATGCATGCATGGATACGAACAGATTAGCTACTCTATGGGAGGGCCTCAAACTCTTAGAAGTAGAAAAACAAGTGGTTGTTCTGTCTGATCATTCTCTTCAAGAAGCAATATCGAAAGGGAAACACTGTCTTTTATCTTTGGTTACCTCTGACAAGCCGATCAATTTAGAAGCTTTCAAAGCAACAATGGCAATGGTATGGAGGATGCAGGGTTGGGTGGAATTCTGACGCCGGACAGGATAGCGATTATCCTGCAGGCTAGTTCCAATAGATGATATACAGGAGAAAATTTGCCCAAAACCAGAGAGAAAAGTCTCTAGGGTTTAACGGAATATTATAAAATCAAGCAATAATGAAAATCAGTCCACAAGCCGGACTGTTATAGCCAAAAATCGTGTTTATCTGAATTTTGCCAAAAATAACAAAATCTCGGAAGTCACTCTAAATTGAAATTCGAAATAAAATAAGCAATCTGCAAAAAATCCGTCCCAATTTGATTTAAAATGACTTTCTAACTGACAAGCGAAATATTACTATAAATAGTAAAAAATAACTAAAACTAGTGATTCGGAGGGGAAAATAGCAGAATTTGATGTTGAAAAAAAGGCACATGGAGCCATGCTCAATGTGGATGGCGTGCATGCCAAAAAGAGCTTTTCGAATTGGGGTCTTATGTGCGATTCCGACACCCGTAGCCAAAATTATGGCCAAAAGATTGAAATGCACTCAAAACGGTCCCAATGAGGAACATATCACAATCAATTCCCGCCTTTGCGCTGATCTGCCAACTCATGGTATCTAAACGCCATCAAGGTGCAATCTGACAGCTCAACATCATCTGTCTCGGATCCCCCTGCATCAAATTCTCGGTGGTAGGTGATAATACTGTGCTTATTGAATTCCAACTGTTGGCAGATAAAGAAAAAATTTTACAAGGTCGTCCATGGACCTTTGACAGATTCCTGGTTGCCTTGCAAGAAGTTGATGGAAGCCTCCCTATCAATGCCATTTCTTTTACACACGAGCCTTTTTGGGTGCAACTCCATAATATGCCTCTTACTGGCATGAACCAGGAGTATGGAAAGCTAATTGCTGGTGCAATTGGGGAGGTTCTTTCTGTTGAAGTAAAGGAGGATGGAACGGGTTGGGGTCGAAGCCTTCGAGTGAAAGTTCTAGTGAATCTCTTTGAACCATTGATTCGTGGTAGATGGGTGCAAGGTGGTGAACAGAGGATGTAGATAACTTTCAAATATGAAAGATTACAAAATTTTTGTTTCAAATGTGGAGTACTGAAGCACAAAGGCAAAAGCTGTCCTCTTATGCATAGGTATGAAGGGGAGGAGATGCAATTTGGTCCATGGTTGAGGGCCAATCCAATCAAAGGTAGGTTGTCTGAAGTGAGAAAGTATGGTGGCGATGGTTTTTCTGATCAACCTAGGGAGGAGAACGGCGGCGAAAAAATTTCAGGGAAGGCAGCTGATGGCTCTTCAATTCAGGAGCCGCTACAATCAAAAGCAGTTACCTCCAATCTAGGAGGCGTTACAATCACTCAGAAGGACAATCATTTACATGCAACAGGCGGTAGCAATGAATCAGTTTCAAAACTTAATTATTCTGAGTTATTGGCCAACATAAATACTAGCATTGTTCAGAATGATTCAATTATTATTGAAGATTCATTACCCATGGAGACAGTTACTATAGGTGACCCTCCTACTTTCAATTTCCAATCCCAAGTGAAAAAGAAATCCACCTGGAAAAGAAAGGCATGTGAGAAGCCAGGTAATGAAGCTTTTTATGTTCCTTCTATATAGTCATATGGTGATAATAAAAGAGCTCTAAGATCGAATTCCTTAATTTATGGTGTATCCCATGTTGAGAAAAAACAAAAAACAGATGTGGAGGTTTGTGAAGCTAATTTGGTGGTGGCTGCCTTGCAGCCCCACTAGGCTTAATGAGTTGCCTAAGTTGAAACTGTCGAGGGCTTGTGAACCCTCGAACAGTTTGGGAGTTGCACCATTTGGTGCATACAAAGGGCCCAAGCTTTGTTTTTTTAATGAAAACAAAGTGTAACAGACAAAAGGTAGAGCTTATTCGAAATAAATTGGGTTATCAGCACAGTTTTGTTATTGATAGCAAGGGACTATGTGGTGGAATTTGTTTCCTGTGGAAAGATCAGATGGAGGTGGATTTAGTAACTTACACCCATCACCATATTTCTCTGAAGGTGACTTATTCAGAATGAGAGCATAGATCCTTCTTATTAACAGGCTTTTATGGTTTTCCAGAAGTTGCTAGAAAGGCAGCTAGTTGGAAGCTTCTCAGGGCTATTAGGCCATCTGAAAATTTAGCTTGGTTTTGCATTGGAGATTTTAATGAGGTTCTTTATAGCTTTTAAAAATTCGGTGCCATAGATAGGCCTTTCAGATTGATGGAAGATTTCAGAAGTGCTATAGAAGATTGTGCTTTGAGAGAGGTTCCTTTTCATGGACAGTTTTTTACTTGGAGTAATAAAAGGGAAGGGAACTTCTTTATTAAAGAGAAACTGGACAAGGCTTTGGGCAATCAATTATGGTTTGATGTCTTCCCAGATTGTAATGTTTCGACCCTTGCTGCTCAATGTTCAGACTATGCACCTATTTTCCTTTCATTCAACAGTGAAGGTCCACTTAGAGGTCCTGACTCGAAACCATTTAGATATGAAGCTAGCTGGGAGTTAAGAGATGGTTGTGAGGAGGTGATTAAAAGAGCATGGGGAAATACACTCCTTCAGCACTTAAGAATTAAAGAATCTACTCAAGGTCTTAGAAGATGCAGGGAGGAGCTGTTTAAGTGGAGCAAGATCAATGGCCAAAATACCAAGATCATGATTGTTAACAAGAGAAACCAGATTCAACATTTGCAAAGTATTAATCAAGGGGACAGAAATTCTGAAATTTTCCAACTCAAGAGGGAAGTTGATTCATTACTGGAGGAAGAAGATTTAAGATGGAAGCAAAGAGCAAAGCAACAATGGCTTAAAGAGGGTGACAGAAATACCAAGTTCTTTCACAAATGTGCTTCTCAAAGAAGAAAGGTCAACTCTATAAAATGTATCACAGATGATGAGGGTCGTGTGATTGAAAATCCTAAAGAGGTGAGTTCCTTATTTCAAGCTTTCTTTAAACATCTCTTTACTTCTTCTAATCCTGCCAACATAGAAGAGTGCCTTCAGAATTTGAAACATGTGGTCTCTCTTGAAATGAATGTTGTTCTTACATGAGATATTTCTAATGAAGAAGTGGAGAGGGCTATTTTTTCTATGAATGCTCTTGGCTCTCTAGGTCCTGATGGCTTTCCAGCTCTTTTTTACCAAAATCATTTGGCTGTTATTAGTGCTGACATATGTGATACTGTCAAGGATGCTTTTCTATCTGCTGAGTGGCCTCAAGAATTCAATGCAACTCATATTGCTCTTATTCCTAAAGTGAAAAATCCTTCAAGAGTAACTGAATTTAGGCCCATAAGCCTCTGCAATGTAATATACAAGATCCTAGCAAAGGTTCTGGCCAACAGACTGAAACTATTTTTATCTCAGTTGATCTCCAACACTCTGAGTGCATTTGTACCTAATAGGCTCATTACTGATAATGTTGTGGTAGCTTTTGAAGCTATACACTCCATGCAAACTCAGATGAAAGGTAAAGAAGGATTCATGACATTAAAGTTAGATATGAGTAAGGCTTATGACAGGATTGAATGACCATTTCTAAAAGCTATCATGATATGAATGGGTTTTGACTGTAAATGGGTTAAGGTGATTCTAAGATGTGTTTCTTCTGTTTCATATTCTATTATCTTAAATGGGATTCCTCAAAGCTCTTTCAATCCTTCAAGAGGGATTAGGCAAGGACCCTTTATCTCCTTACCTATTTATTCTTTGTGCTGAATCACTTAGTAATTTGATCCAACAAGTTGAAGTTTCTGGTGCAATTACAGGTGTTCCTTTAGGCAGAAATCAAGTGAGTATTAGTCATCTATTTTTTGCAAATGACTGTCTTCTCTTCTGCAAAGCCAATCCTTTGGAATGCTCCAGGTTATCTCATCTTTTAGAAATTTATGAGCAGGCAAGTGGACAAAGACTAAATAAGGAAAACACTTCAATTCTGTTCAGCAAGAATACTAAGGCTGAATCTAGAGATCTTATCACTCAGATTGCAGGCATCCAGTCTTCTCAACCATATGATAAGTATTTAGGACTTCCTGTGGAGATTGGTAGATCCAAAACCAAAGCATTTAGAAGTATTATTGACAAAGTCAGAGGGAGAATCAGCAATTGGAAAATGAAGTACTTATTTCAGGCTGGCAAAGAAGTCCTTCTCAAATCCATCATTCAAGCTATCCCTACCTACTGTATGGGTGTTTTCAAGATTCCTAAGTCCCTTTTATTGGAAATTGGTCGGTTGATTCAACAATTTTGGTGGGGTCAGAAAGCTGAGGAGCGAAAGATACATTGGTGTCAATGGGATCAAATGTGCAAGGCCAAATCAATGAGTGGGTTAGGATTCAGAGATCTTGAACATTTTAATCTGGCAATGCTGGCTAAACAAGGATGGAGATTGATTCATTTCTCTGAGTCCCTTGCTGTAAAGGTTCTATCTTCTAAATATTACCCTGATGGCCAATTTCTCAATGCAACAATTACAAGGAATCCATCACTTATATGGAGGAGTATCAAGGCTGCAAAATCATTATTAGATGAAGGTTTATTTTGGCGTATTGGAAATGGTGTAGATACTAAGATTTGGCAACATAAATGGTTGCCTATTCCTACTTCATTCAAAGTTCAAAGTCCTATAGGTTTGCTGAATTCATAGGATACAGTTGCAGCTCTCATTGACCATGAAGCCAAAACCTGGAAGACAGAAGTGATTGATCAAGTTTTTCTGCAAAGGGAAGCTGAGATAATTAGACAAATTCCAATAAGTTTATGCAACAGTTCTGATAAAATTGTTTGGAGATGTACTTCTAATGGGATTTTTTCTGTTAGAAGTGCATACCATATGCAATTTGAACTTCACCAGAGAGAAAAATGTCAGAATTCTCATGTTCTTGATAACAAAGAAAATTGGAACAAACTTTGGAGGATTAAAGTTACTAATGCAGAAAAATTATTTCTGTGGAAAGCCTGTCACAATAGTCTGCCAACAAAATTAAACCTTTTCAGGAGAAAGGTTGTTAATGATCCTCTATGCCCAATTTGTTACCAACAGGAAGAGTCAGTGAAGCATGTCCTGTGGGAATGCATGGCAGCTAGGGATGTGTGGTATCTTAGTTCCTCAAAATTGCAGAAACAAAGTGTGCATTAGATCAGTTTCAGGAACTTTGTGCTACAAATGGTATAGGATCTTAATGATGATATTTTAATTGAACTGGCTGTGGTGGCTTAGAAATTATGGAGGAGAAGAAATGATTTGATTTTTAACCAAACTTTTTCTAGCCCTCATCTTGTTATGAAACAGGCTACACAAAAAATTGAAGACCTTGTTGTCCTCTCATCTCAGCAGGCTACAAATCTTACTCTCAATACCACTCAGATTCAACAGTGGATTGCTCCTCCTACTGATGTATCTCCTATTGATGTATACAAGATTAACTGAGATTCTGTTGTGGATAAATTGCATTGCAAAGTGGGTGTTGGGACTATCATTCGTGATTGGGAAGGAAGAGTGATAGCTTGTATGAGGTTGTGTAGACCTCTCTTTCCTGATCCATACATGGCTGAGGCTTTTAGTGCTTTGCATTCTGCTAAGTTGGCAATGGACATTGGACTGAAACAAATCATGCTTGAAGGGGATGCACTGAATGTTATAAATGATATTAAAGACAACAAAGCAAGCTGGAAACAATCTGGGCTACTGATTAATGATGTTAAGCAATTGTTGCAGAATTTTGATTCCTTTTCAGTTTATTTTATTCCTAGAGGTTGCAATAGTTTGGCTCATTACCTAACTAGAGATGCACTTACCATTAATGATGTCCTTGTTGATATTGAGGATGTCCCTTATTGTATTGCATCTTCTTTGTAATCTTTTGGTGATTAATACATTTGTTCCTTTTAAAAAAAAAAAAATCAACACCTCATTTTAAGTGGGTCCTACAAAACTCATTCAATAATATTTGATGATAAAAAAAAGTATGTAATAAATAATTATTCAATAGTAATAAATTTATCATATTTTATTTAATAAAATATAAAGAAAATAATAATATAATATATAAAATCATATAAAATTCAACTCAGCTTGATAACTGCCAAGTGTCTCTTATTTAAATAGAATCGTACACGTATATATACTTTTTATTCTCCACGTCATCCAAGTGACTTAACGCGTCAAAAATATAGATTTGGTAAATTACTTTTTGGGGGAATCACATTGGACAAAAAATAAAAAATATCAGAGGTTGATGACGACTTTTTCGGTGGACGAACTGTAATCCGACACCCAAAACCGCCAACCCAAGCTCCCGCTCTTCTACCAGAAACAGTAACAGACAGAAAAGAGCAAAGAAAAGTGTGAATAGAAAATAAAATAAAGCGAAAAAGCTTGAAGAGAACAGGTGGAAAGTGAGAGAGAGGGAGAGGAAAATGCCGAACCCTGAAGCGGAGCGCCATCGGGGAAGAGCTACACTGCCGGTCAGAGCTAAAATTCCCTTGAGGCGGTTGCTGCGAGTGGCTTCGGTGGCGTGTGGGATTCAGTTCGGTTGGGCGTTGCAGCTATCGTTGCTTACTCCCTACGTGCAGGAGCTGGGGATCCCTCACGCCTGGGCCAGCGTAATATGGCTCTGCGGCCCGCTCTCTGGCCTCGTAGTCCAGCCCCTGGTCGGCCTCATGAGTGACCGTTGCACCAGCCGCTTTGGTCGCCGCAGGCCCTTCATCCTCGCCGGAGCAATTTCGATCGCCTTCGCCGTCCTTATAATCGGACACTCGGCAGACATCGGCTGGTTGCTCGGCGACCGAGGCAACGTCAGGCCCAGAGCCGTGGGTGTTTTTGTATTCGGATTTTGGATTCTGGATGTGGCCAATAATATGACTCAGGGTCCTTGTAGAGCTCTACTCGCCGATCTTACCGGTAAATCACTATGGATTTTGTTTCCTATTATCTATCCATTTAATTTAATCGTTGCAATTTGCAAACATGCAACTGAGTCTTCAGTGGCAAATCAATAACTGCGCCCTTCAAAGCTCTGCTTGATCGAAGATTTTCCAGAGTTCTTTGTCGGATGCTACTTTATCAGTGCTCCTTGGAACTGATGTGTGCCGAACAAAAAGAAATTATTCAAAAAATAGAAATAAGTTGCTCGATGGATGTAGAAAAATACTAATTTTGCTCTTTAATTTGTTGGTTCCGTATAGTTACAAGCTTAAGTGGACTTAGTAGGCATCATATGGTGGATTTGGATGCTTATTAATTATTGATACATCATATATATCTGTCTTAGAACGATATGGATTAGGATTTATCACTTAATGGATCTCTTTTACGGAAATCGAAGTACCAAAATCTTCTCGGACTAGACTTTGATTGCTTTAATATATTCGTAAGGTGGTAGAAACTCTCAGAATGTTTCCAATTGCTTGTTGTCGACTGAAGAAGGTAAACATTTATCAAAGAGAGAAAAAAGAAAAGAAAAGAAAAGGAAAGGAGAATTTTTCGCCTGTTTATGTTGAGCATGTAAATAAAATTTATTTGTATTTCTTCTGTCAAAGTTGTATCTGATTGTATTGGAACACCACATAGTGTAATGGTTGTGGATGGTTACAGTTATACTCAGGTTGACGGTTGATTTCTGCAGCACATCCAGATCACATGTTTCTTGTGAGACATTTTTCTTAGAATCTACCTGGCAGAAAGTAGAATACCACTATTAATGGTGCATCCATATGGTTTATTCTTTCAGAAACACCACTTAGCAGTTACATATACAAAATGTATGAAAAAGATTAAGAGCATCAAAAGATAAAAAAACTTTTACAAAGAAACAAAAAATTGACATTTGTCTTGTGCTAAATGTCTGTCATGCTAGGAAAGGATCATCGAAGGACTCGAGTGGCGAATGCGTATTTCTCTCTGTTTATGGCTGTTGGTAATGTTCTTGGCTTTGCCACTGGAGCATACAGTGGATGGTACAAAATTTTTACATTTACTTTCACCTCTGCATGCAATGTTAATTGTGCAAATCTCAAGTCTGCTTTTTTAATCGACATTGCCTGCATTGCAATTACCACATACATAAGCATAGCAGCTGCTCAGGAAGTGCCTCTAGGTCCAAGTGACAGATCCACACCATTTCTTGAAGATGCACCAGGAACATCGAGTCATACTCAAGAAGCTTTTCTCTGGGAACTGTTTGGGACTATTAGATATTTTTCAGGGCCTATATGGGTAATTTTGCTTGTTACTGCTTTGACCTGGATTGGGTGGTTTCCATTTCTTCTTTTTGATACTGATTGGATGGGTCGAGAGATTTATGGTGGCAAGCCTAATGAGGGGCAGAATTATAGTACCGGAGTTAGAATGGGTGCGCTCGGTCTGATGTTGAATTCAGTTGTTCTAGGAATAACGTCGGTGCTCATGGAGAAGCTTTCCAGGAAGTGGGGTGCTGGTTTTGTATGGGGGATTTCAAATATCCTCATGGCTCTCTGCTTTCTTGCAATACTAATACTTACCTTTGTGGCAAATAGTCATCACTCTGAAGGCCATGCTTTGCCTCCTAATGGCATTGTAATTGCTGCACTTCTGATTTTTGCAATTCTTGGTGTTCCTTTGGCGGTATGTCATGCAGTTCTCTCCACTAAAAGGAATAGAGTTTTTCCTATTTATTTCCTAGCCATTCATACTCGAGACTTCTTTTATATATAAACAGAAGAAAACTTTCACTGGCTCCCGTTAAATTTTTTTTTGGGTTTTTAAACCCTTTGGATCCCTACACAACCTGGAAAACCCAGGTTAAAAAACCAAAAAAATGCAAAGGAAAATGATCAACTTACAACTCCTTTGCAATTGTTTTACGACTCTATATGAAATGGATGGTAGTTTTGTAAAACTATAATTTATTTTTATTGAAGTGGCATGGTTGTGTTGATTGATTGTAAAATGAGTTGTAAAATAATTGTAAAAAAGTTGTTGATGTACCATTACTCTTTTTCTAAAAACCCAAAAGCCACCATAAAAAAACTGAGGCTTCTTTATGGTTTTGTATATTTTAATGTTAATTTATAATGTGGTTACAGCCAAAAAGAAAAAAAAAGTACATTGGGTTAAGTCCGTCGAAGGCTACTATCTTGAACTATTGACCATGATTTAAGATTTTAGAATGTTTGTATATTTTCCTTGCCTTTTGTTGTTGACCAAACACGAAGTTGTGGTTCAGTATAGTAATTTTTGGTTCCATATTAGTAAAAAGCCCATATATTTGTAACTTTCAAAAGCTATGTTATTTTATGCACATAATTGTTTTCTTTGTTTACATTATGATTAATTTTCCTTTTGGGTTCAATTTATCAAGTCCAGCAAGTTTTGTTTTGTTTGAAAAAATAATAAATAAATCTTCAATAATCTGTTTTGTTACCTTTGTGTTTATTGCGGGCATTAACCCCCCTCCCCCCAACAAAAAGAAAAAGAAAAGATCTTGGCTTTGCCATTCCTATGCATGCAGGCCTTAATCACCAGTTTGTTATGCTCTCCAGCTAAAACATGACTATTAGGTTATATATGATATCTCCAGTGTATCCTAGTGTGGGAAAATCAAAAAAATTTCAGGACAGCCTCAAGAGTGAAATTGTATTTTTATTTTTTTTTTCTGTATAGGTAAGTTAAGATTTTATTGATAGTGAGAGAGAGTGTTACACCCATGCACGCAAAGTATACATGAATCCTCTTAACAAACAAAAGGAACAAGTGCTAGAAATCCTGAAAATTAGAAATAGAAAGAGCAGCATCATGGTAAGCCGTTATCCAATGATACAAGGTGTCAAGAAAGAATGACTTCAACTCTTGGCACAGTTTTTTCACATCCTCAAAAGCACACTGACTTCTTTCTCTTCATAGACACCATTATACACACGATGGGATTGATTGGGATCATCATGCACATGCTGGTTTCTTTATCTTTTGTCCATATGGTCATATGTTAGAACTGCCTCATGAATAGTTAATTTAAGAATTATGCATTATATAAGATCTCAGTCTGTGCGTTGATTGTTAGAATATTTATTGCAGATTACTTACAGTGTTCCATATGCATTGATATCCACACGCATTGAGTCTTTGGGACTAGGCCAAGGTGAGCTTTTCTTGAGGTTATACTAAAATTTCATGAAATGCTTGGTGCTGGGCTGCTTATCTGTATGGTTGGTTCTTGCAGGATTATCCATGGGTGTCCTGAATCTGGCACTAGTGATCCCTCAGGTATGGATGCTGTTACTTCTCTTTTTTCTGTGTTTATCTGGTACTACTTGTTACATAAATAATATACTTGTATCTGCATCATAGTGGCCCTGTCAAAGCAACATGATCTGATGGCAACTCAATTATATTTGTAGTTATGTAGATAACAAAAGAAAGTTGTTCCTTTCCTCGTATTATCTCACGTGTATAAAACACAAAATGATGAGTTTTCATTACTCTTTGTTTTTTTCATTTTTCAGATCATTACTTGTTGTATAAATGAGAAAACTGATGCAATTTGATAATGTGGAGGCTTGTTTTTCCGTTTATTTACTAACTTATGAATCAAGTTCTAGGTTGGTTGGGCCATTTATTAATACAATTTTGTTGAGCTCACTAATTTCAGTCCATCTTTTCAGTGTTCTGGTCTTTAATTCATACATTATGGTAAAAAGAAAACTTGGAAACGGATGAATTTTAGATTTGGGGTTAATTACATCTTTTCCCTTGAAAATAAAACCAATTTATCACTTTCTTCCATAAATGATGACCCAGGTCAATGCAGCCACCATTTTGAAGTTTCGGTTTTAATTTCCCCCTATAAAAGCTTATTACTTAGAATCACCCCCCTTCACTATGCAAAAAGAACAAAGAAAAGAAAACTGACTGGCCGGATTCAATCATAGACTGTAGATGCTAAAATTTATAACTTAGAACTTATGGCAGTCATTCATGGTGGCCTGGTGGTCGTGCATCTGGAGCAGAGGGTTATGAAAAGTGTGAGTTTTTTGGTGGCTTAGGTAGCTTTGTTGGGATCTTATAATTGAATGTGTTCCAGGATTGGTGGAGCATTTTAGCGGCGGTGTGGAGGTTTTGAAGTTTGGTTTCTCGTACATGATGCACGCACATTTTGCTTTTATACATATGATTAATGATAGACACAGGCCTAAGTTGTGCAAGCCCCACACATGCCTTTAGATAAAAAAGGGGACCCATATGAAAAAAAATGTGTTATTTGAAATAATTTCTCTGAACATTCATTTCCTAAAATATTTATATCATTTTTGGCTTCTTATATATGTGTGTTCCATTTTTTAATGTTCAATTTTCTAACATATTGTCTCGCTTTCCTGCGCGTACATATGAGTTTCAGATGATAATATGCATGCTAATAGAACTCTGGTGTTTTTTTTGTTTTTTTTGAGTTTCTAGTTGAAAATACTATCTGCAGTCACCAAATATATTGTCTCCAGAAAACAGCTTTCATTTACCATGAAGTTGAATATGTGAATGCCAGAGTAGTTTAACCATGAGGAGTTTTTGGGATAAGCAGGCCTGGACTAGTTTTTATAGTACTTTCAATGCGGAACAAGCATCATTTCATAAAACACTTGCGGAAAACTCCTTGCTGACGGCCTGTGCACCCCTGAGATTAGTCGAGATGCTGTTCATGGATACCTGGTGCCAATTAAAAAAAAAGTCATAAAGCATTTTTGTGAATGGAAGGAAATTATATTGGGAACTTGCAGATATTGGTTCTTGTTTATTTTCATTTAATCAGACACCCCTTTTATTGCAAAGGCAATGTTGTCCTTTCTGAAGCCTGATCTGTTTCACATCCAACGAAGAACCTCACATATATTGAGAGCTTCCGTAGTTATCAGGGGAATGCTCTCCATTAAAGACTATTGAAGGCAGAGTCCACACATTTTTGACACTCTAATTTTGCCTTCAAAATTGCCCCATGGTGAGACACTGAGATAGTAACATCTATAATTATGAGAAAATTCATGTGGGTAACCATCCTATCTGGTTATGTGGTTTGATCTCTTATTTAACTGTTGTTTATCCCTGCTGCGTACTCTTAATCTATATCCTGGTCTATGAGTGAAATCCTGTTATTCTAGGAATAAAAATGTGGCAAAATGCCTCTGGCAGCCTTTTCCTTTAGTCATTTAAGTTGTTGAATCTTTTATGTGGTGAGAGCAGGTGGTGGTATCCCTGGGAGCTGGACCATGGGATCAGCTATTTGGTGGTGGGAATTCTCCAGCCTTCGCCGTGGCAGGACTTGCAGCATTTGCTAGTGGACTTATAGCCATCTTAGCTATACCACGATCTGGTCCTCAGAAGCCCAGAGGCTTCACATGAGGTATCATGTTGTATCCTCCTTTTTCCCCAACTTATTTATCAAGCCAACTGGTACCCAGAATTTGTAAATAGCCATTGTTACTTCTCCTCTTATTAAAAATACAAATAATAGCCACTGATTTCATCTTTTTTTAAGATATTCAAATAACTGAATGGCTTGTTGACATGTTAATTAAGAGTTGACTATCATTCGAGTTTCAGTGATCTTTGTTTTTAGGAAAGGATTGGAGGCTTGTGAACTGTTTGTCGTTTATAGCTTAATGAGAACCCATGGCTGAATCATGAATTTTGTTTATAATGGTGAGGTCTAGGCTGGAGGCATGGGTCCCCATTTACAATGGGCATCGGTGGACATTCTACATACATAATTAACGATGGAAAACAAGTCATTTTTTGAAGCAGTAGTTTTTCATACATGCTTGAAAGCTCTCCCCAAATGCATGCTGTGCGAGACAAATTTATCTACATTCAGTGGAGAATTTCTTGAACAAAAATCAATCCCACCTTGGAGAAATGTTGCTTTCTGGCTAATTGCCATGTAAAAGTAGGCGATTTCGGCCACAGCTCTGGATTCCAAAATTACTCTGTACACTAATTCATTACCAATCAAGATAAGTTGCCCCTTAATTGGGAATTATTCCTCATGAAAAATGATTTTTCTTTCTTTCAGGGAAAGGGTGATTATGCTTTTGTGGTTCAGTGACGTTCTTTTGGAATCTCATGCATTCTGTGCATGAATTTGTTGTATGGATAATATGGTGAAGTGTGCTTGGTGGCCAACAATGAATATATGAATTATGCTCCGATTGAAACCTGTATGGACATATAGGCTTTTATGCTCTGATTTTTGTTTCTTTTTTCAGTGGAAAGCTGGTGTGATTTTTCTACGGCAGGTTTCCTTCAAGATTGTTCTTTTTTATTTTTTTTATGCATCTGAACCTTGGAATAAATTCTTGAGTTTATTGCCCTTTATCAGTATCAATTTGTTTTCTGCTTTGAATGCCCCCATGAATGCTTGCTACGAATGCCTGTGACGCATTTGAAAACACGACTCACTTGAGTTCCAGTTGTTCAGATGTGACTTTAAAAATATAGAATGCTGTTCTCTTGGGTACCTTTTAAAGTTCATGTCTGACTAAAGATTTTGAACCAAGACATGGCAAACGTGTTATAAGCAATTCTAATGCCAAATTAGAACATCGGCCATCATTGTTCTTCTTTCTTTCTTTTTCTTTCTTTTCTCTAGAAAAGGAGAAAGAGGATAACCAAAAGTTGGTATTCTTTTAATCTGTCATGATCGTAGTAGCATCTTTATACCATTCGAGTATCGGGTGTTGATGTCATGTTTTGTCATAAACATGACAAATGATCTTCATTAATTGAAATCCTTATAACTCACATCACAATTCTAGTTTCTAATATCTTTTTAATGAAAAATGTTTCGTCTATACAAAATTTTACTCAAACATAGATATGACTTGATATAATATGTCAGATTATAAATCAATTTTTATTGTAAAATAAACATAATATATCATGTCAAATCACACGTGTGCAAGTTTTTTTTTTTTAAATTTTATTTTAAATATTTATGTGTAGATCTAACATTTATGTCAATGATATGTCCCTTCGGGGACATCCGATAAAATTGGAACAATACAGAGAAGATTAGCATAGCCCCTGCACAAGGATGCCACGCATAAATCGAGATGTCAACAATATTCTACAACAGTGTATATGCATGCTTTGATGCTCGAAAGTTGAAACCTTTATGCATGCAAAGATATCATGTATGTGTACAGAGGACTCACTATTGTGTTATGCTTGCCGTGCGCAGATGAAGCATAAACTTAGCACAATATGCGGCTTCTAGTAATGTGGCTTAGCATCTTAATGTGTGTGGGATGGAGAGCATCTTAGGGCTTTAAGATTAAGCATCGACCTTTATCGGGAAAAGGGAGGGGAGGGGGGGGAGAGGAGTCTTGATGAGAGGGATGGAATCTGTGGAATTTGTTCGAGTTTCAAGGGGAAGTATAATCTTTATATACAGGAAATTCTAACAGCTCCTGTCACTGTTGCAAAATCCTTTTCCCCAAACTTGCATTGGTATGTGTTTTTTCAGACAGTTCCGATCAAGGTTTTAAAATTCGTTCCGTTCCGGCCGGAATGGCCAGAATTTTTCGTGCTGGAACAGTGACCGGAATGGGATATGTATCTATTCCGTTCCGGGTCAAATTCCGGCCGTTCCGGTCAAATTCCAGCCGGATTCCGGTATTCCGGCCGGAATAGTAATTCCGGTCCAAAATTAAAATTTAAATTAAAAAAAAATAAAAAATAGCTCTCTTGTAAATAAGTTGAAAAATAATGAATAAAATTGTACTTTTAAAATTCAAATACCATTTCCGTGCACTAGAAGTATTGTTATTTTTAATAATCGGTCTATTCTTTAATTTTTTTCCTTTATTTTTGTATCTTAACTCAAGTTTGTGATTTTTTTCAACATATATTCATTTTATAAATCTTTAATTCTTCTATATATATACACATATACATGATATACACTTACATATATATGTATTTATTTTATTAATTGTTAGTTTATATATACATATAAATATTTATATATAATATATAATTAATTTCGAAACGGTACACCGAAATGTACCGGTATCGAAATATTCCGTTTCAGTACCTCAACCGGAATGGTATCCGGAACGGATTTCAAAACTTTGATTCCGATGCCAAAATGATCTCTGAGCTCCACTAACAACTTGGTGTAATAATAATAGTATTATGTGTATATTTTTTCCTGATTGACGTTGGTACAAGTGAATGGCATCCCCACGTGAACAGAACTTTGTCAATTTCTGGGTTGTTACGACACTCTCTGGTGGGATCTACCAATTTGGTCAGCCCCACCTCCCCCCATCTCCAAACTGAATTCTTTCATTTTCCTTCCCCCACCAAATCAATTGGCGTTTTAGTCACTTTTCAATCTGCTAGGAATTTTCCTCGAGTTGTAGGAATCGAGCTAGTCCCCGAAAATGCTCGTTCCTTTGTTGGGGTTAAAAAACTTACTTGCTCGAGTTTAACGTGACAATAGTTGGAAGTTTTTTTTTTTTCCCTTTTTAATTAATTGAGTGTCCTTTGGATATTGTAGCTACCTTGCTTGACACATAGCTTTCATTTCCAGAAACTTGATGATCTAGAGACACATAAAGTCTGACATTGTGGAGGGGTATAGGTTTCCGCGGGTGGGGGGGAAGTAAATTCTTTATAAAATGAAACAAAAGGAGGTACTGACTCTTTGAAGTTGCTCAAGAGTGAGAGAAAGGAAAGGAAGAGAGGGAAGGGGGAGTGGGCAGGCTTTTTTGTTGTCACACAGACAGACACAGCCAAAGCTCTCTCCCAAAGAGAGACAGACACAGAGTCTCAGCTCTGTTGTGAGTGAGAAAGGGAATACAAAAAATCAATAAATGGTTGTAATTGGCTTACGTAAATTGTCTGTCTCTGAGTGTGTTGTGTTCCCTTTTTCCCATCTGCCTCTTCTTCTACTTACATCCATCTCCTGTCATCTCCCATTACCACACTAGTGGTCCAATTCATGAAGATAAACTTCTTTTTTTAAAATAAAAAATAACACAAATGTATGAAAAGTTGCAGGAAAAGATCTAAAAACTAGATTCTGCACTTTAGGTTCCAACCCTCCTCAAACCCCACCTGTTTTACTTCCTTTCCTCGGCTTAAGCTCAAAGTCATTCTCAAAAACCAGACAGCTTAAGCCCACGTTAAGCACAAACCAAGGCATGGTTAAATCGGCTGGCTCGAGTTTAAATCAAAAACCAGCTTTTCCCCCATTACCTAGGCGAATCAAAAGTGTTTGAGGAACATCAAAAGAGCAAGCAGAAACTGAAAAGTTTTTGGCTTTTTTTTTTTGAATGATTTTACTATGTGGTTAGGATCTTAGCAGATCTCTGTTATCTTTGAAAAGGGGTGATACATCTCCAGGTAACAAATATTATATTTGCCACCTCCATTAATAACATCCTCGAGTACCCTTCTCCACGGTGCTTTTCACTCATTTGTCCAAGACACGTAAAACAAAAGAAGCTTAAACAGATGGGGCCAGGAAACAGAAACTTGCACTAAAACTTGTCACCTAAAACTGAGCTAAGTACGTAATTTGAGCTATGTTTTTGGGGAGTGTTGAAATGGTTCCCGGACAGAAAAAGAGTCATTCTCGATCGGAGTGGTTTATTTTCTCACATGGGATGATCATGCTCATGCATGCTTAGCTCAGAACATGATCAAAATATTAGCAGCCAGCCATTGTCTTCAAAGGAAATATATGCTTATATTGATGCCCTGCCCTTGTCACTACACAAGTAGGGGAAGAAAGCGAAGTGCTCTTCGATCCCTTCCACTTGAAGTCCCATGATAAACTTCTTTATTTTTTCAAAGAGATCAGAACCCAAAGATAGGGTTTGAAAAGATTATCCACTTGACCTAAAACTAAAAGGTTTCATAAAGAAGGAAAAAAACAAAAAACAAAACAAAACCAATCTCAATGAAATGCTATAAAGGACTGGCCACCACTAACTATCATTTAAATAAAACTAAGTAAAATACCTGATTTAGAAATAGAAAACTAATATCACTACAAATAAAGAATTATTTTCATAATTCTAGAATTAAGAATAAGATCAGAGCTCCCATAACACTTGAGTGTTATTACTTTGTCTTTAACCTAAATTGCTTTCAATATGATTGAATATGAGAGAGAGAGAGAGAGAGAGAGAGAGAGAGAGAGAGTCCCTCCCCCTCTTCTGTTTAATTACCCTTTATGCAGAAGCTTGCTTTATCAGCATTCTCTTTGCTAAATTGACACGTTCCTCTTGAACCAACATTAGGGCCTATCCCCTACATGTATATAAACCCTATCTTCCATTCAATCCGTTCCCATCTTCAAAGCGCCCCAGCCTCTCTCCAACAAAACAAAATAACTGCCCGCTAGCACAAACAAGCAACACAAAAGCCTTGTTATTTTTCCAACCTCATTAACATCTGATCGCTTCTAACTTTCTTTTCCCAGAAGGCTTGCTATTTGTAACCCAAATCCATCTTCTCCCATGAAAACCCATACCATAAATCTCAACAAATCCGTGGATCTTCAGCTTGATGATGAAGAACTTCATAGGTGGCCAACTTCTTCTGAGGTAAAAACGAAAAAAAGGATATATCCATGCACACGGCCTACAATTTTCACGAGCATATATATATATATATATATACACACGCACGCACGCACACACACATATATATATATATAAACAAACATGCATATATATAAGTAGACACTTAAGAACAGTTATGAAAAAGATATATGTATGTCAAAAAACACTCATTTTGTCAAGCACTTTTGTTTGCATTCAGGCCTTCGCAGAAATCAAAGCCATAGGGAAGATCTCAGGCCCAACTACCATCACCGGTCTAATTCTATATTCAAGAGCCATGATCTCCATGCTTTTTCTGGGGTATCTTGGAGAGCTTGAGCTCGCCGGAGGATCTCTCTCTATCGGCTTCGCCAACATCACCGGCTACTCTGTGATCTCCGGTTTGGCCATGGGAATGGAACCCATCTGTGGACAAGCTTATGGTGCCAAACAATGGAAGCTTCTTGGATTAACTGTGCAAAGGACAGTCCTTCTCCTTCTCTCGACCTCCGTTCCCATCTCTTTCATGTGGCTAAACATGAAAACAATCCTCTTGTGGTGTGGCCAAGACGAAGAAGTATCATCCGTTGCCCATACTTTCATTCTCTTCTCCATTCCAGACCTCTTTTTCCTTTCGCTTCTTCACCCTCTTCGAATCTATCTGAGAACCCAAAGCATCACATTACCTTTAACTTACTGTTCAGCCATCTCTGTTCTCCTTCACGTTCCAATAAATTTCCTTCTCGTCTTCCATTTTAAGATGGGTATTGCTGGGGTTGCTATAGCAATGGTCTGGACTAATCTTAATCTCTTCCTCTTGCTTTCTGCGTTCGTTTATTTCTCCGGCGTGTATAGAGACTCGTGGGTGTCTCCAAGCATGGATTGCCTCCGGGGCTGGTCCTCTTTGCTCGCGCTGGCGATTCCTACTTGCATCTCCGTTTGCCTTGAATGGTGGTGGTACGAGTTCATGATAATGCTGTGTGGACTTCTAGCCAATCCAAAAGCAACCATTGCATCCATGGGAATCCTAATCCAAACTACTTCTCTTGTCTACGTCTTTCCTTCATCTCTCAGTCTTGGAGTTTCTACAAGAGTTGGGAACGAACTAGGTGCAAACCGCCCAGCAAAAGCCCGAATTTCCATGATTGTCTCTCTGGTTTGTGCAGTCGGTTTAGGCATTGCAGCCATGTTGTTCACAACCTTAATGAGGCATCAATGGGGTCGGTTCTTCACAAGCGATGCTGAAATCCTAGAGCTCACTTCAATCGCATTGCCACTCGCGGGGCTATGCGAGCTTGGAAACTGCCCACAAACCACCGGCTGTGGAGTTTTGAGAGGCAGCGCAAGGCCAACCATTGGAGCAAACATCAATCTGGGGTCATTTTATGCAGTGGGAATGCCTGTGGCAATCTTCTTGGGATTTGTAGCCAAAATGGGGTTTCCGGGTCTCTGGTTTGGTTTGCTTGCAGCGCAGGCCTCCTGCGCCCTGCTCATGCTGCATGTCCTCCGCAAAACAGATTGGATGGTTCAGGTAGAAAGAGCAACAGAACTCACACAAACTTGTGCCATGTCTTCAGCTTCTTCTTTGCCAATATCATCAGCAACAGTACCGGAATCTAACAGTCCTAAGAAATCAAAGATCGAAGCTGCTAATCTTGAAGAGATATTATGGGTTAATAGTGATGAGCTTGGGAAGTCGACCTCACTTGAAACAGACCCTCTCATCATATCTACTACTACTACACATACAGTACTGCATTGACGAGATTTTTGTCTCCCCATTTTTACCCCCACACCCCCTATTGAAGAGCTGACATGAAAAACACTAATTATTAGAGTTCCAATGCCTCTTGTACTTAAGATTGAACTCTTTCTTTAATTTGATTTTCTTTTCCAAAGTTGTTGTGGTTCTTAATAAATTAATATTAATGCAGAATAGACTCAAAATACTTTTATCAGTTCTCCATATTCTGTCATTGTGAATGTCGAGAGAGAGAGAGAGAGAGAGAGAGAGAGAAGAAGCCAGGCTAAGCTGTCGGTTGTTTTTGAGGTGTGGGAAAAAGAATCTCTGCCTGCCTTTCCTGTTGTTTCTTTCCAAATTAGGCAAGCATCTTGACTGCCAAAAAGGGAAAAACAGCATAATCCTCTGCAAACTTTCAGCTAAAACCACAAATATATCTTAAAACTAGCTAGCTTCTTGTTGCCATTATGCATCAAATAGTCGTACAAGATAATACAAGTTTTAATAACTGTGTTAAAGAAAAGAGCAAAGACAATTAGATTCTCATGGAGTTGGCTCGATCTGGAACTTTCACATGCATGTACACGTGGGATTATTTCTGCAATGAAATTCAGCAGTAATGATGGATATATAATTATTGATACAAGTACTAGCTACTACAAAGATAGTGAAGAAGGAATTGATGATGATGAGTGGGGTTTGGAGGAGCACCTGCTTTGAACTGAAGAAACAAATAATGCCATTATTTCCTGTGTCAGATGACAAAAAGAGAAATGATAGTTGCAGCGCTTTGAAATCATTTTGAAAAAATGAATAAATATGAAACCTACATGAAAAGAAAATTAATTTTAATATTAGACCTCATTCTTTTTCAAAATGACTGCACGACGCTTACACAATCTACAATTGCATGTAGCATTATTTTGACAAAAGACACATAGAACATATATAGCCCTGATGATCTGTATTAATTAGCAGTTCCATCCCCACCCCCACACCCCACCTCACAAATTAATCCACATTAATATAACACCAGCAAATAACTATCTGATATATATTTATATATATATATATATATAATATTGAAAAAAAGCATGTATATATATTCGTATACATCATGCATGTTCACCATAGATGATAACAAAAATATATGGAGGGGTCCATCTCATTTGCTGAAGTACTGAGTGGTACACGCATGACCATCTTCTGCTTTAATTAAGACATATATATAGATATATATATATATATATATATATCGCCTCAACTTTCCTCAATACTATGGTTTCCTCAGTTTATACACATAGTATCAACTTCTATATATATCCTACCATTATTACATTACATAATATAACCGTGCATTTTCAGCAAAGAATTCTGATCTCTATGTAAGTGGGTGCATCATACTGCTAACAGGAATTATGATTCCTAGACTTCGTACAATTAGTGGGAATAAATATGACTTGGCCATTTGAAGCTTACCGCTCAGATGACCTTCTTCACGTGGTGTGCACTATCATATAGTGCCATGTGCTTTATTAAGGAAAAAAATATATATATAAACACAAAAGTGGTAAAGAGAATCTAAGATTTCAATCTTTATCTTTTTGTATTTTTGGACAGACGCTCAATATTTGTTCTAAACTATGTGGTACTACTCAAGAGGGTCATCTTAGCAGTAAGCTTCAGATCATGGCCCAATATATAGCAGTATATATATATATATATACACACACACATACTGAAATACATTTTGCATCCTTGAATCACCATTATTCTGTAATTAATGTGCACTACCCAAGATCACAATATGCACTCTTAGTTAAGATCATGTAAACGTTAAGATTAATAAAAGATGAACCACTTTGGCACACGAAAGTACACAGAGGCCTTTGTGTGAAATTGTCGGTGCAGAGACTGCAGGTAAGCGCAAAGTAAGAGAAAATAAGTGGTGTGGGTATTTGAAAAAACAAAGGATTATTTTGTTGACTTTTCAGCTCCCATCCATGAAAAGGACTGTGTGGTTATATTATATGCTTGATACATGACTTTATTGTATTATATAACCAAATAATGGTACCTGCCATTGATATTTTATAGGCAAAAACTAAAATGATTATTGAAAATTTCCAAAATTTTTGTTTAGAAATTGCAAAAATATTGCTTGCTAATTTACTAGTAATATATTTATATAAACTTCCAAATTCAGGTAGACATGCATATTTTTTATGGTGAGAGCTAGGCCGGTAACAATGGACCACCCCACAAGGCCGGCGATCGGTCAGATGGACCGCCACACGAGGGGGAAGGTGTCCCTCCGGGTAGCCAAGTCTGATCATGTCTCGATGTGCTACCATGGCCCTCAATCATCAATTCACAGGGAGAGGTTAGGGTTTTTCCAAAAAAGATCCCACAAGACCAAGCTTTGTTAATTGATTATATAACTAATTTAATTTGTGCCAAACATACATGCATGGCAGGTGGGAATCGGGATACCGGTTCCAGAGATGACCCAAATTACACAAGACCAAGCTATATATATTGATATATATATATAAATATATATATGTACATCATCATGCATATAATAAATATGGGTGTCATGTACATGCGCATAAAATAAAATATGGTTATTTTTTCAGAAATTCTACTCTTATATTATGGAAAATCATTACTTATTAAGATTAAATTGATGGAAAGAAATAAATTTAATTATATATATATTATATTTTTAACGAAGATATATGTACTCTGTGTAAATAATTTTAACGTATGACATAACATTATATAATATGATAAAAATACTGTCTCATCTACATTTATTTATTTTAAAGCTATCTAATAATTAGCGAGCAGTACAATATGTACATCTCTAGCCACATGACTTTATATATATATATATTGCATGATGGAGGAGGGGTACCCGGCCGGACAGATCAAGTACCTCAGATTGAGGAGGACTTCTGTATCAAAAAGCTGGTCCGGACTTTCTTTCAACTTCCAATATAATTGAGGACTCCTATCTGTATTATTGATGCAACTACAGTAACTCAGCCTAAAAAATAATAATTTTAGGAAAATGCTTAGGTGTCTCTTTCCTATACTCCTCAAAGTGACCGCTGGTCACAAAATTTTTTATTTTTATTTTTATTTTTATTTAGTGATTAAGGAAGTGATTTTAAATGTATTGATATTTTTTTTATATTTTTTAAAAATGTTTAAATATACTAAAAAAATCTGAAAAAAAAATGACCGTGCTGTCAAAATGAGAGGTGCATTCTGGGCGGCAGAGTAGCACCGCTCATAATTTTATTACGAAGTTCATGAGTAAAACACACTATCTCCAGTATTTAAAAAAGTAATATTTGATTTGTAAAATTTAAATTTTAAAATTTATCTTTTAAATCAAATTATGCAATATAAATATTTTATTTATTGTTATGTTTTATATACTGACTTGAAAATAGATTTGTTGTTTTTAAAAAAAAAATTAAGGATGGTGATGAAGATCTTCCTAAAAGTGGAAAGTTATTTGTTTTTGTATTTTTTTTTATCATTAAGGAATAAGCCATATAATTTATGTTAACCTCACTATATATAGAGAGAGGTAATTAATTATATATAATTTATTTTTCCAATACATTATATTTAATGAATTAATTAAGGCATGGTTTCAAATCCAATGATCTTTGCATGCATAGATCAGAAATGGGTTTTTCTTTTATATTACATTAATGGACATGACACATTGTATAAGTTGAATATTATACAAGTTTATGGGTAAAAAATAGTAATTGATTTGATTTCACTCACAAAAAAAAAAAAAATCGTCCAACTAAAATAACTACATCTTGCATAAATATATATATATATATATATTTATATGTATATGTACTAGTGACGGGGCAACCTCCAAGGAACGTTCGCCTAGTGTAGAAATTCTACATATGTTAATTATTTATATATACATATATAGATGCATTATAAGGGAAATAAAAAAAATAGTAGTATGTATCAAATACCGGTTCACTCGTCCCGCATGCATGTTGAAATCCCGCTGGTGATACCGAAGACCAAGAACCCACTTGGCACTTCGTCTTACAATATTTGTTGATAAATTATATAGTATACTCTACTTCTCATGCCCCATTCATTTCTCTTTATTCGATTCTCATAAAAGTTAGTGTTAATACACAGGTCTAGAGCCTCTGTATTTCTTTTTTCTTTCTACAAAGTAAGTAAGGACTGCTCCTAAGTATATTATTGTTGTTTTACCCTACCGACCACCAATCCACCAAGTCCACAAAGATTTAAAAAAATAAAAAAAACCTCTACCTGGCAATATCCCATTGGCCATTGATTTTATTAAATCATTTCTCTTTGTCATTTTTTTTTTAATGTTGAATCATGCTCTTTGGAGAAGAACTGATGCCCGGCATTCTGCTTCAAATCTAGAAAACAGGCTAATGGAAAAAGAAAGAGAGAGAGAGAGAGAGATGGGAGAGATGGGAGACTTTTGCACTGATGTAATTAATGAGAAGGAAAAAGAAAGAGAGAACTATTAGTTTTATTTCAAATGGACGACTACACTAAAAATTGACATTGTTGATTTCATACAAATTACTTAACAAACAAAAATAAGAAAATTCACATTTCATTATTGTAGCAACTCCATACACTAAAAAAAATAACACTGCTCATTTCACACGGACTTAACACACAAAAAAAAGAAATTCACTGTTTATAACTGTAGCAACTCCATGTACACTTTACAAAATTGATGCTGGTCATTTCACTCGAACTTAACACACAAAAAAGAAGAAAATTCACTGTTTATTATTGTAGCAACTCTATACACACTTATTATAATAGAGAGATATATACAAAATGATATTTACAGTTATAGAGTGTGTAAGTCCCGACACAATCCATTTAAAAAAATTTAGTAAATGATTTAGGATGCACTTGAAAAAATTATTTTTTTAATGATTGATTTGCTTTTCTTTCAAAGAAAGTGAACAAAATCAGACTTGCATATATATCTTAAAATTGGTATCTAATATTACTATATATATATATATATATAATATTATATAAACAAACTCCTTCTTTTTTTCGCTGGTGGAATATTAGCTACCAACTTTCATTGAGGCCCAAAAATAGAGAAGGTATCAAGAGCTTTATATATATTTATATTAAGGCAGCGTTTGGTTAGCAGGCTGAGTTCAACTCAATCCAACTCATCTCATCTAATCATTACAATTTTTCTAACTTTCAATACAAAATATAATAGATAATTCAACTTTTTCAAATTCTAAAATAATAATAATATTAAAAAATAATATTCTAATAATATTTTATTTAACTTTCAATTTTCAACTCGTCTCAACTCAATCCAACTTCTCGTGAAGGAGCTTCTTATGCACAATGTGATGTATAGTCACTTCAGCAAGTGGACCAATTTTTCCGCTCAAGTTGCTTAATTCAGAGGTTTATTTTACTCTCTCTATAAAATAAAAATAAAAATAAATAATAAATAAATCGTCTTATATTTGGACCAAGTATCCGGAAGCAAACTCATACCACAGGTGGGGTGGGGAGAAGTTTCCGGTTACATTGAAAATTCATATGATGCACAAACGACCAATAGCAATAGACAAAAGTCTTGGCTGCAATTAGTTCCAACAAATCCCAGTACTCTGCTTTGAGTTGTTAGAGCGAGCAGCCGCCAATTTGACTTGGTAACCCCTAATTCACCGACTAAACTAAATGCATCACAGAATTTATGAACACGGCATTGAAAGAGGCAGCTCAATTTTCATGCACACCAGCGCTTTGTAATTAATTATTGTGGTGTATTTGATGGAGTATATACTTCCTCTTCCTCTAAATCTTCAATTAGGAAAATCATGTGAGTGGGTAAAATACTAAAATATGAGGTCAAAAAGAGAAATGTTTCAGATGCAAATAGATTTAACAAAAGCAAACACACAAACTGATGTGATTTGTTGTGATACATTAGATTGTAAAACTACTTTTATAATAAAATAGATCTAACGTATCATATGAAATTATATTAGTATTAATTCACAGGTCTAGAGCCTCTGCATTCCTTTTTTTTTTTAACAAAGTAAGTATGGACTGCCCCTAAATATATTATTATTGTTTTATCCCATCGACCACCAACCCACCAAGTCCACGAAGATTTAAAAAAAAAACCTCTACCTGGCAATATCTCATTGGTCATTGATTTTATTAAATCATTTCTCTTTGTCATTTTTTTTTAATTTTGAATCATGCTCCCTGGAGAAAAATTGCTGCCCGGCATTCTGCTTCAAATCTAGAGAACAAACTTATGGAGAAAGAAAGAGAGAGAGAGAGAGAGAGAGAGAGAGAGAGAGAGAGAGAGAGAGAGAGAGAGAGAGAGAGAGAGAGAGAGAGAGAGAAATGAGAGAGATGGGAGACTTTTGCATTGATACAATTAATGAGAAGGAAAAAAAAAAGAGAGAGAACTATTAGTTTTATTTCACACGGATGGCTACACTAAAAAATTGATACTGTTCATTTTATACAAACTTAACAAACAAAAACAAGATAATTCACAGTTCATTACTGTAGCAACTCCATACATACTAAAAAAATTAACACTGTTCATTTCACACAGACTTAACACAAAAAAGAAAATTTACCATTCATTACCGTAGCAACTCTATACACACTTATTATAATAGAGAGATATATAAGAAATGATATTTATAGTTCTAGAATGTGTAAGCCCTGACACAATCCGTTTAAAAAAATTTAGTAAATGATTTAGGATGCATTTGAAAAAATTATTTTTAAAGAAAGTGAGCAAGATCAGACTTGCATATATATCTTAAAATTGTATCTAGTATTACTATATATATGTATATAATATAATATAAGCAAACACCTTCTTTTTTATAAATCCAAAAAGAAAAGAAAAATTGTTAAAGGGGAATCTCTTTCAATGTGGCTTATAATCTTCTGTCATGGGATTATATTTCTACTTATACATATGATCAATGGAAACCATCAATGTCCAGCACCTCATTTTTAACTTTGAATCGAATAAACGCAGGCCATGTGTCAATTCACTAAGTGCCATTTGAGAAGTTGACACGTGTCTCGCATCTCAAGCCACTTTCATGATCAACTTGATGTTAGTCCACCGATATATGGCACATCATGAATAATTAATTCCCATGGTTTAGAAAAATAGAAAATGACCAAACACAACAATCTAAACCGCCCCACTGCCATTCTAAGATATTTATACCACATATTTCTTACGTGTTACAATTTAATTTAAAAAATGAATTTTAAAATTAATTAATTTTATCATTTAAATGATACTAATGATCTGTAATTCTATATACCAGTTTAAGAATAGAATAATTCATTAACCAAGAGATCGGATTCGACCAAACAAAAAAGAGAAACATTTATAGATAAACAAAAGTTACAAGAATTAATCCTTGACCACATGTTTGAAATGGTTTCTTTAAGAAATTGCTTTGAAGTTTTAGGCAAATCAGGTAGACCAAAATCTGGAAAATGCATATATGTTTTCTCCTCAAAAGTGTCATTTCAGAAACCACACTGACCTATTTTATTTGAGAGATCAGAGCAGTGGCATGCATGCAGTGGGTGGTCTGTACATGGCCATTTTCTGAGTTCTCTTTCTCTGTGTGTGAGTGATGGGCAGTGGCACTAATGATTTGAGTTTTGAGGACCATCTTCTCTAGGTAAAATAACTCCCCCCACCCCCTTCCTTTTCCATGTTTTCCTCCCCTTCCACCATTTGCCAAAAGGTCACACTATAAATGGCCTGCAATGATGAGGCATCATGTCTACAACATGGCCAGGCAACCTTTTCTCCTATATTATATGAGACCAGTGTACCCTGGCAATTAGTGGCAAAGCCGCAAAAGTCTCAAAAGGTCCAGAATTCTTGTCAATCATTTCCATTACACTGCAGTAGTGCTGATAGTTGCAGCCATTTCCAAGCTGTAAATACATGCAGATGCATGCACATATACATATAAAATCATTCTGTTGAACTGCATGCATGGAACTTTTTGAATAATGGAATGCAGTACTGCATATCATTTATAATAACCATAGCATGATGATCGAGTGAGGCAGTACTGTTGAAAGAATAGCTCCAAAAATCTAAAACTAAAAACTAATATACAAATTCTGTATTTTTATAGAGAAGTGTTGGCAACTTTAAATAGTTGATTCCACAAAAATAAACATATAAATTGATATAGTTTCATATGATATGTTAAATCTACTTTACAATAAAAGTAGTTTTATAATCTAATATACTACATCAAGACATGTCAGTTTATAGATTTACTTTTCTAAAATTTTGTTGTAACTAAAGTATTAATTTCTAATATTTATATATGTTTCGTACTAGAAATTAGAATTTTTTTTCACCATATACGAAATTAGAAACTCTAAAAAGCTACTAAAAGATCAAAGGATGCATATTCTCAAACTAAAAAGGGGAAAATATTAACAAATCATGAATCACAACTTATGAGTTTCTCTCTTCAAAGGAAAACTCTATATTAATTTCTATTCGAAATTATCGTTTGGCCGACAAGAACAAGATCAAAGATGTTGAAGAGAACAATAGATAATAAGCGTTATGGATCTTTGTATTGATGAAAGTTTTGATAATTTTTTTCATCTTATAACATTTCTATCATATAGTCTTTTTATCTCAACATGATAACATATCATATAAATTAAAATTTACTATAATTTAAAGAGAAATATTTTAAGTACTATAAAAATATTCTACAAAAGTAAACCGTTAAACTGACATGATATGATGTGGTCTTTTAAATTATAAAGTAGATATAACATATCATTTCATTCCATGTTAATTTATAAATTAATTTTATGAAATATTTTTATAGCTACAAGACTTCTGGATAAATATCAAGCAAACATATCACCATCAAATTAAAAAGAAGAAAAAAACAAAACAAAAATGGAAAGAAAGAGAGAGCTCAAAGCAGGTTGCCGTGCCTGACCGAAAGGACTCTCAGCTAGAATTCAAAGATGAATAACGTAGCATTCAAAGATGCCAATTTTGTGGGCATCAATCAGCATACTCAAGCACACAACGACAACAGTGCCGTAATGGCAACTTCTTTTGGGTCCCGCCTGCCTTTATATATGTTCTTCCATCTGTGCTGGATATTGCAATGGTTGGACCATTTTGTTTTTCCTTTACGAAGGCTCCTATATGTTCTTCCATCTGTGCATGGATATTGCAATGTTTGGACCATTTTGTTTAATTTTTTCCTTTTCGCGCGAAGGCTATCTTTCTTAGCTAGATCACTTGTTCTTATTAATTAGGGGCATATATTATAGTGGCACTTAAGGGAACCAAATTAAATGTTCTAATGATATGAGAATATATCTTTCTTTTTCTTTTTCTTTTTTTACATTAGAAGGAGAGGGTTTCAAACTCCAAACCTTCTTTTGGAGGCTGAGAATTATGCTATTCAGGCCATGCATAGGCCTTTGACAAGATTTAAGAATATATCTACATAAGAAATAATTTGTACAAGTTTCAAATAGACAAGTCTTATATATGTCCTTATAAAAAAGTAGATCTTGCTTAAAAAAAAATGTAAAAAAAATATTTTTTATTAGTAAGACTCACTTTTTACTAAACACTTGTATGAGACTTGTCTATATAAAACTTGTACCTAGCATTTATATATATATATATATGGATGTTTAAGAAATTAAGGGTAATTTCATGCCTCTTAGGATGGAAGATATATACTAGTATATACTTGTGCTTGCTTTCAGCTAGTTTTTGTGGATTAGTACTCTTTCAATGTTAGAATTTCTCAGCCACACTTTTCGATTTGCTTTCGGTCTCACTCACTACTAGCTCGATCGATTGGACAATTATAATTGTGTTGTTAACATCACTTCTACGTGTGTATTTCTGTTCCACTTTTAGGCTCTAGAGTTCGATGGTCTAGAAACTTCAAGATATCTTGCCTACTAGCTCAAGATATTTTGTTGTTAATCTTATATGTTGCCTAACACAAACCAATGATAATAACGGGAAGGTCGTAGGTTAGAGCGTCATGCTAATAACGCGAGGGTTGTAGGTTCGAGACATGCATGGGCCACAGCATGAAATGTTTACAATATTGTTATCGCGTTATTCCTTCACCATAGTGATGATCCTTTAATAAATTACGGGATGTCATTCTCTTTGCTAAAAATAAAAAAAGATACACTTCGCCACTTCAATATTGTGAAAAAGGCTAAAGACAGATCAGAAACTGGTTTGATTTCTTTATAATTATTAGTTAAGGTTCTTTTATTTCAAAACGATGAAGTAGTACTTATAATTAAAAACAACAACATTGCCAAGCAATTTATGCATATCAACACACGTGGACGATAGAATTTAATTAAGGGGTCGGAGAGGTACGTAGCTAGCTAACTAATTAATCATATATGCATAAATCGATCGTTGCTTTGAAGTGAGAAAGAAGCAAATAAAAGATGCTTGCTTGAGCTAGCCCTCCAAACTTAAGTGCGTTTTGACATCTCTGGTTGTTTTTATATATATTCAGAGGATCTACTACTGTTTGTCCCCGTTTCGATTGCTTTTGTTGATTGACTTTATGGTACTATTTCTTTACGCTTTCAATCTGCATGCTTAGGTTTTGTTTGAATGTTAAAAGTATTTAGATCATCTGTAAATAATGGTGAAATAGTTTATGAATAATAATAAAATAGTAGAAAATATTTTGTGAATAATAGTGAAATAGTCTGAGAATGTCTAAGAATAATTGTGTTCCCAAACACAGTCTTAATTGAACATGAACCAACTAATAATGAGCTGATTTAGAACTACTACTGCTGTTGAGAAAGAGAGAGAATTAAAGTTGGGAAAGAATTAAGTCCAAGAAGTTATGAAACCATGCATTCATATACATGATATGGATCAGCTGCAGAAAGGAAAGGCAAAGATAGTTATAAAAAATATTTCTTCCACCGCATTCATTCCTTTCTATGGGTGGAAAGGTCAAAATCCAAGAGCAATATATGGATATTGCATCCACAATTTTCACCTGCTTGATAATGATCTTGATGACCCAAATGGCAGCTATCTAGCTAGCTCATGCATGTCTGCAGAGATAGCCAGTCAAAGACATATATCATGGTCAGATGTTCAAAAACGCTGAACACCAATAAGCACAAAGACACACGGATTTGCAATTTCTGATATATGGATAGCGTGTATGCCCCATTGGCAGGTTCTTTACTATGTTTATAGCCACCGAAAATACACAAATATATATATATATACATGGTTGCGTTTCAAAGACAAAATGCGCGCATGAAAACCTCTTTAAACATTATGGGGGTGAAAGAAAATCGATCACCTTTTTGTTTCTTTCAAGTAATGATCTTTGGCACTGATAAGCTGAGAAGATCGATTTTCAAGGCATGCACGCACCTAAGCACATTTTCCACACAAGGAAACAATTGCATATCCGTGGCAAGCATGCATGAGTTCATGTGCCATTTTAAGTCGAAAGGCAAAGGCAAACCATTTCATGACAAGATCTTCTCCATTCCAAAGGCTTATATATATATATATATATTGCACCCCTCATGCATGCTTGCTGCGCAACATTCTCCTTTAATTATGAAACATGAACTGCAGCACTTGTAAAGATCATATAAACACATGATGATCCTGATCTGTATACAATCCGAAAATATTTACACAGATAGAGAGTTTTAAATGCAATTTCTTTAATTAGCTAGCTGTGTCTTTACAGAAGCATATATGCAATCCTAGTGTGATTGTTTCTGCATGCACCACTTTTGAGCAAGATGAAACGACAGGTCCTACTACTTAATTTGCATCTAATTAAAAGTAGGCATCCATCTATATATAATTTTGTGCGAAGAGGAAACTATTATAATTATGTGGTAAGAAGTGATTGAAAATAACCTTTCAATAATTATGGGGGAAAAATAAATTAGATTTATATGTTAAATATTTTAACATGAGACATTAATATTAGGATCGATCTTCGATTTCTATAATTCACAATATTGAATACAATAATACTAGTTAGAAAATGTACATCTCTTCCAGTAATTTGACGAAGAATTGATATGATCACGAGAGAATCATCGCACTAGTAACTTTATTTTGAGTGTCTCCCGAGGGCTAGAGGTAGAATTATACTATAGGTGGTAGCCCTTGACTGATATCTCAGTAATTTAAATAAATACCTTGGCCATCATGAAAACCCTAGAAGAATGTGTCCCATTATAAACTCATTAGAAGTATGGAGTGTGTGGGATACCTAATAGAATTAAAGTGCTTACATTATAATTTTCTTAGAAAGTAAAGCCTAGAGTACTAGTACCAATTAATTAGTGTAAAAAAATCTTTGATGCAGAATCAAACAGAAGTTTGTGAAAATTCAGATACCATTAGAGTAGGGTGGGCCGGCCTGAACTCTGGCCATGGACTTTGTCTTCAGGTTGTTCCAGGTACATGGGCTGGCCTAATTGAAACAATATCCAATGTCACTTTTATGGAAGGGGCCAAAGAAGAAGAAAAGCCTGTATTCTCCCATAAAAATGCTTTGATAATAGGGAAATTATTATATCATAAATGTTATAGCATGCAACATGAATTCTTTAATTAAGATATTATCATTAAATTGAAGGAAAAATAGATCATTTGGCATAATCTTACTAATCATATGTTAATGGAAGGCCCACATTAAAACTTGTTTAAGGTGCAAATTTGAGTTTTAAACCCTGTTTTGATGTTGAGATGAGTTGAGTTTTTTATGAATAGTAGTGAGTTGAGATAATGGAGTGAGTTTTGTGACCCACCTAAGATAAGTTTAGATGTGTTTGGATGATAAGATAAGTTTAAATGTATTTATGGGAAGTTAAAAAAGGTTATGGATCTCATATGTAAAGATACATTGAGTTGATAAAGGTTGTAGGTCCCATGCGTAAAGAGGTTTTGAATTGAGATGAGTTTTGTAATTTGAGAGTTAGGTATTTGAATGTTAGACTTAACTTAAAATTAGACTGAACTATCAAGTTCCAAACGAGACCTTATATGTACATATTACAGGATTCATAGTAGTTTTGGAAGTATAAAGTTTAATTTTTTGGCCAAGTGTAATTACTTTTTTTTTTTATTACATATTTATGAAGATGTGAATTTTTAACCTGCAACTCTTTCCACTCGTATATCGATTGAACTTACTCTTAATAAGTGAGTCCAACACATAAAATATTATACTAAACTATAGTATTTTTTATCCAGCAATATGATATTAAG
This sequence comes from Carya cathayensis, assembly GCA_011037825.1. NCBI lineage: Eukaryota > Viridiplantae > Streptophyta > Magnoliopsida > Fagales > Juglandaceae > Carya > Carya cathayensis. Next base: position 910,035 of record QGSO01000178.1, read on the forward strand.
AGTATAGTTAAGATTCAAATTTCAACCTTATTATTTTGTGGGGTTTGAACATATGAAATAGCAGCAATTGAAAAATAAAATGGGCCAAATGGGTTGGGCTTTGGTGAAATTTGAAGTTTGCTCTATTTCAAAATCTACAACGTTTTGCTCAAAATATTCAATGCTACCATAAGAGCTAATATTGTTTGTTAGATTCGACCTTTTTAGGCATCAGTATTTCCAAATCATAAGTCATACTTGCTTGATACTATTGAAGGATTAAATGTTTATTTTATTATTTCTTTTGGAACCTTCTCTCTCTTTCTCTTGAATTCAAGTTTTCACTGCAACCATATGTGCATTTCCATTAGGTTTTTTCTCCACTGCATATTAATTTGGCATTTTTAATTAATTGATAGTGTATGGAGAAAGATAAAATGTCTGATTCTTATTTGGGGTCTAAGTTTTGTTGCCTATGCCAAAATATATCATTCCAGGTTCCCATCATTAATTAAAATTAAATAAATTAAAAATTAAAAAATTGAATTAATATTATTTTATTATTATATAATGAATTAATGGATAATACAATGTAAAAATTTTATGTGAATGGAATAGCCAAAGCTAAATTCATCTCATATTAGTTAAAACATGAGTTTGGCTTTGGCTATTCTAACGAGGATGCTGTAAATAAATGAATCCTAAACTTTTATTTTTCTTATCTTTATTGTGAATATAAAAAATAAAAGTAATATTATTCATCATCTCTTGATATCATATTAAATTATTAAAATATTTTTAATTATCTATATGTTAATCATTTGATGTCACTTGATAGTATAATGATATATTAATAATAAAAAATAAGTAAAAATAAACTAATTAAGAGCAGTGCTACATCCATCGAGAATGTAGCACGAACTCGGTCTCAAGAAGAGCAGTTTTTTTTTTCATTCACTTTTTATATATTCTTAAATAATTTTTTTAAAAAAATCATAACATCACTAAAAACCACTTCCTTAATCATTAAGTAAAAATAAAAAAGAATTTGAGATACACTATTGGGACCCTCCCTCGGTGGGTTTAGTATTTCTGTTTCTGTAAGTATCAACAAATGAACTTTGTCCTTCTCCTCAAAGTTCATGAAGTATTGAAAGGATTGAACAACCAAAGGCATTAACTACACAACTACTCGTCATCATCTTCATCATTCTTATTACTAATTTTATTAGAATTTTGCTGATTTTTATTTTTTACTGTTCATGTTACACGTCGACTTCCTATTGGTGCTGATCTAACAATTAACTGACTTTTCAACATTTTTGTCAAGATATTGACAACGGGATCAATTTGAAAGTTACCATAATTATAAATAGAATAATGCTATTTTATCTCTTCATTTTGCTCCTTCATTTTGACGGCTTATACATTTATTTTTTAAAATTTTTTCTTTTACTTACTAATTAAAGAAGTAACTATTAGTGTATTGGTATTTTTTTAATATTTTTTAAAATATTTTAAAATGTAAAAAAATATGAAAAGAAAAAATGATAAAAATTAAATAAGAGAATTTGGCTTACGGGGCATGCCCAACAGTCATTGCTGGAAGCTCCCTAGCAGCATTCTTATAAATTATTGCGAAACTTTTTAACCCACAACTTACTGATTTTAAAAAAAGTCTAAACCGTATATACATACATGGTAATTTCTCCACCACCAATTCTCCAACCCCCCGATCAGTCAGATGATAAAAGAAAACTAATCAAATGAGCAGTGGTTGCGTCTCACGCACAGCTCACAATGCGAGTGAGCCTCATGTGCTGGCGTGCCACAAGGAATCTGCTACCGCCACAAGTGGCACCATCTGGGTCAGCGGCTTTGGATCTCTTATATCTGACTTTTACCTTCTTTCCAAGAGTGGCATGTGTGCTACATACGCCTCCACTACCAGTGACAGTCCTATGTTGGCATGTCGATCTATCTTCCGATTGCTACTTCTTTATGTTTCTGTTTTTCCTAACTAGGATCAAGATAAAGTAGTCATGAAAGTCTCATTTAGCCAATCTAGACCAATAAAATGCAGCACACAACAATTTAGTCGTAGTTTTATAATCTATTTTCAGACTATGCAAAAACCATTTCAAGCGATTTCCCCTTAATGGAAAATGGGTTGGGATGATTGTTGTGTTGCATTTGCTTATTTTGGGATGATTGTTAAGGACTCTCATCCCATTGAATTTAGTATCTTGTAATTATTTAATTTATCTATAAACAATATTGCTACAGGTACTCGTCTCTGGGTATCTATTGCGGAATCGTTGACGTGGCATTATGCCACTTCAGCCGATATATTTAAATAAAAAAAAGTATGAAATCGTTAAAACGATTTCAAACCCAGAAATGTGTCGAGAGCGGCAAAACCATTCCCTCCCAAAGTTCACCTACCACACAAATTGGCACCGTCTAGTCCGAAATCCAATAGGTTGTAGCGCCGACTTTCACATTCTTCCTCTTCTTTTGCATTTCTACCATCCCAGTACAGTAGATATTTTGCACACACCGTTGGCTAAAAACCGCAGGTCTTCTGCTTGGGTACCCGCACCCTTTCCTCTCTACCTAGCATTGTTGGTGAGTTTGTGGCTCTTTCATTTGTTTATTGCAGTATTTTTATCTTTCCATTTAAAAAACTTTGCTTGCACATTGTTAACAATCTCTAGTTCTTTATGTTATCGGTAGAATGGGTCTCTGTACAAAATCCAGGTATAGAAAAAGAAGAGGTTGACATTGCTTCATGGAGATTTGTGTTAGAATTAATTAATTTGAATTGTGTGAAATAGACCGCGCGAATGGGTTGGTTTTGATGGATTACCTCTTGTAGTTTGATGGTTTCTGCAGAAGCGGGAGAAGTGTCTACCCTTAGGTGGTTCCAGTTTATTTTATTCATTCAAAAATAAAATTATTGTATCCTTCATTTGATTTTGTAAGTAGTTGTGTTTCCTTGGACCCCTGGCTGCTGTTGTTTTAAGCAAGATATAGCTCCAAACCCTTTTAACAGTTTACACATATTTATCCCTAAAATGGTGAATTTGTTATTTTTCAACCAAATGTTCATAAATGAATTAACAGATATAAGGGTTTGTTTTGTCCAACCAAATGTGTGTTAAGACTGCAATCTCACAGCTTTAGTCATTGGATTTTGTAAGTATAAATGGTAATATAAATTTCTTGGATTTTGCAAGTATGAAGGCACGTAAAAGGGAGAAAGGGAAAACAATCTGGTAGGATATTGGCCCTGTTATGAAATTCTTAGTTTTATTCATTTTTTCAGATAGCTGTCCTTAATGTTTCTTAAAGTTTTGTGTGATGAAACTAAGTAGATAAACTTTTCATTATGTGAAATTTTTACTGAAGTATTAACTCAGAAAAAACATGGGCATTTCTAAAACAGCTTGATTGACCCAAAATTCTGTTTTTCTTACGACTCATCACCTTAGCAGCCCACATTTTGCTTGAGAAAAACTTGATGACCATTTAATTATGGTTGCAACACTAGATATTGTTAATTGAAATCAAACATTTAATTTTTATGTTTTTGGAATACTTATGACATTTAAGTATTAACTATTTAGAACACTTTTTGTCTACTAGACCTTGTGGCCCTAATTCTGGTCTCACTTCAAAAGATGATGCTAAAATTATTAGTCTATGTTGATAGGCACTGATGCAGAATTTATGTTGTGGAATTAGATCAATTAATTGGTATTGTTTATTTTTCTGATTTTTATTCAAGATGTACTACTTGTAAGGCCAGTTTAAATTACTTTTGTGGAATTATACAGTTCATCTCTTCTCATCATGGAAAAAGGAGAAAAACACCAATCTCCGCTAACATCATCTGGCTCAAATCTCTCAACCACGGTGTGTCATATTTTTTAAAAATATGTAGGACTATGTTGGGTTGTTATCTATGAATTTTGTACCTGAATAACTTGTGTAATAACATGTTAAGGCATACCATCAACTTCTCTAAGCTTCAGAGATTACATGCACATGCACGGTTACTATGGAGAACTTCCTGCATGGTCACCAGTTCTTATGCAATAGCTAGATGGCTACCAATATCCAAGCAATATTCAAGAGGTGATACAATTGTGTTATTGGACTTTTTTTATAAGTTGGTTTTTTTTTTTAAAGATTAATGTCATAGATATTTTCTTTTTCTTGAAGCACAATGCTGGTTACCCAACTCCTGTTATGAGTATTGGATCTACCGCATGCGAAAGAGGTGATATAGAAGAAACACCCGATTGTAGGGAAACTGATATCCCATGTACCTCCACCAGAGTTGAAGAAAGCAACGAAGATAGACCAAATTCATTGGAAACCGAGGATGGAATTGCCGAGACATTAGTGTTAGAGGATGAAGTTGGTGGTGATACGATTAAGGAGCCCAAGTCAAAGATGGAGTTTAATTCTTTTGAAGAAGTAATGACTTATTATAAGCAGTATGCTAAGAATATTGGGTTTGGGGTGATGACAAGAAGGACTAGAAGGGAGATGATGGAACTGTCAGATATGCCACCCTTGGTTGTGCTCGTGGTGGGAAGGCCCGTAATAGGACGTTGAATGTCGCCAGACCATGTCTGACAAGAAAGACAGAGTGTAAGGCAAAGATTAATGTCTTAAAAGTTGACGGAAAGTTTCAGTTGATAACAGTTCATAATATTCATAACCACGGCCTCAGTCCCAAAAAATCTCGCTTCTTTCGATGTAATAGACAAGTTAGTGACTCCGTAAAAAGAGTTCTAGATACAAACGATCTGGCTAGTATCCGACTGAATAAGAGCTTCGAATCTTTTGTCGTTGGCGCGGGAGGTTTCGAAAACCTTCCATTTTTGGAAAATGATTGTTGGAATTACATCGATAAGGCAAGACATCTACGACTTGGAGCTGGTGGTGCTGGAGCACTTAGGGAATATTTTTTACGAATGCAATACAAGAATCCTGGGTTCTTTGCATTAATGAATTTAGATGACGACAGGAGGTTAAAGAATGTCTTCTGGGCAGACCCCATAGTAGGGCAGCCTATGAAGATTTCGGTAATATGGTTACATTTGACACCACATATATGACGAATAGATATGGGATGCCATTTGCACCATTTGTAAACCACCATGGCCAGTCAATTCTTTTGGTAGCAGGATTGATATCTAGTGAGGATACGACAACGTTTGTGTGGTTATTCAAAACCTGGTTACAGTATATGGATGGTATAACTCCAAAAGCTATTATCACAGATTAGGACAGAGTAATGAAGAATTTTATTGCTATTGTCTTTCCAAAAAATCGACATCAATTTTGTTTGTGGCATATTCTAAAAAAATTCCCTGAAAAGCTTTCCTCCTATGCTGCTTACAAAAGTGGGATGAAGAATGCCTTGATGAAATGCGTGTATGATACCCAAACTGTTAAAGAGTTTGAAAGCTCTTGGGAGCAGTTAATCACCACTTACAGCTTGGAGGAGAATGTTTGGCTATAAAGTTTATTCACTGAGCGTTCGCATTGGGTACCGGCATTCTTGAAAGATTCTTTTTGGGCTGGGTTGAGTACAACGCAACGGAGCGAAAGCATGAATGCTTTTTTTTATGGTTATATTCACGCTAAGACAAACTTGAAAGAGTTTGTCGACCAGTTTGACATTGTATTGAAGAAGAAAATTGAGAATGAAAATAGCGTTGACTTCCACTCATTTAGCGTCACCATTCCCTGCATATCTAGATCTCCGATCGAAAAAAAGTTTCAAAAATTGTACACAAATGCAAAATTCAGGGAAGTTCAGCGAGAACTTCAATGTCTTATAGATTTGGCTTAAGAGTTAGTTAAGAGAGATGGTGCAGTAAAGACGTATCTGGTAGTGGTTGAAGTTCATGTGGAAGATTTCACTAAGGTAGTTACATATTCTATCGACTTTAGTGAGGTGGATACAGCTGCAAAGTGTTCGTGTGGGTTATTTCAGATGAGGAGTATATTGTGCCGGCATATTTTGGCTGTATTTTAAATGTAATGGTATAAAAGCTTTGCCAAATCAATATATTTTAGAGAGATGGAGAAAGGACATTAAGAGGAGGTACACGTTAATTGACAGTAGCTATGACGCAGGGGCTTAGCGGGCAGATGCTAACAGATATTCAACTCTATTGAATATCTGTTATAACATGATTACTCACGCAGCGGGTTCAAAAAAACATACTGAGGATGCAACACAGAAGTTGCATGCAATGATTGAGTTATATAGTGAGAACCAAGAACCTCCATCTAGAACATGCATGGGTTCCAATGTTGTTAGTATAATGCTAGAGAATCCTACATGTGCGGGATCACAGAAAGTACTCAATCCGCTAGTAGTAAGAGGGAAAGGCAGACCACCATCTCTTAGGAGAGCATCGATAATGGAAAAAGAGGTGCGGAAAATTAAAGCGAAGGCAAAGAAAGCACCAGTCAAGGGAAAACGTAAACAGGTACTTCAATAAGCTAGTTAACAATAAAAATAGTTCTTTATGCGGTTTTATAAGTTATTAATGCATACTTGTGCAAATGTCCAATGTTACTTGTATATTTTAGAGAGATGGAGGAGAGACACTGTTGCCGAACATGTGTAGGAATTTATTTGACCCGTCAGAGAAAGATATGTCCAATGTTGGAGTGATGCAGATATATTAATTTCCTAATATAGATATTTTGATGTGTGGTTATTGCTAGATCTCCAATGAATATTTATGTTTGTTATGTTATCAACAGCCTATTGAAAACAACCCAGTTGTTGACATTAGTTGAACCCAACGACAAGAATCAATGATTGGGAGTCAAGAAAGCGTAATATTTCAATATTTTTGTTTACCTTATAATATTGACATTACACAAAGATTATCTATTACTCCTTGCAGATGCTATTTGGGTTGGATGGATCACAACCGGTTAAGGTGGATGGATCACAACCGGTGCAACCTCAGTGACTTTTTAAGTTCAATATTGGTAAAGTGCTTATTGAAGCCCGTAATGGATTGATGCTTTGGTAATTATTAGTAGTAACATTAGGGTGGTTGGCATAACAATAGCATATGCTACATAAAGCTAATGAATCTAAGCTAGTTAGCATTTTTCTGACTTGCCTGTGAGAAAGTGATTAAATTACACATTATTTCTCTTAAAAATAATGTTAGTAATCTGGACTTTTTGTGTAGGTACTGGAATTCAAGGTGCAGGGTGATCACAATCTAGCTTGCCTGTGTAGGGCCAAAGCATTGAATATGTAATAAATGGGAGTCGAATGAAGTATATCTTGTGGAGTGGAATGAAGTTCATAAATTATGGTGCAGTAATTTTTGTATGTTTTGATACTAAGTAAATGGTGGAAAAAATTATGGTGCAGTAATTTTTGTATGTTTTGTTACTAAGTTTGTACAGAAATAATTATAGTGATTATAATTCTTGTATGTTTTGATGTGGAGTGGAATGATGGACAAAATTTTTTTGATTATAAGCAGGTTTGAATTGAGAAATTTTTAGTTGGTGTTGTTATGAATGAATGGCAAGTATTGAATACTTGAATTTTGTGTTGGCAAAAATTGAATACACGGAGTAAAAGTTGCTGGAAATTGTATAGTTGATGTTATATAGTTGATGCTAGCTAAAAAAAAAAAAAAAACAGGATGTTATTGCTATTGTAATAACATACACGGTGTAAACATTAATTGCACTAGTTAGTTCGTGTTATTATGAACAGGGTGCATGGGTTTGTTGGTGTTATTCACGGATCCATGGGCAACTGAATACATGTAGGGAGCTGCAAGAAAATCACCTACGGTTTATACAGTCCAAGTAACAAATCCATGGAAAGACACTGCTAAAATTGTTCTCCAAATAAAATTACTCATGTTCATGCAATACAAAATAACTTCCATTTCATTCAGACTAAATTATCCATAACAATTACTTCATTTCCATTCCAACGGAAATACAATACAAAATAAGGTTGGTTCCAGTCCTGTTAGCTAGTTGCAATCTACATGGTTGACAAGTAAAACTGGAGTATAAATAATATTACATACACAGCAGCCACGGGTCTCTAACACTAATCTGAAATTACTTATGTACAACCAAGTAATATGCTAGAACAAATGCAAAATGTAAAAGTCCAAAACACACGGACTAATGTGCGTGAACGTCTTATTTCAGCTTCACGTACAACAGCCAACAACTCCTTCAGTAACTCCTCATTTCTATTGGATAGTATCAACTCGATCTAATCTGCTCTTTTACGCAAGTCAATAATGATGTTTTCAATATCGTTGAGTATTTTCTTCAACTCTTTCTCCTTTCTTAATAGTTTATTGTGAGTTTCTGGACGATCCGACATCTTGTATTCATCCCCCTCTACCCACTTGAAATACTTACAATATGGTAATCCCTGTGAATGAATACAGATGAATGGCAAAAATATTAGATGAGCATAATATTACTAATTTAACTAAATATAAATTTAGTTACCTCTTTATTGTACTTTGGACAACCTAAGAAGGGTCGTCCTGGATTTTTTTTAGAATTTGAGTATCTCAGTTGAGTTTCAATCTCACAGAAGCATAATGGATGACCCAGAGTTCGTTTGGCAAAAGAGGAAGAAGACGTCGTTGTGGATGATGACATATTCTTATATTAATCCAATGCCACGAAAAATGTTGTCAGAAAAATAGAACAACCACTGCCCTTCTGATTAATTGTTAAAGTAATAAAATTCTGAATACTTGATTCAGGTCATGCACCTATGAAACGAACCAAACTAATATGTATACCTTTAACAATGCAGCCTCACCCTTGTTCGGTATCAAAATGAATTCAGAATCATAACAGAAAAGTTCCCATAGTGAATTCTCAATCCAAACATTGAGAAATAAATTTACACATATGCACAAATTTACATTTTTCAAAATGAAAGCCAAATCAGATAAGATAAGTACATTTCACAATATGTATATTTTTACAGGTGAGTGGGTATGACTCTGGTGGTGCCATGGGGGAAATTTTTGATGTTAGGTTTATCTAATATTAATGGCCCTTGGCCCCTTGCTTCTATTTCACTCCTATTTGATCTGCTTTTGACCTTAATTGGGGCACCTTGGATTTTATTTGGAGGTCAAAGAAATAAAAACAAACAAACTTGACATTAAAAATAACTTTATTTTTTTAGTGAAATGAAGGAAATTTAAATCAAAATGAACAATGACATGATTGAACCCAATGCTTTAAATTTAATGAATTGATAAAACAAAGAGATTTGGCATTTTACTGATCTACCACAAGTGATATAAAGGGTAGGAGAACCAACCTTGGACTTTGATTAACCACACATCTAGCTTTAAGATTACATTTTTCTTATTTCATGAAAGTAGAATAATGACTTCCCCAAAGCAATCTTTTACAGTAATTCTTACTAACCATACAGTTCCATGAAGTTCTATCACATTTCTTCAAACAAAAAACAAGTACATAAAAAATGATCAAACTGAGTTTGTATATCTCCCATTCTTTATAAACACCGTAATTGGGAGTCTAGTCTATCAAAAGTTAACACCACTTTTGGCTACCTAGCCGCTCTTCTTACAGAGAAATTGGAAATAAAAATTCCACCTTTTATTTTCAAACTACAATTGGCAGTATGAGAACTTGAAGAGATGCACTAGTTGAATAATATAGTACAAGCATAGCAGGCCAAGTACCTGCCCTTTCTTATACATGAAAGCAGCTTCTTTTTCTTCATATTACATCTAAAACCAGGTTTTGTCACACATTAAACATCCATCGTGCACAACCTTCAAATAAGAGTTGATAATCTTTTCCATTGTTTAGATTTAGGGTTAGGGTTAGGGTTTCCAAATTTCGAAACCAGTTACAATTTTTATGCTTGTATATTTTGGGAATTTCGCAATCTATTGTTCAAGAAACACTACAAATAAGAGATTTCGGGTTAAGGGCATGTGAATAAATCGTTGGTTGAAGAAACACTAACAACCTCAGTGCACGGCTTGGTTAGAAATATTTTTCAAGAGTTCAAATATGAGAAGACGATGCAAACCAGTAGATCAGAATAACATGTCTTTGTGAGAGTGTGTGGGGAAGCTTGATGCCGAAGCCTAATCTGTTCTGTCAATATAAGAAAGATGAGAAATAGATGAGGGTATACGACGAAGGGTAAGATTTTGGATTACCTGCGTCTGAGCCGTGGTTTGTGCTCGATTTTCCCTTCTCTCTGCGAATGATGCTTGTGCCCTAATCTCATCCCCCTTCTCTACGTGAAGGGGGGAAGGAGAAACAACGATGGGATTTGACGAAGGAATAGCAAGGGAAAGGGGCTTTAGCACCAAATCAAAACGCACCGTTTCATTAATTAGTACACGTGGGACGCGTGTACGCGGGGGGTCCCTAACGACATGTGCAAATAGAATTTTTGATCTATAAAATGCTTGCTTATTCAAAAAAAATAATAATTTTTAAAATTATTACTTTTTTAAAAATTTTATTCTTGTTAATTATCTCTGTGTCTTGCTATTATCGTAACACATCGTCGCCAAATAATGTTGTTTAGAGATGGGTTAGAAAACTGAAGATAGTCTCATATGTATTACATGGTTTCTCCATAGCTAATTGGTGTATGTGCCGAACCCAAACTTCTTCTCTTATTATTGTGGGCAGCTGGGTGACTAGGTTAAGTTTGTCTCCATTACCTCAAGAAATCTGCATTATGTCCAAAGAGAGCCGCAGATTATGTCCAAAGAGAGCCGGCACTACTTCCAACTTCTTGTGGAAAACATTGGTAGAAAAATCTTTGGTTTCCTTCCCATCATCAAGTATTCAAAAAAGGGAAATATTCTGGACACAAAATAATTACACAAAACAATCACATGAACAGATGTAATTTGTTAGATTGTAAAGTTACTTTTATTTAAAGGTGTGAATCGGGTCGGATTTTTTTTTTTCAGTCCAATCCAGAAACCGGGCGAGTAGAAAATATTGTACCCGCCTGGATCCGGTTTTTAAACCGGATATCCCTAATCAGATACTTTTCTTTTAAACATAAGCGGCTCCTTATTGTGTCCATTAGATCATGGCACCATTCCCTTTGCTTAATCCCAATACAAGCTAAGAAATTAATTAAGTACCCAATGCAAACAACTTTATGAGATTGATGCTCTCTCTCTCTCTCTCTCTCTCTCTCTCGATTCTTCCTCAGATGCTCTGCATAATCACTGTCCTCACTTAGAGGCTTTACTCTTTCAGCATTGTCTCTACCAAAGGCTATAAAATAAGATCCATAAGGTTTCCCTCTCTCTCTCTCTCAACTTAGTTCGTTCCTCTTTGGTTACCAAGAAAACTTGGGATAAATGGGTTTCAAATCCCATGGAATCTGGTTACTCACTCTCTCACAATGCAGCTTCTCCCAGCTCTGGATTTACATTTTTGTTTGAGTTCATATCCATGTGAGCATCTCTCACTTTTTAGATGTAGGTATGGATAGATTAGATCTGGGTTTACATTTTTGTTTGAGTCTATATCCATGTGAGCATCTCTCGCTTTTTGAATGTAGATATAGATAGATTAGATCTGGGTTTTCGTTTTTGTTTGAGTCTATATCCATGTGAGCATCTCTCACTTTTTGAATGTAGATATAGATAGATTAGATCTAGGTTTTCGTTTTTGTTTGAGTCCATAACCATTTGGTTTGTGAATCTTGGTTGCCATTCTAGATTTGAATGTTTTATGGGGTTTTTGAAATTTCGTAGTATAGATTTGGTTTGTGTGAAATGTTTATGTCTTGGTTTTGAAGTTCTCGTAGACTTCTTGCATATCGGACTTGTTCAGATAGCTGATAGCGTATGATTTGAATCTGTTCTTGGTTGTTTGTTCTGTCCTTTCTATTTCTCGATAATCTTTTAGTTTGGATCTGTGTCTGGGTATTTTTATTTTTTTATTTTGATCTCTGGACGTTGGGACTATGTTCATTATACCTTTTTTTCCCTTCCTTTTTGGTTTGGATTTGGGTTTTATTTATTTTTCCTAATCTCTAGTTTATTTTCAATTTTTTTCTTGCTATTCATTTCTCTAGATGTTGTATGTCAAGAATCTGAAGTTCTCAACTTCTCCACCGCATGCATTAAACTCTTTTTTCCTTCCTTTTGGTTTGGATCTGGGTCTGGAGAAATCTAATCAGAAACCCCAATACATACTCCAGTTTAATAGGCGGCCAATGGTGGGGTGTGAAAGATGAAAAGAAAGATTGTGTTATGCATCCTCCATGGCCTGCCATTGTGCTTATTATGCTTTATCACTATCTCATTTTTTTTCTCTAATATATATGCATATCAGTTGGGATATGATTTTTTTAACTAATTTATTGATTTCGGGTTCTTTGTTTCCCACAGCTCACAATGAAGAGGATAGAGGGCTCGACTTCAAATGTTCTTCCACATTTATTTGCTGCTGCATTTAAATTTTTCACTATTTATTCTTTATAAACAACAATATAAAGTATGTAATGTATTGTGTATATTGATGTCTATTATTATTTATTTTGTTTTATAAAAATTTGAATAGGCAATAAAAAAGTTTAAAAAAATGCCTAAAAAATATTCATTATATATATAAAAAAAAAATCCTATAAAAAATAATAAACATAAAAGCTTATAAAAAAGCCTTTTAAAAAGTGTTAAAATGTTTTTTTTAAAACATTTAAAAAGTGTTAAAAAAATCATATTTATTTAAAAAAAACAAAAAAACATGATATAAAATCTGAATATTCCGGTCCAAATCCAAATGCAAAAGCCTTTTAAAAAGTGATAGAAAGTTTGTTTTATTTTTAAAAAGCATTTTAAAAGTGGTAAAAACATATTTTTTTAAAAGAACAAGAACCCAAAAAAAAAGTATAAAATGCGGGTTTTCTCGGGTTTCAATCCGGATTACCTGGGTGGATATCCGTCTGCCTTTAAAAAGTCAAATTCGGATCTTCTCATATATCTGGATCTGGATCTAGATGTACAGTTACTTTTATTATAAAATAAATCTTGACAAAGTGTGAGAAAGAGGTATATTTTCCTTGCATTTCATTTACACATAATAAGATACTTACACATGAGGCAAAGAATAAAAATCAGTTACATCACAGCAGAGACTTTGTTTGCAGTGCTTTCTAGAACTTTTGTATTTTATATACAATTATCAACTGGCTTAATAGATTTAAGAGATTAGATGAAATCACATTAATTTATATGATTAATTTTGTATATTTCCTTTATAGATGTAACACTGCTCTTCATAAAATCGAAAGGATTGGATGGCATCTGATAAATGATCAGCACCTAATTGGTTAAAACGGGGCCTAAATGTACCCAAATGGAGAAACAGTTTCAGTTTATTTCCCTGTTATGAATGATTTACTTTACTGATTAGAGATGAAGAACTGACATGATACATGCTGCACAAAAAGGCCACAGCAATGGATCATAAAACAACCTATGTACTAACTCCAACAGTGAAACAAGACATGAAGACATGTGCAAACTAACAAGAACATGGCTCTTTTCTCCCATCTCATACAGACATTGCTCTTTCTCCACTCATAGATGGTGAGGTGAGTGTTGATCTTTTCTTCCATATCTCATACAGATATAATTTCCATCCTGGTTGAAAAACAAAGATCCTATCAATGCATCCACTTGACTAACTACTGTTGACATGACAAGATTAGATGTTGACGGAGCTTATTGCCATTAAGCCACACTGATGCAACCTTTCACAATAGGCCTATTTTTTTAGTGCTTTCTTACATATTTTTACAGAACCCGACGAGCTGTCCCCCTTTCCTTGAAACAATTCTGCCATTTGAGTTTTCTTTCATTATGTTAAAGTTGACTCCTTTTTGGTTTCAGGAAGAGGTGTAGATCCAGGGTTTTGTTGAAGTAGAGTAATCATAACCCATTCTGGGGAACAATTAGTAGTCCGAATTAATTAGGGAATAGTGTGATTATATTTGATCGAGGAGTGGAGAAAGAAGGAAGTAAGGAGCGTAGAGTTCCGCCGTTCAACAACTGTTCATGCCGTGACTCGACGCCCTCTCTCCCGCCTCGCACTCTACGCGTTTGTAGTAGCTTTTTATTTACAAGCTCTCGTCTTTCTGCAAGCGCAAACCCACCCAGTTGTGCACTTTCTTCTCACTGCAACACCATCATTCTCTCTCTCTGCCTCTTCTTCATTTCTTTCTTTCTTTTCCTAAAAATTGAAACTCGCAACGAATCAATCGTTCTCTCAGACTACAAGTGGGAATTTTTTTATGGGTTTTACTAGATATGTGGATGTGTATGCTTTGTGAAGTGGAATAATGAGGTCGATCCGACGAGCTTTATCGCCTTACGACGATCAGCCGTGCCATAACGGCGAGAGTACGTACTCGCCGAAGCTCTTCCCCAATTCCAGGTACTCGTCGCCTTTGAATGAGTTCGCGGCTCGATTCTGGCGTTTCCTCGGGTATCCGCCGCAGAAATGTCAGCACAACTGGCGACGGGCGTTCTACAGGTGCTTGTTCTTCTTCTTCTTGGGTTTCTTGCTAGGTTTGACGCCCTTCGGTCACGTCGACGACGACGGTAATAGCAGGCGCGACTTCTTCGAGATCACGTCCCCTCTCGTCAACGTTCACCGAAGCGACGTCGTTGACCGCGAAGCCTCCGAGTCCAATCGTCTCTTTGTCGACGAGAGCGGAGCCTCGGAGTCCAATCGTCTCCCTGTTGGCGAGCGCGAAGCCTCGGAGTCCAATAGTCTCTCTGTTGGCGAGGTGAGCTTGGAGAGGAGGATGACGTCCGATTTGGTGCCGATGAAGCAGCTGATTGTGGTGACGTCAACGCACGGCCGGGCGCTCCAGGCCTACTTCTTGAGCCGGCTGGGCCAAGTCCTGCGGCTAGTGCCGCCGCCGCTCCTGTGGATTGTGGTGGAGACGAACTCGGCGTCGATGGAGACGGCGGAGATACTGAGGAAAACCGGAGTGATGTACAGGCACTTGGTGTGCGCTAGCAACTCCACTAACGTCAAGGACAGGGGTGTGCATCAGAGGAACGCTGGGTTGGAGCACATTGAGCGCCATAGACTCGACGGCATCGTTTACTTTGCCGACGAAGATAACATATATTCCCTACAGTTGTTCCATAGCTTGAGAGAAATTGGGTTGGTACCCCCTCCCCCCCAAACTTTAAGCTTTGAATTTCGTTATCTATATATGGAATACTAAAATTCCATCTTGGTGCTATAAATACATTCTGTACTCGTAATATGACTGATTTTGTCGTTTTGCTTTTCATTAGAAATGTGTTTGATTTTGGGAGTATCTCATCTTCTGGTTTAGAACTGCTTTGGAATATGTATTTGTGTGTGTGCATAATATATATATGAATGCCTGTATGTATGTATTATTTTTGCTTGTGGCTGCCTATTATGTATGACCTGTAAAACCATATATTTCAGTTTGCTTGGTATGTTTGTGGTCATAGTACCTATAAAAAAAAAGGGTTTGTGATAAGAGTAGTAGAATTTTGTTTTGTAAACTGGTTGCTCTGAAGAAAAATAAGTTTGCAGAGTGATCTTTTGAGGGAAATATAATTATGGGTCTCATCTTTGATTTTTCTTTCCGTTTACTCGAACAGTCATGAAGTCTCCCTCCGCACGCTAAGGTCACAATGTTTGTTTAGACTCTTGCAAACACCCGATCAAGTGATTTAGACTCCTGTGCTCTTCAATTTTATGTAGTATGTGTAGCTTGAGATTTGATCAATTCATATCAAATTTGGAGTTGGTTTTACGCATTATCCCTATCTATTATGACATTAAATCCTTCTCCCTTAAAAGTTTCAAATTGTGGATTACTTGATATTGTAATCCTCTAATGGTCTATCAGTTGAGGTTCAATGTTTTCAGTTTCACTCTTATTTTGTTTCAAGTGTGTTTTTTTCTACAGAAATGCTCCCCTTTTCTTTTGTTCCAGTAAATGACATGGCATTCCCCCCATCCCCTCCAAAGGGAGACTAATAATTAAAAGAGATAAGAACAAAGATTGAGGTCATAGTTTTTTAAGCACTATTTCTGAATGAAAATGAGAATAACATACTTATTGAGTTAATTCTCTCTTTGAGACTGTTCGTATGGGTTTATATATGTATTCATTGCATCTACAGTGTCAAAATAATTTGTAATTGTTGAAACTGTCATTAAGAATGAATTACATTATACCCTACCCACCTTCGAAGATCATAACATTGGTCTACTTGAGAATCTGAGATGCAGCCGGTTTGGCACTTGGCCTGTTGCTATGCTTGAACAAAGCAAAAACAAGACCATTTTGGAAGGTCCAGTATGCAATGGAAGTCAAGTAATTGGATGGCACACAAACGTGAAAAGTAAGAGACTTCGGAGGTTTCATGTTGATATGTCAGGATTTGCTTTCAACAGTACAATCTTGTGGGATCCAAAGAGAAGGAGAGGCCACACCTCCGTTCCAATTCGACAGTTGGAGACAGTCAAGGAGGGTTTCCAGGTATACATGAGAGAGTTTCTTCTTCCATTCATTCTTTCTTCTTTGCAATATCATTTTCAAGTTGCCACCTACTGAAAAATAATTGTGCAATGTCATACTTTGTGGACTGACTTTATGTATTTCACAGGAGACCACATTTATACAGCAAGTGGTGGAAAATGAAAGTCTAATGGAAGGTACACCAGCTGGTTGTTCAAGGATAATAAACTGGCATCTTCGTTTGGAAGCTCGCCTTTTTGTTTATCCTAGAGGCTGGCTACTTCAGAAAAACCTCAATGTTGTGCTCCCAATTAATTGAATTAGACTTGAATACTGCAATTTTGATTCCTTGAGAGGTGAGAATTTAATTTATTTTTTCAAATTCTTGGAGGAATGAGAAGCTTCATTCAACGGAGAAAGTACAAGCAAACCTACTTATGCAGGACAAAAGACAAGCAGCTTAACGTACGTAACATTCCTAATTTATGGGAAGGGGTGCGTCAAATACAGAGATGAATTCCAAATACCACAAAACACACTGTTTTTGGATAGAGTTTCAGTTGCTTTGCAACTTGCAACGTTGCAAGTTGCACCTTGAACATTTTACATTTGTACCATTTGATGTGTACCAGAAGTTGTGGAAGAGAAAGCTAAAAACAAGAGCCTTTTCATTTACTTTAATTCTTGCTTTCTTTCACGACAGGGTGTTACCATATTTTCAGTTTGGTGGTTCATTTGTACCTGGATTGATATTTGGATCAAATTTTATCATTATGCAGGTATTACTTGTGCTCTGCCGGGAACATCAAAGAAAATAGAGGATTTTATGACTTTTATTTTTAGAAAATAGAGGTGTCTTATGGAACTTGCTCTGTATATGATGTTGGCATTGCATGAACAAAATCAAGCAATGGGCATCTTCGTTCTCAATTTCTTCCAAGATTGTCTGATATATGAGTTCTTGCATAAGAAAGTCTTTCCTTAAGTGATGGGGAACCAGTGTGATTTGGAAGCCATGTTTATTGTCTGGAGTAGTCAGCCCAGACGACATTTTAAAAATATAATTAATTTAGAGAGTTTTTAAGTCTTGAATAATTGTATTTCAAGAATAAAAATACCAAAAATGCCAATCCATATGAATCTTTCTCGGTTCATTGACGTCTCCATCCTGAAAATGTAGCTAGAATTTTTATATTTCATATGGATATTTATATAATAATAAGTATATTATAATATTATTGATTCTTAAAACATGCAAATTCTAAAGTTTGAATCTTGAGAGATAGGAGCTACTCTTATGCAGTCTATTTTTTTTTTTTTCCAACTTCAGTACATTTCATTATGAAATTAATAATAGTCTCTACATTAGCCTTCCTGAAACTCACCTCATCCCAGGAAAATAGCCAATATCCTATCTGTTTAAACCTGCACCAGATTCGGCAGTAGATAGAAGTCAAGAATTGAAATATCGTATACAAGCTATGGAGGGTGATAACCGGAGAAAATGACAACTTATTTTACACATGGAGGCCGATATCGGCTCCAACAGTGCTCTCGGTGGCTATTCAACATCGAGCTTCTACTCAAACCACCCAAATCAGGCAGAATGTTTAAAAAACAAAAACAAAATTTGAAAGAATGAAGCTACAAAAGAAAATGGAAATACAATTCCTAAAACACAAAGCATGTTACATTCTACAGGCCAGCTGCAGTTGGGAGGATTCTTTTTGTAATAGAATCAGGATCACACACCGACGATTCATCTTGGTTCCACAGGTCAGCAGTCATATCCAAGTGATCGGCCACTCTTTGAACTTCAGATTGGGACCAATGTCTTGACACTTTTAATTTTGCCCTAACAAATTTGGGACCAATATCTGGAACCTTGGGATTGGGACTAAGGCCCTGACCATCCATATATTGCTCGTCAGTTTGCATAACTTCAGATTCTCTTATCATGTAGAAGTTGCTCCCTGAACTGAAGAACTCGTTTCAGTAGAATGCAATGATGACACACGAGGCTGTTGCATGTGTGTATCATTTGCGAGACCAAGAACCGATAGTGTCGATCTGCCAAAATGCAAAACCCAGTAGGTTAACCAAACTTTTTTTTTTTTAAGTAGTAGGTTAACCAAACTACAACAATGTAAACCGTTTCTGACAGATATGCCTATTTCTAATATTAGCCTTCAGAAATTTCAATACATCTCCATCAGGAGAACGTTTTCAGATGTAATAAACTACTAGAAACACCATGCACAAACAGAAAGGGTTGAATAATTTGAATCCAGAAAAACAAATGTTCTAATACAAGAGTTCAAACAATTTGTACCATTTCATTCTGGCCTTCACAAGCTTATAAGGCTTATAGGGCCAAATCTCAAACTAAGTTAGGAATTCTAGATTTTAAGCTTTTGCAATTAATTTGAGTTCACTTAACCAAATACTCTCGCTAGCTCACTGGAGTTGGGGTGGGGGGGCTGCATGCCAAACTTTAAAGAGAAATGCTTCAGCCACAAATAGATCCCACAAAAGCAAATCTACAAACAGATTAGATGAGTTAAAATTCGTAGATCCAGAAAGATGCATACCCACAGTGAAGGTAAAGATGCCTTATGACACCTCAAATAAAATATATTATATTTCCATAATCTGTTAATTAACAGCCTTGTTAAAAAAATTAAAAATTTTGCTGTGGCATGGGAAGGACTCCAAAATTTCCATAACCAGTTAAATATTAAATTTCCACATTAGTTTATCGCATGTTACTTGGTGTGGGGATACGGCTCTTAAGAATACTTTTCTTTCCCTCTTTAGGATTGCAAGGGCTCAAGAAGCTGCTGTGGCTGATTCTTTTATTTTTTTTGGTACAACACTCTTCAATGGAATGTAAATTTTATAAGAGATGTGCATGATAGGGAAGTGAATGTTGTTTCAGTTTTTTTTGTATATGATATGAAGATTGTTCAAGGAAGAGAGGATAGTTTGCTGTGGATCGAAGCAGGAAACTCCAGATTCTTGGTTAGCTCCTTCTATAAGTGTTGACTTATCATTGAATCAATAAATTTCCTTGGAAGTGCATTTGGAGATCTAAGGTGCCTAGTAAGGTTGCATTTTTCTGCTGGTTGGCGCCCCTTGGAAAGATTTTGACCACGGATATGTTGAGAAAGCATGGACTAATCGTTGTAGATTGGTGCTTCATATGTAAGAAAGATGGTGAATCTGATGACCACTTATTTCTTCATTGTGAGGTGGCTAAGAAATTTTGGATTTTCAATGGGAGAACTTAGACAGTTTTTCTATACCACTTAGTGTATTTGGGCGAAGGCTCTTGTATTGAATGGAGACAATTTTCATGATTTGCTTTTAGCCAATTCTAGTTCCTAACTTGTATTTAGGTGTTTTAAAATATTTGTCTGGCTTGCATAAGCCAGATTCATTTGATACAAGGTGGAAAGTTAATCAAATCCAAGAAAAATGTACCTAGGTATTGAAGTTCTAATACTCGGCTGGGTTGCATAAGCAGCAAGGGCACCCCTAAGGTTAGAGTGTTTGTTCAGAGTACTTTCAAGTTGTGGTGGCGGTAACTGCAAAGAACAATTGGGAAAAAGTTAAATGGAGAGAACAAAAATTCAAGGCAAGAAGCACTACTTGAATTTAGATTATATGATACCTGTAGCAGCACATCAAACGAATGTGGCTGCGTTTGCGATACACATTTCAAAAAGCCAACCCAAAGCTTAGGCATTCTCCACACCTGCACCCAAATTGTACACACCATTTTGTACCATAATTATGCTAATCACAAGGATGAGCTTGTAAAACATAGAGCACATGGAAACTTATCCGGTATGCTTCGGAAAAACCCAACTCCATGTTAGGCAAGTTTACCTGTCTAGTCACAAGTTTGGAAAGAATCTCCATAACAAAATCAACCTGAACAGAGCAAACATGATGATTAGAAATTATTCTTCATTCATAATTTGTATCTACCACAGACAGAACACATTCAAATTGAACGAGTCATGTCATTGAAAGTGACCAAATACTACAAATTCCAGGTAAAACGAGGAGAGAAAATCCTCTTAAACAGTGATGCCACCTGCAATTTTATTGTTCTGCTCATAAACAGTGAAAAAGTTGCAATTCCCTGCACTTTCAGTAAGAACGTCTATGTGCACCAATCACTTCCCAAAAAATTCACCCAAAAGATTCATAACATGCACAAAGATCGATAAAGAATAATGCGGTAATGTGAAGAGGCAGAAAATATTTCCTCAACAAAATTTCAAAAACTAAGCATCATCATTGCAACAAGGCAGAAATTTCACAGCCACATTATCGCATTAGCAGCCTGGTAGATCTCAAAATTATTATTATTTTTTTATGATGCAAAATCCCGGAGACCATGCAAACACAACAATCTTTTACCCGGACCTGTGTAACACGTTCCTGTCACACAAATCAGGTAAATCATCTGCTTTTCACCAATGGGATATGGCCCCTAGAAATTGTTTGCGCCCAAGAGTTGGAACCTTAGACCTAAAAGGAGCATACCACCAAGACTAAGGCTCTTACCGCTTGAGCCAACCCCTCGGGGTTATCAAAATTAAAAGTCTACAAAACAGCAGCCATTCTGAATGCATTCTATGACACAAACTCAACATGGACATTACTATAGTGAAAATGGTATGAATGTAGCATATATGTAAATAAATCTTACCAGTGTAGGAAAAGCATCAATTGCCTGAATCACTGTTCTCATGAAGAGTAGAGGTAGAGGAGTTTGATCGACCTGAAAAATACAACAATTACAACTAACAAAGAACTGAAGATAATGTACATCATCCAGATCACATGAGATTCACATACCATCTGGCTCAATGCCTTGGCCAAGACCTGTTGTGTGAAAACTGTGCGTTGCTCAAAACAGGCTGAGCAAGCATCCGTTATCTGATAACATGAAATGGAGGCACAAAAATGTAAAAATTGATGCATTGCACTTAACATATATGCGACAACCACTTCAATACCTGTAATAACCATCTACACGTGACATGACCACCACCAGACACACAACCAACATATAATGACTAACATCAATCAAAAATCCCACAAGCTAATTTGAACGCATTTTGCAGAGATACACTCCAGAATATTAAACCAGAGATCCTGGATTTGGGCTAAATTTTGAGCAGTGCAAGAAAGCAGCTGACCCACAGATTTCCCAACCAACAGATGAGCCTGGCCCAGAGTTTTCAGTCAAAAACTATGCTGGTCTTTGGGCTTTCTTACTAATCTCAATTAACCTAGGATGTTGGGCACTCGAAAGCAAAGCTGACTGCCAAGATAATATATGATTGTCAAACATCGTTCTGCAGGAGGGGGAGGGGGATTGTTGTGGGGGGGGGCGGGGGCGGGGGGGGTGAGGTTTACCGTTAAAAAACTAAATGGAAAAATGGTAAAGTGATAGGAATAGAGGAAGAGTACAATACAGTATAGTGAATTTAAGTTTGTAAATTTAACTCTCATCTTCAGAAAATTATGTTATTAAATAGACATTCCTAATGAAGTATTTTTCAACCTGTCTTATGACCTAGACAAACCCCAAATTATTCGAATTTGGGTTGAGCTATCATTAATAAGGTGGTGAAGTGGAAGGTGAGCAACCCACATAAAATATGAGATCATGCTAGGTGCTGCATTCCTCCCATTATTTCCAACTTCATCCCAAGCCCATATTGGTTTCACATTTATGTACGAGCACAAACACTTCAATAACTCCTATTTGGTGAAATTTAGGTATATAACTCCTATTAAAATATTGGACAGAAGGAAAAAGCATGCAGCATGCAGGTGTTAGCTTAATGTCTTCCATATAAAAAAAAGACCTAAGGGCCGCTTGATGAATAAAAGCAGTTACTCAAAATATATATGACATGCCTTTTTAAGTGGAAGGCCATCTTTCTCCGGAGCTATGTGATGGATAGCGACCAATACTTCCGCAGGTGTCAAAGCTGGACCCATATGAGCTGAACCCTGCCACAGACAAAAATGAACTCAACAATTTTTGTTGACTTAGGGTGGGAAGGTGAAAATAATTTTTTTTGTTATTACTGTAAATCTATGTTTTTGCTCAAAGCAAATTTAGTATACTGCCAAATAGATTGAATGCAAGCTTTTCGTTTCTTCCGTTTTTTCTTTTTTATCAGTAGTGATGAGAATCATGAGATGAAAGAAACAAAGTACAATCTTATAAAATCAACTCGGAACTGAAAGAACCCAGTTGCTTTAGAAGCATGAGTAATTGACACAAGAAAATTATTCATAGCATCTAGACATTTTTTTTTATTGGCACCGGGTGTCCAAAAACAGCATCCCGACTAATCCCAGAGATCGCTGCCCCCCCCCCCCCCCCCCCCCCCCCCCCCAAAAAAAAAAAAAACAAGTTTCTCGCAACTGCACCTCAGGTAATTCAAGGGAAAAATCCCCCAGTCCGATGGCCCCTAGAAATTGTTTGCATCCAAGAGGATTTGAAACTTAAGACCTGGGAAGAGCATACCACCAAGACCAAGGCCTTTTACCACTTGAGCCAACCCCTAGAGGTTAACATCTAGACATACATCAGTTGTTCTACAAGACAGGCTAAAGTTAAGGAGCCTCTAAATTAGCCCAGCCACAACTAGAAACGACAGAAGTCTCCCTCTCTATCTAAAAATTATAAAATCACATAGGAATGTGGAATCAATTGTTTTCCTTCTAACAGAAACATAACAGACGTCTGGTTTTCCCTCCCTTCCTCTCTATCAGAATGAAAAAAAAAATAACATAGGACCTGAAAGGATAAAAGATTTCAGATATGTAATGGGCCCCATTTCTATGAATAATACAATTTTGTATTTTTCACAAGTAATAAAACAATTATGTAGTATGCTTGAGATCTTATCTTTATTTGAAAAATAAAAGATAAAAGAAAAAAAAAATGATTTGGTATCGTTTGTGAAAATCATACATAAATCCTTCACAATTACCTGCAGTATGTGAGCAAGTGCCATCTGGAACTTGTCTAGCGGAAGGTCAACAAGCCGAGGAAAAATAGGTAAAACCTGCATGCATACAATGATCAAAATCCACACCCAAAACAGCATCTATCTCCAGTTGCCAATGCATTAACGTTCACTAAGCAGCTATTGTTTTCCAATTAGTTGAATAATACTTTTAAGGAGTGGATGCAAACATAAAAAATTACCTTAGCATGGCATATTCTCATGAATGAACATTACCTTGAAGATGTTTTGTTTTTCCATTCATCCAAATTACTAATTTATTGAATGTGAAAATCAACATATACAATCACAGATAGTAGAAATAGTACAAGGAAGAAAATTTGAAACAAACCTCATTTTTGGAAAGTGAAGACAGCATTGGAATAAGAATTGTGACATCCTGAAAAGGACAATAGTCCACATAAGGACCAAGACGGCAAAAGCTGAATTTTACTAAGAAACAGAAGAACTTTTTAGCTACAAGAATAACCTTTAGTTTAGTTTCATATAAATGTTTAACAGTCGCTATCAGATCAGAAGAAGGCGTTGTCTCTTGAGTCAATATTTCCAACACCTAGCAGGAAAACAAAACCACTATCAAGATCATTCATATAAAATAAATCTCAGAGTAAAAACAAAAGTTTCAAGGTTCAAACAGAGAAATGTTACAAAAGCTAGAGGAACCTACCAGTGTCAAAAGATTTTCACTTCCTTGTGGTGGATCAGATATGATATGGAGCAATTCAGAACAAGATGACCCTAGGGACCTTATAAGAATCGGGATATGACGATGAAAAGCCTGATCATCCAAATAGGTTAGAGAGAAAAAATTAGACAGTCAACATATGACATTTATATCATCAAACTTTTCAAACATTGCTCAGTTTAATTGCAATAACAAAAGATTTTCGTTACAATAGGGAGCATGCAGCCAATCAAGAAGGACTACTCGAGATGTTCACTGCATTAAGGATCAAGTATAAACATCTCCATAACAATATTATTCCCCAATCTGTCCCTGAAAGAAACAAAATTACAATTGACAGGAAAGAACCAGGTGTCTAGAAGAAAGTCCCGACTAATCAATCCCGGGGTGCACAAGCCTTCGGCAAGGAGTTTCCAGCAAGTGCTCCTAGGGTAATTCAAGAGGAAATCCCCCCCATCCAATGGCCCACAGAAATTG
Organism: Carya cathayensis; assembly: GCA_011037825.1. NCBI lineage: Eukaryota > Viridiplantae > Streptophyta > Magnoliopsida > Fagales > Juglandaceae > Carya > Carya cathayensis. The sequence continues at coordinate 934,846 of QGSO01000178.1, forward strand.
TTTGCCCACAAGAGGTTTAAAACCTTAGACTAGGAGGGAGCATCCACAAGACCAAGGCTATTACCACTTGAGCCAACCCCTAGGGGTTCAATGATACTATTCAGTTTTTTTTTTTTTTTTTTTTCAGTAAACAAATTTTTATTGATCAAAAGAGTACACAGGAGCCCAAGTATATGGGATATATACAAGAGACTAGAGTAACGCCTAAGCGCGCTAGTTTAGTGATACAAGGAATTCATGAATAGTCATGCCATGAAAATCAATTACAATCGACCAATGGAGTAAAGTATTAAAAAATAAGTTTCTAAGCTCATCCATTGACCGCTTTTGATTTTCAAAACTTCTTTCATTCCTCTCCCTCCAAATGCACCACCATAGGCATATTGGGACCATCTTCCATATTGATGCAATTTGAGAGTTGCCCCGAATGTCTTTCCAAGAAGCGAGGAGGTCACTTAACCTTCTCGGCATCACCCAAGCCAGCCCAACCAAGCAAAGACTTCATTTTGAAATAATAGATGGTCAATGGACTCTTCGCTTTTCTTGCACATACAATAAGACTATGATTCGACGTTTCCTTAAGTTGTCTAGAGTGAGGATCTTCCCCAAAGAAGCCGTTTTAGAGGTACCTTTGTCTTCCAAATGCTCTTCCATGGGCATGGATTTGTGATGCACGTGGTCGTGGCTTGGTATAGAGAGCGGACTGTAAATAACCCTTTCTTAGAAGGGCACTGAAAAATCTTGTCTTCAACTCCCCCGACAGACGGGTAGATTACACAATGTCAAAGAATGCCAAAAAAATATTCCATTAGGGAATACCATTGCAGATGATTAGTAGATCCACAATCGAGGTTTCTTTCATTCTTGCTAGACCATAAACTTGTGAATAAGTTTCCTTGAGTGCCCTATCACCACACCATACATCATGCCAAAACTTGACCTTGGATCCATTATCTACAGTAAAGCAAATATTTCTTGCATGTGTATCCCATTCTCTTCTTATATGCTTCCACAGCCCCACTCCATAAGGCCCACTCACCTCATTAGAACACCATCCTCCCCATGGTTCTCCATGTTTCAATTCGATGACGGTTCATAGTGATATCTCCATAACTATTTTATAAGTTTTGTTAAAAGATTTCAAGTTCCGAATACCCAATTCCTCCTTTAATGGGAGAGCATATTGTGGCCCATTTCACAAAGTGAAATTTAAACTCATCATTCCCCCCCCCCCCCCCCCCCCCCCAAAAAAAAAAAAAGAACTCACTGTGGAGTTTCTCCATGCAATGAGCCACCTTGGCAGGGAGCGGAAATAATGAGAGGAAGTAAGCTGGCAAATTAGAAATAGTACTTTTGATTAAGGTGACCCTACCACCTTGGATAAACGCATCCTCTTCCAACTAGCTAATTTCATCTCCATTTTTTTTCTAAAACAACATCCCAAAAAAATTTCGATTTGAACGTAGCACCCAACTCCTGCCAAGATATTTCATGGGCAACTGTGATATCTTGCATCCCAAGATAGAAGTCATACTCTCCACATTAGGAACATCTCCCATTGGCACTACTTCTGATTTAGCCAAGTTCACCTTCAACCCTAATACAGCTTCAAAGCATAATAAACGAGCCCTCAAAGATCGAATTTGTTCATGGCTGGCTCCGCAAAAGATTAAGGTATCATCGGCAAGTAATAGATGAGATATGTTGAGCGAACTAGTAATTGCCTCCCCCACTAAGAAGCCAGATCTAAACCCACCCTCCATGACACCTGAAATCATCTTACTAAAAGCTTCAATCACAAAAACAAAGAGTAACGAAGATAAGAGGATCATCTTGTTTCAATTCTCGTGAGCTTTTAAAGAAGCCTTTTGGAGTGTCGTTCACCAATATAGAGAAAAAAGCCATAGAGATACCAAGTACGCCATTTCATACCAAAGCCACATCTCTCAAGCATGTACAGTAAGAATCTCCATTTGACATGATCATAGGCTTTTAACATATTCAGCTTGCACAAAAGCTCCGACTCTCCCGACTTGAGTCTACTTTTTTTTTCTATAAGTAAAAGATATTTATATTAATATGAATAGGTATAGCCCAAATACACAGGAGGTATACAAGAGTTTACAACTAGCTAAGAGAAAGAGATAGAAACAAGAAAATCATGAAAATTTAAGCCATCACAATCTACAACACTCGCGGCCTCGCCCATATGAACAAAGTTTTAACAAAGAACACTCTAATCTCCTCCAATGTTTGCTCATTATCTTCAAAAGTCTGATCATATCGTTCCTTCCATAAGCACCAAAGAATACATATAGGAATCATCGTCTACACTGCTAGATTTGTGGAATCCTGTTCAAATTCTTCCAACTGGCCAGGAGTTCAACCAATGTAGTTGGCATAACTTAGGCTAACTCCAATCTTCTAAAAACATCATCCCATAGTGTGATCTAGCGGCTCACAATGCAGGAGAAGATGATCCACAGTCTCACCATTCTTTCTACATATACAACGCCAGTCCACAAAAATCACCCGACATTCCAAAGATATCCAAAGTCAAGATCTTGCCTGGTAAACCTGTCCAAGCGAAAACTTTTGCCTCAAGGGGCGCCTTGTTTCTCCAAATACTTCTCCATAGAAAGTTATTCTGTTGCAGATTGGCGAGGGTCTTATAAAACGAGCGGACAGAAAAAGCACCTTTCTAGCAGGTGTCCACCACAACTTATCAGTGCCCTGATTTCTCAATCTTATGGCATACAAGGTTCTGAAAAAATCAACAAAATTGTCAACTTCACAATCATGAGCCGCCCTCATAAAATTCACATTCCATTGGGTTGAGCCACTGGACATCTCCATGAGATCCACAACTGATGCTTCCTGTTCACACGCAATCCTGAAAACTATAGGAAATGTGTCCTTAAGAGCTCAATCTCCACACCATAGATCATGCGAGAATTTTATTCTAGATCCGTCACCCATCACAATTGTAGTGTGTCAAGCAAATACCCCCCACCCTCCTTGTATGTGCTTCCAAGCTCCCATGCCACACACCCCTTGTACCTCCCTAGGTACTCCAACCCCCCCCCCCCCCCCCCCCCCCCCCAGGCGGGCGGGCGCGCATACACCCATACTTAATGTCAATCTTCCTTTTCCATGTTCTGTCGCCACAACCATTTCCCAAGAAGCGCCCGGTTGAATACCCTCAAGTGTTTAATTCCCAACCCATCAGTAGAACTTGGAGAGCAAACCTTATCCCATTTGACCAGGTGGAACTTAAAACTCATCCCCCAACCTACACCAAAGGAAATCATGCTGGGATTTCTCAAGTCTACTATTCTAACATTCGTTGGCAATAAGAATGGAGACGAGATTTGGCTACCTTTGACGAAGGCATTTTGAGGCTTTGATATTAAATTACACAAGGGCAATGCCAATAGCACCCAATATTTACAAAAACAGAAGGATGGACTCCATATTCTCTTTGGGAAGCCACAGTAACATCAAAGTCTGGCAAATGGTTCCTTTATGCCTATTATGGTGGATTTGGCAAGAGCGTAATGCTATAACCTTTGAGGATGGTAAGAGGATAGTGTTTGAGTTGAATGTCAGTATGCTCAAATCTCTTCATACTTGGATGGTTGCCCACAACAATCTCTTTGGAGTTGGTTACTTGAAGAGCCAATCAGACCAACATGATTGGAAATGTAGCCCAAAACCGACTAGTCTGCAGTTCTTTATAATTGGCTACTTTTACATGGTCATAATTTAAACCAACTCAAATTGCACCCTAAATACCCTAAATATCTTCGGGATAGTTTTTCTCCTCTTAATTATTTTTTGATTGGCACCAGACGTCCAAAAACAAGGTCCCAACTAATCCTGGGGTGCACAGGTCCTCAACAAGGAGTTTTCTGTAAGTGCACCTCACGTAATTCACGGGAAAAATCTCTTTTTTCCCTATATCCGTCTCTTGATTTCCTCTCAAAATTTTCGAGATGGTGGAGGCTTTTACTGCAGAACTTTCCATCCATAAGATGTGAGATTGCAACACATAATGCAGACATGTCAGCTTTCATGCATTAGATAGGTGGCTAATACAGAATGGCCTACTATAATTACAAAGAGCTTGCTTAACCTATTCTGTCAACTAATAGATGATGAAACACACTGCAACCAACGAAAAAAATACCTGCTTGACAGCTTTCGGGGCTTGGTAGTAATTATTAAATACAAGTTGCAGAAGACTTGGTTTCTGCATGGAAGAAAAATACTTAAAAGCATTACCAAGAGATCAAGGGTACAAAGCTATTATCTTGCCATCACCAGTGGCGAAGCAAACAGAGGCAAACCTTTGTACATAAAGCAAAAAACAAAGAAATGAGTCTTTGAGCTTCAGGCAATGACATAGTTGAAGTGTTGCGCAGTAATGATTGCATGCCCCTTGAGAAGTTATTGTCAGAAGGCCCCGGCTCTGAAACCTGAGAACCACTGGTAGATGTTTCTTGGCTTTCAACCTAAAAAGAAATCCACAGGATTAAAAAAAAAAAAAATCAGTAAGTAAACAAAATGAAAGAATGTCCCTTTTACCAGGCTACCGGTTCATTTTTTGTTGAAACCCAAAAGACAAACTGATTCGGGATGAAGCTCAAATTTTTTTGCAGTGATCAACCAGCTCTTGTTAATATTTAACTCACACTCAACTCATCAGAGCCCAAGTGCTTTACAGGATTGATAATGAAAAGGTTCGCATCAATAAACCCTTCAGAGTTTCAACGTACCACATACAAGGTATAAAAAAAGTAGAAAAGGCAATATGACGGAAAAGTAATTTAAATAACAAATGACCGATACCTCCCCTTTGACTCTTTGCTCAGTTCCAGACTCTGAAAGTTCTATATCTGAAATATGATGATCTACAGCAGCCAACAACATATTTTTTGCAAATTGCTCAATACTTTCTGATATGTAGCTTAGCTGATAAAGCTTGTTCGCCACCTGTCCAGATTTAATTATAAAAACAGATGCATTTTTTAGCATGGAAAATTATACAAATACAACTACTTCACAACTTCTTTTTTTTTATCGGTATTTCACAACTTTTACACAACTCCTTAATAAAATATATATTTTTTTTAATTCGAACACATCAAAGTCAAATAAATTTAAATGAATTTAAAGAATTTTTTTTAATCAGTAAAAACAGCATTTGGGTAAACTTTAAAAGAAAATTAATATTACATAGCTAGTTCTGCAAAGGATGTGGAATGGTAGACTTGGTAGTGTCTATATCATTTTTGTTTTAGCATATAGAAATATAGAACACGCCAGATTGGACTTTTTACATCCCCCCAATGAAGATAGACGTTTTCATTTCAACAGAATCAAGGAGGTTATGAGGTGCAAGTTAAAATACCAGCCGGATTGCTCTGGCTCGGATCTCATCTTGAGAATGAACAGCACACTGCCATTAGAAGATAAGATCAGTAGAAATACAATAAATTATCAATCAATATACATATAAATATTTTTTTTTATAGGTTATCGAGAAGTTTTATTCATAAGAGAAGGCAAAGCCCAAGTACACAGGAAGAAAATGAAACATCAAATATACATATAAACATACATACATATACACATCCTAAAGACACACACACACACACCAGCAACTGGACTTCAATAATCATTACATTAACCCCCAACCTCAATGGAAGCAGAAATCAATCCATGCCTTTCATACAAACCCTCTGAAGACCTCACCAGCAGGCAAAGAACAATTCTCCGAACAATAGATTAGATTAATTCTTTTTTTTTTTATAAGTAAAAGATAAATATTATTGCTCAGAATATAATAGGCGTGACCGGTGTACACAGGAAGTATACATAAGATACCTAGATACATTCTATGCTCGAGGAGATTAGATTAATTCTTTACTGATGCTAGAAAGTAAATTCACAATATCCAAGAGTTTAAGCTGAACATCCAATCTTAGATCGTTTGCCTGAATGAAGATCTCTTTATATGAATTAAAAATTAGTTCAATATGATGTAAAAGGCTTGATAAGTCATCATTTCTAAAATACAGCATTCAAGAAACACTAAAATATCATAGAACCTCTACAAAAAAGAGTTAGATCCACTGGATAGTGTAACATCATCCCAAAAATAGCTTTTGAAACTCAATAATTTCTTATCTATAATCACGCCATTAAAAGATAAAAATAAAAAAGTCTTTTCCTCAAAAGTCTAGACATCCAAATAATGTCCTATATGTCGGATACAAGCACTCCGAACTGCAGACAAACATCATACACAATAAACTAAAGTAAAAGATAACAGCCACAGAAATGCAATTAGATTCTTATGTCAAGTCACCTTCAAAACTATATCCAAGCAGGAATGCCGATTAACCGGTCGCCCCAAAATCAAAATCCAGACAGCACCAAGGCCCTGAGTAACACGCTCAACATCACGTGCATCTTTCCCAAGGTGATCAGTGACATCAGCATAGCAGAGATCATCTAGTAGTTTCAAGGCAGAGTCAGGCAAAAGTGGGACTTCACCAAAAAGTCTACTAAAGGACTTGTCTGAAGCTGGAAAAGAGTCCAGCAAAGATTTGGCCTACATTGCAAGAGAGTAAATACATCTCATTTTCACACACACGTTGAAAGAACAACAGGATATTGAGAAAAAAGGTGATGATGAAATAAGGTTGAACTAACTCAAAAGGTGCCTACCACAGCCAAGAGCAGCTTTTCATACACAACAGCAGCAACTGAAGAGGTTTCCACAGAATCCAAGATCATTAGAGTATGCAGATGGTACAACACGTGCAAAATAAGCTCATGCCCCTGGAAACCATTTTCTACTATTAAATCTAATTAAGAAATTAACCACTCAGACAAATATAAAGCTCAATGCATTAAAAATCTATTCTGGATTTCCACTCAACCATTAATTGACACTAAAGGAGCCTTGAATAGACAATCAAACTTGGAAAGATACAGTCCGCATAGCTTTTAGTCAAGCAAACAAACATTTATCTATTTCCCCACTTTCCAATTTAAGGACTTGTAAGGCACCTGCCTAGTGTTGCATGGTTATCTATTTCCCAACTAACATGAAATCGATTCACACGATTCCTTCTAAAAATAAAGTCCACAAAATCACCTGGTGAAGATAAAACAAATACTTACAAAATTTTAAGTCCTCTAAACAAAGGGAACGCATAGCACACAAGACAGTTATAAAAGTCCCCTCAGCCATTACAATCCTACATTCCAAAAAAAAAAATTCTAAAAAAAGAAGGGAAACTGCCTAAGGCTGTTAAATGCAGAACTTGACAAAAGCTAAAGTGTTGCAATTAGTATTCTGAGTTGTTAGAAGTTCCAGCATAATAATTAAGAAGCATCTGCACAATCTTTTCAGATATTTTTCAGGTACAATCCACCACTGAAACAAATGCTAAAACATGCCCAGTTTAAAACACAAAGGGTCTCCAGAAAGCAGTTGTAAAAATCAGATCAGTTCCTGGGATGACTTCTTTTTTATCAGTAGATAAGTCCTGGGATGACTAACAGAAACTATATGCAACACTGACTTTAAGGCATAATCCACCAATCAAAATAAATGCCTGGTTGTGGAATTCAAAGGGGTTAAGACAAACACATAAGGGATGTTCAGGTTGAAGAGCAGTGCCGTAATGCTTGATGCAATGCATTGACTAAGCATGACAATGGCAGCTTCAAGGAACTGGTATGGTAAGGCATCACTCTTCTCCTGGTAATTCTTCAATCCAAGATTTGAGACTTCATTTTCTGTTCTCAAGTTCATTGGTCTTTATCATTCTTCCCTTCTCTTTTTTCTCAAATACATCTTCATTGAAGTATGCTAATAAACTTAGACGTTTAAACAAAACTCATTGCATAGATAACATATTTCTGGCAAAAAGCTACAATCATGCTAAACAACAATTACTGATGAACAAGCTTCAGGACGGTCATCCAGACAAAAACAAACAAAAAGATAACCTAAAAGTTTAAAACTTTAGATACCTTTTGCCGTTGGTACTCAACGACAACATGTTCTTTCAGCATCGTAACAACGTCATCATCAGTGCCAATCTGTGAAGAAAAAATAATTATCAGTAAGTAACGTAAATACAATTAGATTTAGACATCATATGAAACATCAGGTGGAAGTAGAGGATTATAGAGGAATAAGACAGGTTCAAAAACCCATGTCCAGAACCAGTTTTATCTTGATAGTAATTATAATCCACACCCACAAATTTTACAAGCTCACTAAGCTAGTTGCATCTACTGGCATTTTCACCTTGATTAAAATTTGGCATCCTGGAGTTGAATGTTGCTGTCGCTTAAGTTTCAATTCAATAATCCCAATTATTACTCACAACATATGAGAAGGTTGTTTACAACTTAATGGATCCTTTTACAACTTAATTTTGAGAAGGTTCTATGTATGTGCAGTCAGATGACCAAGAGAAGTGAATAAGAATATGCCAAAGACAACGTATGTATGCCAGCGTGCCACTGCTTGTTTTTGTGTGTTTCTGTTTATAGAATCGCCCGACTTAGGAAATGAGAAAATATTTTTTAGGGTGCACTTGGCTACTGATGATGAGCATGCAAGCTTTGGCATCAATTACTCGAGAATAATCTTACTGTCTACTTGATTTTACAAATTTGGGATAAAAAAGTTACCTCTTTACATAAGAACAATCAGAATATAACCTACCTGAGCAACCAATCGAGCAAGTAATGCCATACGCGTCTGGCTGCACTCAGTCCCACATGGCTGCTCATATGATTCAATTATTTGTTCAACTGCCAATTTTCTCACACGTCTTCCCTGTTCTTCAGTCAGTTCCACATATGATGGGAGCAGAGGTAAATCCTGACAGGTGTCTTCAGATGCAGATGCGTTTGAAACAGTAGGAGAATGCTGATCGGATTCTAGAAAAGACGATGTATCAACCCCATTTGCCACTACAACATCCGACAACTTCATTTCAATCGAGTCCTCATCAACTTTGTTAACTGGAGAAGGTGTTGGATCTGAAGAGGGATTAACCTCTGGGATTAGGTCAATTTCCTCGGTTTTATCAAGAGCAGGAGTTAGTTGACTAGCACCAGAAACCAATGGACTTTCCAAAATCTTATCTTCACTTTTGATCATGGATGTGAGAGATGTAGAAGGGCTTTCGAGACTGGTAGTAACAGAAAGTGAAATGGGTTTACTCAAAGAAATACTAGGGTCAAACTCATATTGCACAGCTCCATTGTCCTCTGCAATTGGATTGGAAGGGACCCCAACAGGGACTACTACACGTCTTGGATCCAGCCGACGAGGATCCTGGAAAAGCCACTAGGAATTCATTTAAAGGTTTCTAAAAATTATAACATTTGAAGAACTAAAACACATTCAATAGCTGCAAGAGACACACAACATTAATAGCAACTAAAAGCTCGTGAGGTTTACCCTTCGCAGATCACGTTTTGAATCAGCAGAGTGATTATTGACCAGAGGTGTATCAGACAATGAACTAGTTGCAGTAGCTGAAGAAAGAGGTGCTCGTGCACTGACATCTGGAGGTTCTTCAGAATTTGTAGGAGCAGTATTTAGAGAGCCCAATTGTTGAGTTACTGGCAAGTTCCCAAACCTTGTTAAAGGTGGAGGTGTCTTAGGCAAGTGCTTCATATTTGTTATGACAATATCAGCCAGCAGATCAGGATGTACTTTTGAAATAAGGATTTCAAGTGATTCAGCACCTCTTTCGCCTTCCGCAAGCAAAGCACCAATCATGGCAATCATCTGTTCCACAGGGCTCAGTTGGCGATGCAATACGGGAGATAGTCCATTAACAGTAACCGAATCATGCGCAGAATCAATTACTTGAACTGGCAAAGCCGACTGGACGTCAGGACCATACCGGAACCGCTTGGAAGCCACCTCATGACCATTAGCTGGCTCTTCATTATCCAGAGGAAATGACCTTTTCGTCGACAGATCACCTGATATGGGCAACTGGCTTGATAATTGATCATCCTAAGCAGAAATTTAAAAACCAATGAGTGGATTTCAAAAAAATAAGAAATTGCTAAAATGTAAAACATGGTAACTCTGTGACTACCTTGCCGAGCCGAACATCTCGTGAAGCACGCTCAGTATTTTTCATTATTTTATCAACTTGCCGGATAACCTGATCAGCAGCATCCCCAGCATTCATAGCTCGGAGAGCCCCAAGCAATCTATCTCTTGACTGAAAATACAACAGAAGACCCAACTTGTCAGGCAAGAGATAGGTGAACGAACAGCAAGTTTTTGGGGCTTTTGTATTTATCATATAAGATATAATGGGTCTCTCAATTGTTTCCTTTACTAGTATGCCATGTCTACAATGAGCCTATAAACATAACCCAGTGTCTATGTTTTTGCCATTTTGGAGCTTCTTGCCACTATTTAAGACAAAAAGCACAATGATTCAATCACTAAATAGAAGTCCAGACACACAAAAACAGTAACAAAATTTTGTAGTCAATTTTCTTTGTGCAATAATCTGCTCTTCTGACAGCATGTTGATAGAAAATGCTCTAATGATAGAAACACAATGGAAAACATAGAATTTTTGTATTGGTGTTTGATACACTGTAAGTGTTGCAGTAGCAATGAAGGGGACATTCACATTTGAAGATCACATTATTGCTTCATGCAGCCATTTAAAGTTCTACTGCCCAAGGTGAATAGGAAGAGAAAATCTATTTTGCTCAGGAAACGAGAAGAAAATAATGAAAAGAAAAGGCAAAATTGCTTTACCTCCATAATGGTTGGATGAGTACACCTTAGGAATCCCAAAAAAGCAGTTCTTAAGGAATACTGGATACTGGCAGCATGACATCCTTTGACCGACTCAAGGTTTAGATCAAAATCAAGAAGAGCAGAAAGAACAGAACTATAGTGGAGTGGCCTCTTCCTAGCTATGGCTGCAAGACTGGGGAAAAAACAGAGTTTTAGATGTATAGAATAATAATAATAACTGAAAAACATCCAAACTAATAATAGATAAACTAATTCTTCAAAATTTGGACGTCAGATATCTGGCAAACTCTGGGAATATGTGTTGTCACAACAGCCAAAAGTTTGAGGGTCTACAACATCTTCAAGCATACATCTGAGAGTACATTCAACTATGTATACTAATGAGCAGCGCAACATGGATAGGAGTATCCAATGAGGCAACCACAATACAAGATGAACAGCCACATGAGCTGCAGTATAAAGCATAGTATCCAATACAGGAAACTATGCCAAATTAAGAGTTCCCTAGACAGAACACCCAATACTGTTTATTCTTATTTTTTCAGAAATCCCAACTACTATAATAGCCGTTGATGCTTTTCACAATTAGATGCCTGAAAACTATGAAAAGGTATTGATGGGAAAATCATCTACGCAAAACGAGATAATGCACTGATGTCCACGCATGGTAGAGTGAAATGGAGAGAGATAAAAAGATGGGGGAATTCAAAATGGCTGGTTGAACCTTGAAGAAACACAATAGTTTTCAAAACACAAAATTGCAAGAAAGCTAACACACAATAGAAGAAAAGGTGCAACTGAATGGATGTGATATACATCAAAAGGGAAAACTCTCGACAGAAACAAGGTTGTTCTAGTGACATCCAAAAGTTGGCATAATCAAGCTCTACTAGATTAAGGCTTGGTGGTGAACTAGAAACCAAGAAACAAGAGAAGCACCAGCGGTGCACCTTTTTGCCTTTTGCACTTCCAATCAGGAGTCATACACCCCAAACCACCAATCAAAAAAATGTGTGCATTCCAAACCAACTATCTTACTCTTTCTTTATCCAACTCTTTTTTTACCAGTAAATCGGAATTTTATTAAAAATAGGCGAAGCCGAGTACACAGGACATATAAACTTTTTTTTTTATATGTACAGGACATATAAATTTATTTTATTGATTGATTATCTTGCCGTTTGGCTAGTTAGTGATGAATTTTCTCTATACAGCCAAGAAGTATACGTGTATACTCCTCAAATGTCTATAAAACAGTTATATTTTGTTTATCTTGTTCTCTTCTGGATTTTCTTCGTTATAAACCAAAAGGTCAAGTCTCATGACATGAGGCTCATGTGTCGCCTTGCATGAGTAAAATGCCTTAATCTAAAATCATACTGGCAATACACATAAAAGATGGGTCAAAACAATTGTGAATCAGATTCCCAAACCAAAACAGACGAGAACAAAATAGAAGAAAAGAAAGAAGGGTTTACCAATCCAAAAAAGAAAAGAAAGAAGGGTGGTTAAAGTGAAAGTTACAATAGGACTTAAAGCAGGGTGCAAATGAAAACACATAATTCCAAGCAGACCAAAATAAACGATTATTTCAATGGACAGGGACACTTCATAACTTCGTGAACAAAGATGAACCAAAGGAGTTACAACCCCACCACACAATCCTGAACAACCAAATTTTTGTTCATGGCCAATCATAAGGAATAAAATCATGGTACTGTAGATAAATTCCGTAACAAAATTTGCCATCCCATCCACCATCCTAAAACCAGACTTTTCATCAGCATGGTGGAACTACTACGGAAACTTCCACCAAAATTTACCAATCAACTTTGTTCACTGAGGCCACACTCACAATCAAAGAATGAGCACAATTTATGCAGCATACATAGGGTAGATGTCATCTGAAGTTCTTATGATTACATGCAACACAGTGCATATTTTATATCCATAAAGCAAGACTTCCATTAAGTAAAATGTTAAACTTTTTTTGACATGGTACAATATTAATTTACAACATTAAAGCTCAAAAAACTAAGCAATTTCTAAACCTCTTCCTCCCCACCTCAACCATGGTCCCAAATCGAGATTTGAGTTAAGTTATGTAAATGACCATTCATTATGCTTATTTGAAGTTTAAAATGCATTGTCAAAAACAGGAAAGTATCTAAGTAGCAAGTATCCCTTTGGAACACAATAAGAAAACAATATGAAATTAAAGCAATACATTGCAAATACAAACCACTTATTTCATTCTTAATTTTTGGGGCCAGATTGGTTCCTCAACTCATCTCATCTAATCATTACAACTTTCTCAAATTCCAACATAAAATATAATAAACAATTCAATTTTTTCAAATCCCAAAATAATAATAATAATAATAATAAATAATATTCTAACAATTTTTTATTCAACTTTCAACTTTCATCTCAACTCAACATCCAAAAGTAGCCAACATAAGGGAACAACACAAAAGGTAAGGATTACTTCTAAAAAGCTTGAAATGATCAAATTGTTGTTCTAACAACAAAATGAGTTTATTAGGGCCATCATTATTATCGTGATAACCCCCACCATTGCCACTTGTCACTATCATTGACACTACCATAGCTGCCGCTGCCACCAAAAGATGGTAACTATCATTCCCAGCACCACCAAATATCAAAAACTCAAAGTTCCATGATGCAGCCATTCCAAACATTCTACACTACAAGAAAGTATGCCTATTTCTTTACGTCATGTGTACTAGGGCTTATGCCTATTTCTAGGGAATAAAATCTTTTATTACTTTAAAAAAAAAAAAAAAAGGGAAGTATTAGAACCAAACAAAACCAAAAACAAAGAATACACATTGAACAGTGCACTGCAACCGTATTGCATTCAGAATGTCCCCTTTTCTATAAATTTTAAAAAAATATTTTGATAGGTAAAAAGAGATTTTATTGATCCACATAAATAGGCAAAACCCAAGTACACAGGAAGTATACAAGAAAGAGCCTAATTACAAACTACGTGCTACGGATAGTAGCATAAAAGTCATTAAAACTCATTCCGCTCAATACAATAGAGGGGGCCCACAGTAACAAAGTATGAAAGAAAAAATCCCTAAAGCCAGTCGGAGAGCATTCCCTATTCTCAAAGCAGCGGCCGTAGCATATTGAATGATTATAAAAAGCATATAATCATCATATGATGTTAAAAAGCATATTGATCCAACCGCCCGTGGGTAGCCCAAGTGGTAAGGGCAAACTTGTGTGCATGAGCCCCTTGTCACAAGTTCGATTCCCCCTGGGATCAAACTGCGATTTAAGTGAGAGGCAATGGCAGTGGGTTGTTGTGCTAGTCTCCCCGGGGGTTTACGTTCCAAGGGTGAGTCCTAAGGGCTCTGCTGTGGGGTGGTTCCCCCGTTATAAAAAAAAATATCATTTCTACATAAACATACAAGATGTAAAAGGACAGCTAAGAGGCAAGCTGCAAGTACATTTCCAGTCCCAGCATTTCACTTCAATTGAGAATTCTAATGACCAATCTATGTTCAAAGAACAAATTAACAATATTAACTCCAACCAGAAAAGGCAACACCAAAAAAAGTACTAGCAGTCACTTTCACACTCACCACAACTTTATCGTACTTCTAATAATCAACCACCCCAAAAAAAAGACAAAACAAAATACTTTTTTTTTTTTTATATCGGGGAACCTTTCCAAGGCAGGGCCCTTTGGACCCACCTCTGTAGAGTAAACCCCAGTCCCATGCACCGCACCCTCGGAAGTTTCCCTACATGGAACTGGTTAAATCGCTGGCTTTTTACCAGGGGGTGTGGCCCCAAAGAATTGTTTACACCCATGAGGTATTGAACCTTGGACCTTGAAGGGAGTGAGACCTCAAGACCAAGGCCTTCACCACTTGAGCCAACCCCTTGGGGTTAACAAAACAAAATACTTTCATAACATCATAATTGCACACAAAGTGTAATGTCCATAATACTTTGTAAGTTATATCCACAAAAGCGTAAGCAACTAGTGCATGCATAGAAACATCTAATGAATACCTAAGTAGCACAAAATCTGATAACTTCTATATACTATTATCTAGCAAAATGGAGTAAGGGTAAGACAATAATACCAAAGTAACAAAAAAAAAACATGACTAACATGAATGGGAAATATTACAAGTCTCAAATCTCAATCACATTTATTATCATTTTAAACATCCACATATAAAAGGCATTGATATTGCTAATTAAACAACTTTTATTTATTCAACATTTACAAGAACTTGAAATTTTTATGTTTGAAATGTTCTCATAGTCCTCAGTTGTTTATGATTTCTTTCATTAGTGATAACAATACATCCCACCATTCCAAAATCACAACTTAGATCATGAGAGCACAATCATTACTAAAATAATGTGGATATTTCCGGCTTGTTCATCTCCATTGTATGTTAAATTGATCAAGCACAAGCTCATGTACCCCACAAAACAAATATATTTATATTTCCATCCATATAAACTTAATAAAAAAATCAATAGCTACAGAATATCAAATTACACAAAATATACCACAAGCCATTTCATCTCACAAATTGTAGTATGCTTGAAAAACAAGCTTCAAGTGCAAAATCTGTGTAACAGATTCTCTTGCTATTTTTCAGTTTCTATCTTTTTTATATGACAAAATATCAGTTGCTTCCATTCTATTAAAAGATTTATC
Source organism: Carya cathayensis (assembly GCA_011037825.1). Taxonomy (NCBI): domain Eukaryota; kingdom Viridiplantae; phylum Streptophyta; class Magnoliopsida; order Fagales; family Juglandaceae; genus Carya; species Carya cathayensis. The sequence goes on from QGSO01000178.1 coordinate 950,400, forward strand.
GATGTGAAACAATGATAAAAATTCGGGATCAAAATAATTTACAAAAACTAAGTCCATATTGATAATAAGATACCATTGAGAAATGGCAACGATATGAAAGGAGAAAACAGTAAAATTTTAGTTTTTTCCTTTAATCCAAGATAAGTGATGATTTTGGCAGATAACAAGATTGATTGCCTTCACACAATTTTGCAGGCATTGACTGATTGCATAAACAAGTCATATTGTTACTTAAATGAATTCCATTCTGCAGTCATCCACTGCTAATATATGGCTAAAACAGCTGTGCTAGTTGAAACTGTTTCAAAGATAATAATAGGCTTCACACCAAGGCCAAGTTTATGGCCTACATGATGCAATCTAATTCCATCACCTATCTGGCAAGAAATGGAACAGGAGACAATAACTCATTTCATTTTATTCGTAAGATACACACACATTAAGTGGCTCTTGACAGTAAACCCTCAATCTCCCCCTTATTAGAGCCAGAGCTCATCGCTAAAACAGGTGTACGGTCATTACGGCTGATTGTTTAAAAAAAACATGTGTACTTCATATAATGAATCAAGTGTTGTGATGAAATAAAACGTGAGATGGAAATGTTGGGAAACATAACAGAGTAGAGATAAAATAGCAGGGTAATCCTCAGTTAAAAAGAAATTTGATTATTTGAGGTATTAAATAATGTGCATCAACTGTATAGATAATACATTTTCAAATAGCTTGCACATCATCAGCAGTACGCAAATACAGCATAAAAACTCGAACAAAGTTAAAATAAATGGTCTTTCTAACAGTTTACAAAGCATAAACTGCGTCGCTTGACCACCATGTTTCCCTCAGCACATGAGATGAACATTTTAATCCATCAGTTATCCGTTCCTATCACTTCCCGGTGCTCCACTGTACCCAAACAATGTGCAGTCTACATTGTCTAGCCCTGTTCCCATGACCCACCAATGTAGCAGTATCCAATGCCATTAACTCCTCATAAGAGAACTGGTCAGCACGCTGCAATAATATCACAAACAAGCAGTTGAGCTTGTCCTACAACCTGTTTCCAAGCTTTAGTTATCTCTCCATAGTTTCCAAGATAGCAAAAATGTGGGCAAAATGACGTCTACAGCCATGTTAAAGTTTTAAGGCCTTCATTAATCTGAAGATATTTAATGACACAAGTAATAAAGAAGACATGACATCATTGCATAAAAAAATAATTATTCATGTTGCAACGTATAGTCAACTAGAAATATATCCAACCATATTCAGGGTGCAATCCATCCCAGAGTTTGAAGAAAATAAAGGGGAGAAAACACACAATGAGGCTCCAAATAAGCTTCCGAAAATCGTTGCAAGGAAAAGCAAGGGATATGCAACCATATTCAGGTTGGATTTAAGAAATATCATCATGATAAGCATTTGGCCTATATTGCTAGGCAAGGCAATACTATTTTCGTTATAAGCAAGTAAAATTGAACTAATGAATAGATAGTTATTGCACAAACACCTAATAAGAGAACTTTCCGGGCAAGGCAATACTGCCATTTTAGATGCATATTTGGCATATGAAAGTGTATAGATTCTCTGTGTTCGCCAGTGTGAAGCACTGAAATGTTTTTTTCTAAGTAAATAAAAAGTGCAGTACTGAAATGTAATAATGGTATGTATGCATATATGCATATCACCAACAAACCCACCTTTAGGCATACCAACGTATGCTTATGCAGTTTTTTTTTTTTTAATAAGTAATAAACGTTATTAAAACGAATGAAACTAGGCGAAGACCATGTACACAGGAAGTATACAAGATGAGACACCTAATATTACCAACAAACCTACTTTTAGGCATACCAACATATGCTTATGCAGTTATTTATAATATTAACAAGTGGTTTAATAACTTGCTTTTACCTATCAAAAAATTATTAACACATGATTACATAAACAGACACATATAACCACAATGCATGAGGCCCAATATCTAGAACAAAGATCTTCAAATTGGCACCTCATTAAATGTCTTGTATGATTTTACAAGTTTGGAATTTAATATGTAGAAGAGCCATTTGGGATTTTCAAAACTCTATGCACTTGCACGTGTGACAGTGAGTACAAGTGCCAGAGTACGTCCCAGAGTGTGCGTGCACGCATGAGAAAGAGAGTGAGAGAGATAGAGAGAGAGAGAGAGAGAGAGCATATATGCTTCATTGTCTTGTGACGCCCTCATTAAAAACAGGTGTCTGGACACAGTTTTGCCTCATTTGTTTACACATATAGGATGAGATGAGATGAGATAAAAGTTGAATAAATTATTATTATAATATAATTTTTTAATATTATTTTTGGATTTGAAAAAATTGAATTGTTTATTGTATTTTGTGTGGAAGTTTGGAAAAATTGTATTGATTAGATGAGATGAGATGATTTATGAAAACAAACGAGGCCTAGCGTCCCTCACTCTTCAGAATTTAAAGTCTACATGGAATGCTTCTTTTTTTATCGGTAAACAAGATTTTATTGATCATGAGAATAGGCAGGAGCTAAAGTATACGGGACATATACAAAAAAGTCTACATGGAATGCTATACTAATCCCAACAGGCTGAGCGTCTTCCCCATGGACTATAAGGATCCATTCATCCTAAAAACATGCCACTCAAACAAACGAAGAAGATAGGAATGAGCCATTCGCTAATTACCTATACAGGAGACATTAAGGTTCAAGCAAACAAAACAATCAACACAAAACCCAAGAGTTCCACAAGCTACCACCAACAATGAGGATAGCTAATGGTGAAAACAGGAGCTCAATCAAATTAATCCGAAGGAAAAAATTAGCTATGAAACCTAAGAGTTCCAAGTGCCCACAACCATGCTAAAGATAACTCATGGTTACCTTCCCCAAATCAAAATTAAGAAATCCATTCATAAGTTGTAGATGGTAGGAAAGATTAACAATTCATAGTCTATCAAAATGATCAGAATACTTTAAATTTTATAATCTATTTCTATTAGGTTGTAAACTGAATTGTTAGTTAAAACATATGGTACTGCACAATAGATTCTCTGGGAACAAGAAGTTTAATATTAATGAAACTTATCCAGTATGCGAGACAACATTTATATAACGATGGTTCATTTGAATGGAATCTGCCTTTCACAATCTGCTTAATTGTCAATATCTTTTTCCTTTACAAGACACACAATGAAAATAGAGAATTTTTTACGACTCACTAGTCATGAAAAGATGAAAGATTACACAAAAATGCAAAAATCAAAAATGAGTAATACATTTTGATAATGCTACATGAAGCTCACCAGTTAATAATGGTTATCGTCACTGAACCAGGAAGGCTACTGGCTGACAGCAACAAATTTAAGAGAATGCCAAGTGTTCTGTTTGCTTCTGACATAAGCACAACCGGGTCCAAAATAGGGTGACCACCAACCAACCATGATATGTTGAAAGCCCGCCTACTTGCTGCTGTCACGAAACGAGTTAATATCCAAACAAAGAATGGCTGAACAAGTCAAAACTCAAAATTAAAATGCATTACCTTCTGTGACAGGCTTTTCAAAATCATTGGTATCAGATGTAAAGTATAAAACATATGTTTCCAACAATTTCAAAGCCAGCAACTTTCTCCCAACTGAGCCAGGCTACAAAATTAAGTGATAACAACTTTAAGGTTAGCCAAATATTGCAAACATTGTAAAAACTACAAAATACACAGTTATTTAAAATATAACACCAAGTTATTTGGATTTTTTTTTTTTTCTTTTGATAAGTCAGTTATTTGGAATAATCAAAATTGAAAGATCTCACCAACCAGTTTGATAAATAATTTGTTAATTGTTCTAAAAACCATCAAACTTCAAAGGCAACAAAACCAGTCAAAACTTCACATCTCTGGTAAAAGAGAACTAAATCTCGTAACAGATTGTAATGATCGCATAGAAAGCACATTGTAACTCCTTTTGTTATCAGTAACTAAGATTGTATTAATAGTAGGAATAGGCAAAAGCCCAAGTACACAGATCATATACAAGAGCAACACCTAGAAGTGATGTTCAGAAAGCAAATTGTAACTCCTACTGAAACAGGAAATTTCTTGAAATTAATGTGGTAATACTGCTTGTCAGAATGAGTAATTTCAAATACGTACGAAAAGAAGAGAAGTTAAAAAATAGACACGTTTTTACTTTTATACTTAATAAGAGAAATTTTATTCCAAGTAAATAGGTATAGCCCAAGTACACAGGAAAAAAAATAGACACATGTAAGCCCCCTCTTTCTTTAGTACCCCTACCCAAGCGCACACAATTACCCGACAGACAAGTCCAATGCCACAGGCTCAACAAAAAATAGTCCAACTTACCGCACCACTTCATCAAATTGTGAACTCTCACTGGGGTATATGAACTTCTTTTTACTAAAAAGAAAAGGATAACAAAAAATGGCAGTTCTCTTCATCCACCCACTGCCAACACACAACAAAAAATGAATCAACAGTGTAAAACCGGCAGCAAAAAAATAGACCCAAAACCTGCCAAAATCTTGAAGAAGCTACAAGTCTCCTCTTTTATAAGCTTTATTCTAACATAGAAAAATTCAAAGCTTGTTAATCTATTGCCTCCCCTCATTCAGAAGATGTTGTTTGTCCAACCTTGCATTGTAGTTTAACTAAATTTATAATCGAGATAATTACTTTTTTTATTGGCAAGTATCGCATCATCAACGTGGCATAACCACGATGAATACAAGTGCACAAAGAGAAAAGATAATCTTTAAAAGTTATAGGCATTAAGTGGAAGTTTAGAGGGACGAGTTTATGACATTTACACACCTCCAATGCAATGGAAATGACAGCATCCTTGAACTTAGCCATCCACATCCAAAGCTCTTCAAGCCACCTCTCAATTTTACCTCGACGGTGATACTATAAATTTTTGGAATGAGCATAAGCAGTTTAATTGTGACAAGAAAGAAAAGAGAAAGGGAGTTCAAGGAGGAAATGTATTCGCGTGAGCGACAGAGAGAGAGACCTGCAGTGCCAATTCTTCGAGAACCCTAGAAAAGATATTTGTGCCACTAATAATACATTGCCTCGCAACAATAGACTCGTCATCACTTAAAAGCGCCAATAACACCGGCATAAGCACAGATGAAAGCTCCATTGCTTTCAAACCAATTTCTTCAATCACCCTATCCACCATATACAAAAAGATCAAAACAGAAAGCATAAAATGGAGAGAGAGAGAGAGAGAGAGTCATAGAATGGAGGAAAGAGAGAGGGAGCACAAGAAATCGATAGAATCTAGGGTTTTTCGAACTCACTCTATGAGCAATTTGCGGACGAGGCTTTCGGGGGAGGACTGGAGCTCGGCCAAGTAGGGGAAAAGCTCGGTGGCCAAAGAAGGATCCACGGAAATGAGAATGTCCTTGGCCTGCTTCAGAGAAGACATCTTCACCGCCAGATCCCCGTGGTTGTTGGCGGCGGCGAGAAGGGAGAGCGCCTGGTCTCTGGGAGCTCCGGCCATGGCCGACCAACACTAGAATCAACGGTGATAATCCAGTAAGGGCTTTTTAATCTTGGTTGAATTAGGGTTTTGAAAGGGGAGTAGAGGATTGAGAATTTGAGAGGCGGGGAGAACGAAACACGAGCGGCAGCGGTGGGGCGTGCTTCTGAATTTACGTACTCATACGGCGTGTGACAAAGAAACCTTAATTTATATAATAATATATAAAAATTATCATATGTCACGTAGACCTTCTCTCTCTTATTCTGGTTCATATATATTCGACACTTGTGCCTCTCAAATTCTTATATACACTCTCCGTCTCGGAATGAGAATAGAAGTTGGAGTTGCCCAAATTTTTTTATTTTAAAATTTTTTATACTTTTTTTTAAATTATATAAATAAAAATATTTTTAAATATTAAATATTAATATCAAAAGTTACATAATAGATTAGAAGAGAAATAACATTTCCGACCTATAGTAACGATTTAGACCTTGATCGGCGTGATTTGAAGCCTTAGGCAGAAGTCCATTATGATTTTTACAATGTCCATAGGAAGATCATCGGTGAATAGAAAATAAATGTAAAAGAAAATTAGAAATATGGAGACAGACAGATTTACTTGATTCAATGTTGGGCCTATGTCTACAGATTGTTTAGAATGCAAATCCACTATAACATGATTGTTTTACAGTCTCTCATAATCTCTCATCATTATTGTATAATGGAAGTCAGTGAGATATTTTATGGAGGAAAGCTTCTCTTTGGAACTCTTGTTGTGAGATTGAAGAAGCTGAAAAAGTTCCAGCCAAAATCCATTTTCTCGTTCAGTCTAATCCCTTGGGAGTGATGAGAAATTGCAGCTTTATTTCACTCCTCGCTTGCATGCCTGACTTGTTTTTCCTTTCTATCACCTCCTTCTTTTCCCTCTAACATCTTTTTTTTCCTTATCCCCTTATTATCTCATCTTTGTTTCTTCTTCTTCTCTCATTCTATTGTCTTTTAATGAGGTATTTTGATGTGCTGGGCTTGACTTATCTAGGTTAGGGAGATTTTATCCATTCATTAAATATTCAATGTTTTTATCTAATCATTACAAATTTTTCAAACTTCAAAACAAAATACAAAATACAAAAAACAATACTGATTTTTTAAATTTCAAAACAAAAATTATATTTTAACCATATTTTAAATTCATAATATTTTTACTCAATTTTTTAACTTTCATTTCTTAAAATCTAATAAAATATTTTAACTCAAATCATTTCACTATTATTTACAAAATTTTCATATTGTCTCACTCCTCAAATATAGCCTAAGAAATGCTTAAAGAATGAGATGAGATGATAAATCTATGAATAGTAATAAAATAATTTGTGAACAGTAGTAAAATAGTTTAAGTTAAAATGTTTTATTAGATTTTAGAAAAAATTAGAGAAAAATTTAAATAAAATTATTATAAAATTAAAATGTTGTTAGAATATAATTTTTTAATATTATTTTTATTTTGATATTTGAAAAAATTAAATTATTTTTTTTGTTTTATTTAAAAATATGAAAATGTTGGAATGATTAGATACTAATTAAATACAAAAAAAATTTAAAAATTTGAAATTAAAAATTATTTATATTTAAATAATGTTTTAAAAAATATAAGATGAAATGATACAAACCATCTATATTCTCAAACAATTCCCAAGTCTTGCTAAACTACCAAATAAGGCTTCCATCCCTAACTTGAAATTTATATTATAAAAATAATACTACATAGTTTGGAAGATAAAATAATATTATTTTATGAGCAATAATAGGCTATCAATTCAATTAAAAATTTATAAAAAAATTTAAATAAAATAATATTTTTATTAAATATAAACGCAAAAGTAGAAGTTAAAACTTGAATTTGCCCATTAGGGCGATGAATTGGGGACAATTACGAAGTTTACTTTTCATTTTGAGTTGAAATGGAATGAGTTATGATGGTTTATTAATAATAATTAGATATTTAATTTGATATGAGTTAGAAATGGTTTGGAATTTCTATTAGGATTTGGGAAATGATAGAAAAAAGTTAAATTAAAATATTATAAAATTAAAATATTGTTAAAATATAATTTTTATTTTGAGATTCGAAAAGTTGAATTGTTTTTTATATTTTGTTTGAAAGTTTAGGAAAGTTATAATATTAGATAATAATTAGATGAAAAAGTTAAGATTTGAAATTAAAATGAGATGGAAGCATCTCTTGATCTATCCAAACCAGGCCTTAGTGGTTTATTTTTTTTTTTTAAAATGTAACTGTTGAAATTTACACGTCAGCAACAAAAAGCAAAGTTATCGCCACAAAAATATTTTCACAAAAATGTTACTGATAAATTGATATAACTTTATATATTACATTAGATCTACTTTACAATCTGACATAATTTTACAATCCGAAGTACTGCATCAAGTTACGTCATTTTATAAATTTTCTTTTGTAAATCTCTTTGTGGCAATCAATTTTCTTTTATCCTGTGGTATCATTTTCCTTCATTAAAATACAACAAAAAGCCAATAGAGCAACCCAAATACGAGAAATATATAATAGAGGTCCAAGCTGGGGATCAAAATGTAACATTAATTCCAAACAAATAATTACACTTTTATATTGACCTAGCTTGTAACATGTTTTTGCATATTATTGACCTTATAATTGAAGCCACTATGTGTCCCACAATAGATACAAAGTCCAGTATCTACACATAAATTAGTTAGATGATAATTGGTACATTACTCATTTTTCGCATTATTATTCTAGAAAGAATAATGTTACACCCAGTCGTAAAGTGTGTAAGTGTCGTGTAATCGTTTTAAAAAAGAGTGGAGTCTACGATTAAAAAATTAATTAATTTTTTCTTATACGGATCTCGTATTTATTCATTTTTTTAAAGTGAACACACTATGCTTACATACTCATAACTACAAATATTATTTTCATTCTAAAAAAGGTAACGATCATGATATGTCAAATAAGAATATCTTCTTTTCTTCTTTTGTATTTTTTTTTCTTGGCCACTTTATTTAAACAGGTAGCAAGATCTTGAATAACCGTAGAACAAAGGCGAAAGAGACCAAAGCAGTCGAAAAAAGAAAAAAAGATCATGACCCAAAGGCTAAAGTACTAGATAGGCTGCATGGGGTCGTTTGCTGAGTAATTATTACGTAAAAAGTTGGGTTATAGAGAGAGAGAAAAAAAAAAGTAAAAGAGAAAAAGAACTTCATATGATTAAGGAAAATATTAGATCTAATTAAGAAAAATTTATAAAAAACTTACTTCTCTTTATATGAGTTATTGATACGTTGAAAATTATGAAATTTAAATTTTAAAAGAAAACTTACAAAATGAGTCTTGTAAATAAAAGTATAAGTACATGTAGCACTACTCTATATCATTAATTACAGTACTTAATGATCCAGTCTCACTTTTATACACTTAATAACTTACCGTGTTCGTTTCCACAAGATAAAAATGCAGGTATTATATATCTTGCATGCGTACAAACTTGCATTTATGATCATGAGTTATTTGTGACAAGAATAAGTCAATTCTAATTGCAAATGGTTATTCTCGCCCAAAATTCATTTTTGTTGCAAATAACCAATCTCATTACAAATAAATGATCATAAATGTCCGTTTTCTTGTAATGATATATGCGTATTTTAATTTGATGTCATGAGTGCAGCTAGCCCTAACCAGCATCCACACGCAGACTGCAGTTCTTTATCATACGGGAATGATTTAAGTAATCTACCGTTTTTGTACTCAGTACAATATATATTAAATGTTTTATACAAATCCTAAATAGATAAATCTCACCCATGCCATTGTAAAAAAGTGAACCTCACTTTGAAAAAGTATATATATATAAAAAAAAAAACTATATTTTTAGTAGGACTCACTTTTTTATAGGGTTTGCGCGGGAATTGTCTATTTTGGAGTTTGTACTTAAAATTACTCTATTTTTCTCTCTTCATTTTAAGCCTTTTTGCGGCGATTCTTTTAGTTGGAAATACCATTCAAACAAAATTTATATTAAGATCACTAGAATCCAAATGAGGAAAGATCTTCCTTCAGTAGTGTATTAATGAATAGAGTTGTCCTTTATAAACAAGGAAAGAATAAACAAGAAAAATAAATTCAAAAAATAGACTAAACTAATTAACTAACTAAACTATCACGCTAGCAATAATCTCTTTAGAGAGAGAATTAAGGAGCCAAGACAAGACCATGTTATTGCATATGGTACAAGAAGGAAATAAAGGAGACCTATTTGGATGAGGAGAAATGGAACCATCAATAAAACCAACTTTGTTTTTGTCAGTCAAAGCCATGCGCATGGATCTACGCCATGTATGATAGTTATCACTTTTAAGGACTTGAGTGACCAGCAGAGACACGGATTATCTCCATGACAAAGATAATAAGGGTTTGAAACAATATCCTTAGGAAGAGTCGTAGAAGAAACAGATGAAGGCAGTGGCGAAGCCTAGGGCTGAAAACCAACCTAGTCGGTACGGTTTTATGAAGAAACTGTAATCGGCCGAAATCATTATTTTTGGTATGGCAACCGGCCGAAACCGACCGTGTAAGGGGGGGAAGACCGACCTGGCGGTTGCCGGCCGGTTCAAGGTCGATTTATCGGGCTGGCAGAGGAGAGGGAAAGCCGTGACTCGTGGGGGTTCGTTGCCGGCTGGGAGACGCTCAGAGGATGAGAGAAAGAGAAAGGAGGTTCGTCGCCGGCTGGGTGGGGTGTTTGTCGGGAGGAGATTGGAGAAAGAGAAACGGAGAAGAGGAAGAAATGGAGGAAACGACGCAGAGAAGAGGAAGAAAGGAGAAGAGGAGAAGAGGAAGAAAGGACATTCGGCAGAAGATGAAACTTGGGGGGGAGTGGAGGAAGACGAAGGGTTAACTAAGTTAACCCTAACCAAGAACGACGCCGTTTGGTTGAGATCAAACGGCACCGTTTGCTTTAATTTTTGTTTGCCACTCATTAAAACAAATTTGTATATGAAATATGTAAAAAAATATAAAATCGGCCGGTTCTTCGGTTCTCGCTTGGTCCAAACCGGGACCAAACCGGCCGACACTCGGTTTTATATATTTCCAACTGCGAGCTGACTGGTTCTCCATCGGTTTAGGCCGGTTCCTGATTCAGCCGGTCAGTCTGAGTCGGTGGCAGTCGGTCCACCGATTTTTTGTACATCCCTAGCGGAGCCACGTTGGGACAAGGGGGGCCATGGCCCCCCTACAATTTGACAAAAAATAAATATGTATGTGTTAATTTTTTTTATTTAATAAATAATATTAATTTATCATGTATTGGCCCCCCTCTAAAAATTATTTTGGCTCCTCCATAAAATTTAATTTGATATAAAAATGAAATAAATAAAACACATTTCATATAAAATAAAATACATAATTTTTATTATAAATAAAAAAATTCTAATTATAACTAGTAGTATTTCTAACCTCTTTCTATTGTTTATATTGAAAGAGAAATAGTTACGAATTTTGATTTAGATTCAATACTTGATGATTTTGTTTGTTTAATATATTTGTATGAATGTCTTTATATTATTTTAATGATATATTGTTATTGACATATCAAATATTTTTTTAATACATAAGTTATATTAAACGTTTTTTATTTATATTATAAATTTTCTTATCAGATTATTATATATCGTAAAAAAAATTTATATAAAAGTAGAATAAAAAATATTTTATGTATACTATTATAATTGTATTTGGCCCCCCTAAAATAAATTCCTGGCTTCGCCACTAGATGAAGGAGACATATTAATGCGCAGGAGAAAATACTACTGATACCATATTAAGACTAGAGTCCAAATGAGGAAATATACATATTAAGACTAGAGTCCAAATGAGGAAAGATCTTCCTTAATTAGTATATTAATCATGAATAGAATTGTCCTTTATATACAAGGAAAGAATAAGCAGGAAAAATAAATTTAAAAAAGACTAAACTAATTAATTAAGGTTTCGTTCATTTTCACAAAACTTTTTATCTCACCCCATCTCATTTAATCATTATAACTTTTTCAAATTGTCATACAAAATAAAATAAACAATAAAAATTTTCAAATATCAATACAAAAATAATATTAAAATAATATATTTTAATAATATTTTATTTAACTTTCAATTTTAATATCAACTTATTTCATTTGATCTCGTCTCTAAAAACAAATGAAGCCTAAACTATCTCTAATAATTTATCTTGTTCGAATGGGTAATTACGAACAAAATATGTAGTTTGTCTTGAAATTTTTCCCGTTCGAACAGGTCGAACAAATTTCATCTTAAAAGATATTTTACCAAATTATCTTTCGTGACGAGGTAGTTGGGACCAAATTTTTTAATCCCAAAACACATTTTGGGACCAAAAGAATGTTCTGTTGTAATGACAGAAACATGCATGCTACAGATCATCATCTATATATATGCGGGTTCATGAATTAATACATGATATATATAGCTAGCTAGCTAGCAAACCAAATTAATTGTATATAGCGGTGAATTTCGACTAAATTAAGAACTTGGAACAACATGCAGCAAGTAATTGTATTATTATTTTATATGTGTGTGTTTGTGCGTGTATGTATGTATATATATAGTCTAGAAAGGAAAGGGCTTGCAAGAAACGTTTGTCGAGAATCTTTTAAAGAGAGTGAAAAATGAGCTAGCCAAAGAAAAAGGGCTTTGAATCCTTTTTGTGTATAAATTAATCATCATATATGATGATGAGCGTGGTAGCTAGTGATCATTATAAAAGAGAAAAAGATCATCGACTATATACTTCAACAAAGATCAAGAGATCATCATCAATTATTAAGGGAAAAAGATCAAATGGCGCCACTCGGGCTGCCTCCTGGTTTTAGGTTTCATCCGACTGACGAAGAGCTTGTAAATTATTATCTCAAGAGGAAAATCAATTGCCAAGAAATTGAACTCGACATTATTCCTGAAGTTGATCTCTACAAATGTGAACCATGGGAATTAGCAGGTAATTTCCTCTCTCCTCCTCCTCCTCATGATCACCCTTCAACTTCATAATTAACTAGGTTTCTTTATTCTTTTTCTGTGGTTTATGTGGTCCCTAATTTCTCAGTTTGATTTATGTTAGATGCATGTCATTGAGAATGTTTCAGGCATTCATGTATTAAAATATTCATGTTCATACTTATTTTAGCAGTTTTGTGCCATTTTTCTTTTAATCATTGAACTTAATTTTGCTGTATATATATATATATATATATATTTATATGAAATATTGCAGAAAAATCATTTTTGCCGAGTAGAGACCCAGAATGGTATTTTTTTGGACCCAGAGATAGAAAATACCCAAATGGATTCAGAACAAACAGAGCAACTCGAGCTGGATATTGGAAATCCACTGGAAAAGACAGGAGGGTAACATGCCAGAACCGACGACCCATTGGAATGAAGAAGACATTGGTTTACTACAGAGGGAGAGCTCCTCAGGGGATTAGAACTGATTGGGTCATGCATGAATATCGCCTCTACGACAAGGAGTTGGAAGACACCTCGGGAATTCAGGTACGTACGTACGTCTTCGTAGGTTCATCATGTCCATGCATTATTGTTGTGTACGTACTATACGTTGATCATCTGGATCGATCATGCATGAATAAGATCAGGATATTAACGGCAAAATTGCAGCTCTGAGATCATGATCATTATCATGAGCTAATTCGTACGTGTATCATGATATTTCGATAAAGCTTGTAGTACTGCAAATTGCTCACATGGAGGAAATCAAAAGTTCAAAAAAAAAAAAAAAAATCACCTAATTAGGATATCGATCTAATTCCTTGCAGCTAGCCTTGTTCGACCATGGAAAAATAGCTAGGATGCAGTACTCTAGCTAGCAACATGGAAAAAATGATCATCATCCTCCTTAATAACTTTTTAATTTTCTTCTGATTTATCATGGGCTCAATATTATACAACATAATTTGATCTTTATATGCATGGTTTTTGGCTGATCTTAATTAATGGCTGGGTTTTGAGTAAAAGCTAGCTAGCAGATTCTGATGCCAACACTCCTTTTCAAGTCTCCAATCAACCGCATGCTAACTCTGACCCTATACCCCGGCTACTTTCTTTTCTGGGAAGTGCTTTTTTAAGGCAAAAGAAACCTTAAAAATCTTGATAACCATCATGATTCATGATTACATGATTGATAGATATTTTCTTTTATTTGTACTAGCTGTTTTAATAACAGAACATTCTTTGATCTTCCCCATACATGAAATGTCGTCACTTGTACTTGACTTCAAAAAGCATGAAGTTCAATGCTCCCCAAGTGAGAAAAGCATAATGTTTACTTGCCTAGCTAGCTTTAATAATTATTTCCTTCACCAAAACCTCTTTCACACCTTAATCAGAATTTACACATTCTGATCACCAATATCACTCATGTATCCATTAATTAATTAACGTAGCTAGCTAGGTAGGAGCAAGCTGGGAATTAAGTAGTATTGCATACATACATGCATATATATATATATATATATGCAAGCATGGCGTGCATGCAAAGCGAGGCTTGCCTTTACATTTGTCTACTATTCCTAATCTAAACATCAACAACTTAAATGGTTGACATATATATTCGTTGCTTGCATGCACTGGTCTTAGCAAGCAAGCTGGATCTGATCTCAAGTGTGCGTGCGTGGCAATATTTAAAGTACGCGCGTGCTGCTTCAGTACTTTGTCGATCTTTCTCAAATGAGACAAAAGTACTATATGTATATATATATATATATATATATATCCCAAAATGACTTAATTAAACCCTTTTATTAGTAAGTTTCTATCTACTTTTTTAGCATTCTCTGATCTCTTGATTTTACGTATAGCTATTGCTGTGCAGCTCCAAAAGCATCTCCCTATCAGTACTTTCATGTGAGAAGGTGTCGGCTACCTAGCTACTTTTTGCTTTATTCCAAACATTATATATAATTAAAACAAGCCAATGGATATCAAACTTAAAATTAACCTTAAATATTCTAGCTAGCTAGGCATCATGCATGCATGCATGCAGAAGTACGTATTTCAATAGTCATTGTGAATTACTGATCTCTGTCCAACTTCGAGTAGTTCACCAATAATTATTTCAATATAGACCGAAAGATGGATAGATTCTTGCAACTTTAGATTCTATGCATGAAGCCAGCGCGCGGTAGAATAAGCAGGCAGATATGGCTGTAGGGACGTACGGCATGCAGGACATGAATTATTGTTGATGCAGTAGCAATCTACATATAATTTTCAACCCCAATTATTGACTGTTTTTAAACTTTTTTTGGCCTTGGTTGCAGCCTTTAGGTATCCACAGGGATCATCTATTAATCAATTTAATCTCTCTCTCTCTCTCTCTGATCTCATTGGTAGATGGAAAACAAAAATGCATTGAAGTTTGAGAAGATTAATTGATCTCTTTCCACGCTTATAGAACACAACTGATCTTATGATCATATATAACTGGTTAATTGCAGGATACGTATGCACTCTGTCGCGTGTTCAAGAAAAATGGAATCTGTTCTGAAATTGAAGAGCAAGCTGCCAGTAATTTATCATTACTTGAGAGCTCACAAGCTGGTCATCATGTAATGAATGACTATCAAGCAGAAACCATGTCCCCAGATGTTACCATGGCATCTTCATCATGCAGCATGGATGATCATCATCATCACCAGGAAGAAAAAGATGATAACTCGTGGATGCAGTTCATCACGGACGATGCATGGTACTGTTCTTCTAACGTAGCTATGGGTACTAGCACTGGTGGTGAAGAAGTTCGTCCCATGGCTTTCACAAACTAATTATAAAGAGTTAAATAAGTCATAGGTGAAGATCAAAACAGTTCAAAAATATATATATATATATATTTATATAATAAAAACACTTTTTGAGAACAGTTTCTGATGATCATAAAGATCATTTCTCAATTCTCACTTGTTGATTAATTTTTATCCAATTGGATATGGTGGCTTGGTTGGATTTTGCTGATCTAGTAGAGTTCTCAAATCATCAGACAGAGTACTCTACAATATTGGGATTTTTTTTTTTAATATTTACCTCTTCTACGTGGTGCTTTGGATGTTAATTAACTACAACATAACAGGTGGTTTGTGGAATAAAAAAGATTTTTTTTTTCTTTTTTTTGGTTATTGTTGGATTTGAGAGCTTTCACATCAGAGATCAAGCAGAGATTTTCTCTTGATATATTCAGCTCTCATCCCTTCTAATCCCTTAATTAATATGTTTTCTTGAAGTTTCTTGAGCCTTCAATTTTTACAGCAGCAATTAGGGTTGTTAGCCGGTCGGTCTAGATCGCAAAAATTGACCAGACCAAACTCTAGTCTAGTTAGTCTTGGTCTTAAAAAATATGAACCGAAACTATTGGTCCGGTCATGGGATATATAAATTTTAAATCAGACTAGACCGAATTCTTATATATATTTTAAAAGTATTTTTAATAATTCAATATATTATTTTTATATGGTAATTATATAAGTTAATAGTGTAATTTTTATCTAATTTATTATCATTGATCATATAAAATATTTTTTTAATGAGTCAATTACATAATCTACATTAATAACTCACTTAATTTTAATTTAGTAATTTATATAAATTTTTTATTAATTTATTTGAGGAACGAAAGAATAAAAAAATAATTAGACCAGACTGAACAAACCAACTAGATGTTCAGTCTGGTCCGGTCCAGAAAAAATGATCGGTCCATCACCACCCTGGATTGGACTAGACTAATTTCACCCCTAGCAGGAATTGCTAAAATTTCATGGCAGTCTTTAAATTTTAGGATACATATATACAAGCATTTTCGGATGCAATGACTTATAGCAATACTTCTAATATTGGCTCGTTTGGATAGTGAGATGATATGAGATGAGTTAAGATAGTTTGTAAATAGTAGTGAGATTGTTGATTTGAGATGGGATAAGATGACCTTTGAAAATTGTGCGTGTTTGAATTAGGAAGTTAGATGAGATGATTTGTAAATAGTAGTGAGATTGTTGAGTTGAAATGAGATGAGATATATTTTTAAAATTATGTGTTTGGATTAGGAAGTAAGATGAAATGAGATTGTTTTGGATTAGGAAGTGATTTTAAAATAAGTGCTTGGATAAAAAAGTGTCTCTCAGTACAAGTTGAAATGAGAAACCTCTGAATCTAAACGAGCCTTGAGAATGAAAATAATATATGACCTTGTGTATATGTTAATTACATTCAAGCATCCAACAAGCCTGACTGAATCGACGACCTTAATTTTCTATAGAAGTGTTACAACTTATATAATTAAAAGATTTTATAAAAATAAACTCATAACATATAACTTTTTAATATTTCAACTGTACCTTTTTAATAAGAAATTTATGAAGATGATTGAAGTTTAAAACAAGCTATGAAGAGCTAAACTTATTACAAAATAAACTTAAAACTTATGGATCTTGATGGATATGATTATATAAAGAGTTATTGTTTTCTCTCTCTGGTTAGACAAAGTTTCTCATCCCTGACCTATAAACATAGGGAGAGTAAAGATAGAGAAAGCCAAACTAGTCAACCAATAATTAGGATATCCTAGAATTATCGCTTGAATATATTAAAGCCTTATACAGTGAGAAAGAGATAGGCCGTCTCTAGATAGTATTAAATACTCAATGAGTACTATAAGATGGTGAATGTACTTATCTTTCTCCCAATCGAGGCTCCAAAATTCTAGCATAAATTGTAAGGGATCTTAATCTATCCAGAAAAATACCACAGTTACAAAAAGATTTTATAAAAGTAAACTAAAAAACTGACAAGGTTTCGTGGGATACATTAACTTTATTTTATAATAAAAGTAACTTTACAATCTGACATGCTAGTACACAAAGGTTTATTTTTGTGACATTTTTTTTATGGTCAAAGCATTTCTCATCCATATATAATCAGATTATAAATATCAAGTTGCTAGCATAGGGACTTTCTCAAAGATTTTATTTATTGCATAATTTATGTGAACTTAATTACAAATTACTTTTATTTACTAATCTCATCACTGGAGTAGTACTTTGTTACTAATTTTGATAATAAGGTAAGTCTAATCTTCTCGTAGATGTATTGACACTCCCGAATTGATCTCTTCGAAAAATACGATCGATCCCATGAAGGATGATGAGCCAAACTGGAATATAAAAACATGAAAAATACACCAACAATTATTGAGTAATGCTACGAATAGTACTTACGAAGTGTGCAAACGTCATGCAGTCATTTTGTAAAATAGTGAGATCAACTATTAAAAAATTAATTTCTTTTAACATGAATCTCGTATTTATTCATTTTTTTCAAAATAATTACACGGCATTTATATACTTACGACTGCAAGAATCATTTTCAACTTAGAGGAATTCCTAAGGTTATTGTGCTTGATTTGATCTCTCCTCCTTTCACCCTCTCAATCCTCTATAGTCTACACTATTGCCACCAACATCACCTCTTTCACCCACTGGCCGCCGCTGCCTCCCTTCTTTTTCGGATGGGTTTCAAAAGAGAGAGCCAACCTATATATAGCTTTAAGCTGGTTTCACTAGTTCCTACTTAGAGCACTAGCAATGGTCTATAATTTAGCTAGAATGTTAACTTTTGGCTCTAACATGGACTTCTAGGTAGATTAGTCCACATTGGACTAGCTATCTTGAAGTCCAAATAATAAAATATTATATATTTTAATAATATTTAATTTTTTTAAAAAATATTTTACAAATACACATCATATATTAGTTAATAACTTTCTTAAATAAATTATTATTTAACTATTTAACTATAAATTATTATTTTTCAACTATTTTTTCTCTCAACCTAATTATTCAATAAATATATTTTGCCAACCATTCATCCAACCATCATATATACAAATATACCAACATTTCTTCTACCCAACTTTTATATTTAGAATTATGGTTGAAGCCAAACAAACATGCCAACAACTTTTTATAACAACCAATCACCATCTACAATTCTTGACCAATCATTGCAATAAAAACTCGAAGAGATGATTAAAAAGTAATTCTAGCACACGAAATTGCAAGAATGAAATGTACCATATCCTGTGATTAATGGCCATTTTGTGCAAGCCCCTCTTCTCCCCCAACATCATTGCAAGTCACTAACTAAAGAACAATTTTCTTCACTCTTAAAGCTCCCTATCAACAATTTTCTTCACTCTTAAAGGGATACTAATACAATGCAAACAAACAAAATTAATAAATAATCCTTATAAAGACCTCCTTGTACGTGATATCGGATACTGTGAGTTTTAATAAGGCGACAATCCCTTTAATAATGAAATGAAAATAACAAAAACCTTTTCAATCATAAAATATCTCCAGTTTCAAGTTAAATCTCAATTTTAAAAAATCAATAACAACCTCAGTTCAATCAACGACCTTTGCTCAATATGTAGTGAACATGAGGGAAATGAAAAACCCGTATACTTTTGAATCTAAGAAATTTCAATTAGAGAATCTTTTGGTTATTGCTGATGTCGTTTTTATTTATCCCCCAGGCAAACACCATGGCTATAGCCAAGGTGGCTTTCATTTTTTCCTCTTAATTAAAAACAAATAAAAATTAAATGGTACTCGAGACGAAGTTTTCTTACACTTTCTTTAGGTTTTATCAACCATTTCTTTAAGTTTCTAAGCAAACCACAAAGAGATAACCAACTAATCCCAGAAGCACCAAAGATGCCATGGAAATTAGAAAGAATATGAATCAGGTTGAATTAAAAAATTATATCTATTCATAAAATTAATTACAAATACCTTTCAAATAACTAAACCAAAAAGAAAATAAACAGGTCGGTCAGGAAAGGAAACCACCAAATATGAAAATCTGCCATCTATGATCCAAGAGATTACCTCAAAACGTGTAAACGAGTACCTTGATAGTTGATGCCCACCCGGACAATCGAAGTTGTTTTGACTCGATGAGACCTAGAAAGAGGAGTGCATGGAGACCTAGAAAGTGGCTTCAATAGAGAAGAGGGAGAGAAGAGCGAAGAAGAGAGACTTACTTTGGAGAGCACGAAGATGACAACAACGGGCTAAAGAAAATGGCTTGCAGGTTGAAGAAGAAATAGGCGACAGAGGGGATGAAGACAGAGAAGGGTTTCGGGAGAAAGAAAGAAAAGAAAGAGACAGAGAAGGATTTCAGGAAAAAGAAAGAAAAGAAAGAGAAATTGAGTATTCTGGGGATGAAGACAATGAAAAACGGAGGGAAAGAGAGAGCGGCAGGTACTTTAGAAATAATAAAATATTACTTTGCTCCTTGTATAGTCCCTCACTAGACATGAAAAGCTGCTAAGAAATACTGTAGCGGTTATGTCAAACTTTTCAATTTTAGCCAGGCCGTTGTAGATGAATTTTCTCAATTTTGCTTTTATTTTAGACTTACATTGGGCAATGGCAAGGCCTTGCCAATGCTCTTAGGCAACAATATGGAGATTGGAATTGGGAGGGCTTAAAACCCCAAAGTTTTCACAGCCTAGTACTATACACTGATATTGACCCCTGGCCTATCTGTATTTCTTTTTTATTTGAATCAAATTGATATCTTTTGATTTTGAATGTGCTGATACTTTCGTTTTTGTCAGTTGAAATCCACTTATGATATTCTAACTTGGCATATATTACTTTTCAGCAAAATTGAGAACTAAAAATAAGAAGCATTCTAAGAGCAATTACATATATAAATTTCTATTAAAAAATTTTAATTATCCCCGTGCATATGCGGGGGCGTCTACGACTACTTCATGGTATTCTTCCCCTTTTTTCAACTAAAGCAAAAGAATATTAATGTACAAGATTCCAAATAAAATTAAACAGACTAGGAATACAACCTGTTGAATTGATGTTAGCATTTCTGATGGCCACCTTGATGACCATTTTGCTTTTGCCTATGTTAAAACATTCTGGCAAACCTTCCACCGCTCAAATTCTGTGGAGCTTAACATGAAAGAACTGGCATTTCGATGTCCACCACCTCCAAATTCCTGAGAAGTAATTGCAAAGCACATTTAGCTCTTTCAACTGCAACTACCAAATGTCCCCTTCTTAAGGAGTAGGAAATTTCATTCATTGAGAGAAAAAAAGAAATATATATATATATACACACACGAACCAACAACCTTTGAGATGGGTGTAGTGTCTTCGCAGTCCAAACTCCTAAGGCTTATCTTCAGCAATTGGTCATTTTCAAGCTCAGGAACTCTGTATACAACAGCTCCAATGCCCCTAAACGGATGTGAAATGAATAGTAGATAGGTAAGCATGGAGAGGATCCTCTCACACCCACAATTTATTATTATTAATATTATTTTTAAAAAATAAGATGACATTGGCTAATGAAAATTTAAAAGGATAATTAGAAAAACACATCAAGGACAGAAGTCAACTTAATGCAAATGGAGGAGTTCCACACGTTGGTTGACAATATATATTCAAGTTTAATTCTAAAGGGAAGAAAAGACATGAAAAATAAATTGGTAAAATGGAAACGGAAAGTAATTAATTAGCATCTCCAAACAAATTCTTTCGTTAACAATATGAGAATGATCTGACTTGCTTGATACGAGAGCCCATAGCCCCAAAAAGGCAACAGAAACAACATGGAAAGAAATAAAGAAAATGCAGAGGATCGGACCTGCAACGTGTTACATGACTATGGCATCTCAAAGTCCCTAGTAATGCAATGGATCTTGGTTGCGAGATCAGTATTATCCCTAGACCCCCCCGCTACATGCTAGGAAATTGATCATGCGGTACAGTTTCAATGGAATTAATTCTGGACCAAGTTCAAAATGTTTACCTTTAGAGTACACGTACAAGCAAAAACACTTAACTTTTTTTTGATAAGTAATCAAAATTGTATTAATCAAAGAACAGGCCTAGCCCAGTATGTACATGAAACCTTCCCATTAAGAGGGAGCAAGAGAAAGAAGAAAATCATGGAGGACCATCCCATTGAAATCAACCGCAGTGGCCCATTTACAAAGCGTACTAAAAAATAAAGCCAAAAGCTCCTCTCGTGTTCGTTCCATGTCTTCAAAAGTCCTAGCGTTTCTCTCCTGCCACAAAACCCACATGATGCAAGTAGGTATCATCCTCCAAACTGCTGAAATCTGGGGCTGACCTCCTATATTAGGCCAACAAGCTAAAGTTGCCGCCACTGTCCCCGGCATAACCCAGCCTACCCCAACTCTATTTAGCACCTCGTCCCACAAAACCCTTGCAATCTTACAATGTAGTAAGAGATGATCTACAGACTCACCCCCTCCCTTGCACATACAGCACCAATCTACCACAATAACCCTCCTTTTTCTCAAGTTATCAGTTGTAAGGATTTTGCCCAAAGCCGCAGTCCACACAAAGAAGGCCGCCTTTAGAGGTGCCTTGTGTTTCCATATCCTTCTCCAAGGGATCTGATAGTTGGTATTCGGCATAAGGGCAACATAGAAGGAGCGAACTGAGAACTTACCTTTCCTGTGCGGGACCCACCACAGCCAATCCTCTTGGTGATTACTCGGCTTCAGGAGTAAAGGAGACTATAAAAATCCACAAAGTGATTCACCTCCCAATCTTGTGCCGCCCTGTTAAAGTGTATGTTCCAATGGAACTGTCCTCCCGCTAAACCCCTGACCTCCTCCACTGAAGCCTCTTTAAGGTTGGCAATTTGGTAGAGAGAGGGGAACAACTCCTGTAACGATGCATTACTGCACCACGTATCTTTCCAGAATTTGATCCTCGAGCCGTTCCCCATCTGAATACGAGAATGCCGTAGGAAGACCATCCAACCTTTCCTAATATGTTTCCACAACCCCACTCCATCAGCTCCTCTAACTTCCTTCGTACACCATCCCCCTCATATATCTCCATATTTGCACCCAATCACCCCTCGCCACAAAGCGTCCGGTTCCCGACTATACCTCCACAACCATTTACCCAAGAGTGCCCGATTGAAAACCTTCACCTTTTTTATACCCAGTCCACCCTTGGAGAGGGGACGACACACTGTTCCCCACTTGACCAGATGGTACTTAAACTCCTCCCCCAAGCCGCCCCACAGAAAGTCTCGTTGTAGCTTTTCAATACGGCTTGCTACTCTTGCTGGAATAGGAAAGAGCGATAGGAAGTAAGTAGGCAAATTAGAGAGAGTACTCTTAATCAGAGTGAGCCTTCCTCCTTTCGATAAATACATTATCTTCCAGCTCGCTAACCGTTTCTCTATCTTCTCAATCACTGGTTCCCACAAGAGGGGCGATCTTGCCCCTATCCCCAATGGTAGACCCAAGTAAGTCATCGGGAACGAAGCTATTTTGCACCCTAACGATCGAGCCAGATGTCGTAAATTTGGCACCCTACCAATTGGTACTATCTTTGACTTGTCGAAATTCACTTTTAGTCCAGATACAGCCTCGAAACACAGAAGCATCGCTTTCAAAGTCCGCACCTGACTCTGATCTGCATCACAAAGGATAAGTGTATCATCTGCAAAGAGTATATGAGATATATTAGTAGTGCCCCTCTCTTGGTTTCCAACCGAAAAACCGCCCACCAAACCATTTCGACTTAAAGCCGACATCATCCTGCCTAGCCCTTCCATCACAACAACAAACAGCAGTGGCGACAAGGGGTCAC
The DNA here is from genome assembly GCA_011037825.1 of Carya cathayensis. Taxonomy (NCBI): domain Eukaryota; kingdom Viridiplantae; phylum Streptophyta; class Magnoliopsida; order Fagales; family Juglandaceae; genus Carya; species Carya cathayensis. The sequence continues at coordinate 973,724 of QGSO01000178.1, forward strand.
CCTGTCTCAAGCCTCGTGAACTATGAAAGAAACCAGCTGGACTACCATTTAACAACACCGAGAATTTCGCCGTTGACACACACCAACGGATCCATGATCTCCATTTCTCCCCGAAGCCACATCTCCCAAGAATATATAGTAAAAAATCCCAGTTGACGTGATCATAGGCCTTCTCCATATCCAGCTTGCATATGATTCCGTTACCGCCATTCCTCATTCTGCTATCCACACACTCATTTGCAATTAGAGCCGCATCAAGGATTTGTCTACCTTTAACAAAGGCATTTTGAGGCTTAGAGATAAGCTTCCCTACCACCTCGCTAAGCCTGTTTGCTAGCACTTTGGAAATGATCTTATACACACCACTAACTAGGCTGATGAGACGGTATGCACTTACCTCGTTTGCCCCCACCTTCTTCGGGATTAAAGCTATGAAAGTTGTATTTAGGCTTTTTTCGAATTTTCCAGCCTCATGAAGTTCTTGAAAAACCTTCATAATGTCTTCCTTAATCACGTCCCAACATTCTTGGAAAAAACCCATAGAGAACCCATCCGGTCCCGGAGCCTTATCCTTGGCCAATTTTCGCACAACCTCCGACACTTCCTCTTCTTCAAAAGCCCTTTCCGTTCGACAAGCATCACTCTCCCCAATGGAATCAAACACTAAGCCATCAGGGAATGGCCGCCACCTCATCGGTTCAGTAAGAAGTTGCTCGTAGAAGACAACTATATGGGCCTTAATATCCTGTTCTTCCCTGCACTCCGTACCATCAATTTTCAGCATCTCAATATTATTGTTTCTCCTATGAGAATTTGCGACCCGATGGAAAAACTTGGTGCAACGATCTCCTTCCCTAAGCCACAAGGCTCTTGATTTTTGCCGCCACGAAATCTCTTCCATCAAAATAATTCTCTCCAGCTCCTCACCCAACAAAGTCTTCCGCTCAACTTCTACTTGGGTAAGAGATCTAACCTCTTGAATATGCTCTATTTCCTGAATCTCCCGCATCTTCCCTTCTTTGTTTGCCCTTAGATCACCGAAAGAATGTGTATTCCAAAGCTTCAAGTCTCTTTTTAAAGCTTTAAGTTTGCTCGCAAGGATAAAACTAGGAGTCCCCTGAAAATGATAGGACACCCACCACTGTCTTACTCGGTCCACAAAGCCTTCCGTCTTCAACCACATGTTCTCAAATTTAAAGTATCTCTGGCCATTTCGCACTCCTCCACAATCAAGCAAGATAGGCCAATGATCTGAACTGATGCGAGGCAATCGCTTTTGCCAAACATCAGGAAAATGGCTTTCCCACTCCGGGGATATGAGGAAGCGATCAAGACAGGACCACGTTTGGTTGTTAGCCCACGTGGCGGAGCCCCCGGCTAACGGTAGATCTACTAAGTTCAAATCAGAGATGCATTCAGAAAAGTCAATCATAGCTGGTCTCCCCCTTCTATTACCAAAAGATTCACTTGGAAATCTCGTGACATTAAAGTCACCCCCAATACACCAAGGTAGATTCCACCAACTATGCAAACCCGCTATCTCCTCCCACAATAAAACTCTGTTACTATCCAAATTTGGGCTGTAGACTCCTGCAAAAGCCCACAAAAAGTTATCTGACACACTCTTAAACGAGCATGCTACTGTGTACCTTCCTATAAACTCTTCCATTTTTTCCACCACCCTCTTGTCCCACATAACTACCACTCCACCTGACGCCCAGTTTGAAGCCAAATAAACCCAATCTACATGCACTCCGCTCCACAGGCTTCTCACAATACGCCTATCAATCAGCTTCAATTTAGTTTCTTGCAAGCAAACAATGTCTACCTTCCACTCCCGTAGTAAGTGCCTTATCCGCAATCGTTTCGTAGTCTCATTTAGACCACGTACATTCCATGATACTATTTTGGGTTTCATTGAGAATGAGCTGGCCCCTTCCCTTTCGGCCTACTCCTACTCGAACTACCCTCGGTGTTCAAAGACCACATCAACCGCTTAAGTTCTCTTTGTTTTTTCGAGACAAATTTACGTTGTTGTTGATGCCCTGCTTCTATAGCTGTTAGTAAGGCCATAAATTGTTCCTCATATCCCTCACACTCGAGGCCCACTACTTTCTGAATCTCCTTCACCTTCTCGAACACCCAGCCGGAAACTCCTGAATGAACAGGAAACAGTAAATTAAGTGGTGTCGGCTCCACCTCTCTAGTAGTCTAGTTTCCTCAACCCCTGAAAAAACCATCAACTCTAAGTTCTCTTTCATAGCCAGTGCATACTCATCATCTGTGGACACCCCTTCAAGAGAATCGTACAGAGATCCCTCCACTTCCGAGTCTTCCACTCCATCCCCATCCCTCACAACCCCTTCAAAATCATTCCCATGTACTCCAAAGGGAGCCCCCGTAGCCCCACCAGTCTCCAAAAATTCCGCTGACACTGGCCTATCCTCATTTCGGCTCACGGAAGCCCACAAAGGATCCTCTAAGTTTTTCACCTCATTCAAGTCTGGAGCAAGTCCAGAAAATTGCGTCGGGGTCCCCTTGCTCATATTCGGCGTTGTCTGTGTCTGAAAAAGTGGATTCGACTCTCCCATTTGGTTCGCCGTGCCCTTGTCTTGAACCACCTCCACACTCTGGTCATCCCCCCCCCCCTGTTTTCCGTCATCGGAGAGGTCCACCCAAGTCGCCAGCATGTTCTGTTGGTCCTCCAACGACTCCTCCTCCGGCAGCATCACGGCCGGCGTTGATAGCGGTCTTTCGTGCGTTATCGGGCCCGTGGGTTGAACCGGGTCAACCATTCCTTCAGACAGCCCGCTCGTGAGGGCCTTTCTTTCGGGCTGGGTCTGCCAAAAGGGCTGGGCCCTTTCATTAGATTTCAGCCCACGTGTTGGTTCCGGCCCAGCCTTTTTAATCCACACTGACTTTCCAATTCTGCCCCTATCATCATCCCGGTACCATTTAGTTGCCTTTTTCAGCCCGACATGCGCACGCACCTCACTCATTTCCTTCTGCAGCTTCCGCAGTTGCCCCTGCAACTCCATCAACCTCCTACGAGTCTCCCACGCCTCCTGTCCTACACGCAACCTGCTGCCTACTGCATCCCGTACAAGGTGTGAGGCTCGATGCTCCTCCTCTTCGACAGAGGCTCTGTCACCGTCTACTCTCTGCTCCTTGTTTGGCGCTGCCGTCGTAAGGACCTCCTTGAAGGACCGGTTGCCTCTTATCGCCTGAGTTCCAACAGCGTTTCCGATCCTAGCTCTATGGACCAGCTCAACTACAGATTCTTTCAGACGTCGCCAACCCCACCCATTTGCACCTTCCGGGAAACAGAGCATTTCATTTCTTCCCGTATGGCCATACTCTGCAATGGACAGATATCGCCCATGCCTATTCTCGCACCGTTGAGCCACGAAACTTCGGTAGCTCTCCCTTACGACAGAATAAACCATCTTTTTTCCCCCTCTCAGACACTCCTCCAGGACTCTCACCATCCATGAAGCAGTGTTGAGTCCCACCAGCACTTTGTGACTCTCCCTCCAACCCTGCTCTGAAATACGTATATTGCCCCCATCCTTCACCAGCGTAATCAATTTAGATTCTATAACTATCTCCCTGAAACCAGCCATCTATTAACGATCCCAAAACCCCACGCTAGCGTACCATTTTTCAAAGAAAAAAATCGCCATTGTACGGAGAGAAAAAATCTTCAAAGGGGCTAGAATGTATCATTCCTTGCAAAAACACTAACTAACATCTGGATATATAAACGGAATCAATTTTCTAGTAAGCACAAGTGAGATATGGTATTGGCATACAAATTTCATTTTTGAATGCTCATGGCCTGAAAAAGTAGCTAAAACAATATGGATTGCACTTCGAAAAAATGAAGATAATGGAATAGGACCTATGAAAAAATTTTACGTTTAGGGATCTCGAAGTCCAAAATAGAATTTTATCAATACCATATCCGAGTAATCACAGATCATTTCAGTAAAAGTTTTCATTTCTCTGTTGCTTATATGAGACTACTTTAATTTGCCTCCTGGCCACATGAGATTTAGCTTCACTTTAACATCTTTATGAACGTTCAATTCATCTGGCATTCATGGGAATGATAGCATTACAAGCAATCCACATACAATTCTCCACACTCCATATTGGGCACGCAAGCATATAATTATAAGCATAAGAAGTTAACTGCCAAAAGCAACAAATATTATACAGAAGAACTAAAAGTGAAGAAAAAACAATAATTTAGGAGAACCAAATCATGTGATTAAACAGAAAAAAAAATAAAAAATAAAATAAAATAAAGAGTAAGAATCACAAACCTCAACTTCTGATTGCGACTTTTGGTAGCTAATTGGTGTCCCAGTTCACTCCTTAACTCTGAAATCGAATCTGCATCAACAACCTACAAATTAGAGAAGAAGGTGAGTAATCAGTATCCATATAGCTTATCTTTAGGAGCCAGAGAGAAGGAGAGGAGTATACCAGGCAATATCCAAAACGCCCACCGCCAAGTGCAATTTCATATGAGTGAATAAGAGCTTCATCTATTAATTTCTGCTTATGTGATAAGCCCACCATGCCTTGATTAATTAGAGACTCCAAATCCAAAGAAAGCAACTGAAAAATTCAAGCTTTATACTTATCATTCAGAGTCAATATACGAAGAAAGAAATAGCTATTGGGAATGGAAAATCAAATCTTAGATATTAATCACCTGCTGAAACAAGGAGGGGTTTAACTGGACGTCATACTCAATCCCCAAATCTTTCAAACCGCCATTGAAAGCTTTGCTATTGCGAAGCCTCCACCGCCACAGATCACCATCTTCAATGTACTCGAACAGGGGCCCAAGTCGCTCAAATTCACCCTCTACCGCCTCCACCGTATGGTTAGGAAGCTTGAGCCCAATAAGCTTTTCCTTGAAATAATCAAAAGCAATGGTAGCCCCACTCCTCTCCATGTCCAGAACTTTACTTACGTTCTCACCAGTAGGTGTTTCCGATAATTTCTCGACCGCAGTTTTGTGATGGTCCAGAACAACAACTCTGAAGAATCAAACACACCCACAAATAAAGATACTCACTCAGTCACACGCAAAAAGAAAGAAAGAGAGAAACGTAGACCCAAAAAAAAAGGACCTGTCGACTCTGGAAGAGACATCATGGACGAAGCCGGGGGGTCCGATGAAATCAAGCAGGTAAAGGTCGCCGATTTCATGGAGAGGAAGCTGTGATGGTGTGATGGGATTGTATACGGTGTTGGGAAAGAAGAGGACCGGGAGAGACGCAGCAGAGAAGTAAAGGTGAGCGGCCAAAGCAGCGAAAGCGCCGTCGGGGCACGGGTAGTGGTAGAGTATTGCCGAAGCCTTTGTATTTTTCTTCATTGGATTCGCGGCCAAGCCCGAACCGGAACGCACCGGCAGCGGCACAGCCAACGATTTCATTACAGGGATGATTGTTCGGGGCCGCAAAGAGTGAATTCCCTCGACCCTTTGGAATTTCATCAATATGCAATGCATCGGCTATATATAACTTGGCTTATGCTCGAATCCCTTGGATCCTGGTTGTTGGTTCCGATTTTGCTGGGCCCCTTCACACATTCATATGGTGTAGGAAACTGGATTCTCCAGCAATCACTGTCCAACTAAAATTTCAAGTCTTGTTTGTTTAGGCAGATGATATGGTTAGATAAATTCAAATTTAAATAAAATATTATTAAAATATATATTTTAATATTTTTATTTTAAAATTTAAAAAAATTAAATTATTTATTTTATTTTGTATAAAAATTTAAAAAAATTATAACGGTTAGATAAGATGAATTGAGAAGAGTCGTGAAAACAAACCAAGCTAATTTGTTTAGTAAAATCATCTCATCTAATCATTATAAATTTTCAAACTTATAAAAAAAATATAATAAACAATTCAATTTTTTAAATTCCAAAACAAAAATAGTATTAAAAAATTATATTCTAACAATATTTTATTCAACTTTCATCTCATCGCATCTTAATTTACTATCCAAATCAAACCTTAATGATAATAGTTTTTTAAATATATTAGTAAAAAAAAATCGATGTTTTAAAAAAAATTATAATTTTTTAGACGATCAGCCTTTTATTATAGGAGATAAAATTAAAGAATAAATATATTTATAAGTCTCTTTATTGATGCACTAAATACATCATTGATAATTGATTACAAGCAAAGCAACAAAGATGTTTACAATGAACTTGTCTTAAACAGAGAGAACGTTGTCAAAGACATCTTATTTTATACAGGGACCTTTAGAAAGTGATAAATTAAATGATCTTTCTCGTCGCTTCATCTTACTTTCCCTTTGATTACTCGAATTGCCGATACAACTTCATTAGTAGGTAATAAAGGGCAAAGAGAGAACCAAACGTAAGGAAGCACCACAAATTCCTAGAGCACTGTGCTCGTAGATTGCCAAGCTGCTGCTCCTGCTTCAGCTGCTCTGGAGCTTGTTTCCTGTGTATAAAACAAGTTTCTTTTTAGTTGAAATATGGCAGAAGGGTAGGGCCCTTTTCATATTCAAAAGCTAGCCAAAGATCCTGAATGTAGTTTGATGTGTTTTAATGAGTAATGTACTACAAATTTTATTACGTAAAAGTTTACAAACTAATGTGTCATCAATCACATGAAGTTTGTAACACTTTCGTAGTAAAATTTGTAATATGTTTAGCACTTTCCATGTTTTGATATAAATCACATCGAATTAAAGTTAAATTCTATTGAAAAAACATGCAAAATGTGAATGAGTTTGCACCAAGATGTTCATGTTAACATGATTAAATCGAAAATCAAGCAACTTTTGTTCAGCAAGTATGATGGTATGTCTTGTTAAGTCAAATTTAGAGTTAGCTTCTATGCCTTGGTGTTGGCGCTGGTTGTTTAGACTTGGACGGCGCTCCTAGTGTTGGTTGTTGGGGTGCAGTCACCAGCGGTTGTGATGGTTGCTTGGGTGTAGTTATTGCTGCTGGTGTTGGTTGTAGGGGTTTTTCACCGGGGATGGGCACATTCCTTGCCTGTGACACAATGTGTAGAAGTCAGAAGAAAATGTGTATGATTTCATTTTATCAAGATCTATGAATTCAACGTCCAGCATAATTATCAAAACTCACCAAATTCCTGAATTGGAGATTGTAGAACATGTGAATGTATCTTTGCTTAGCTAGCTTTTGTTCCTTGTTTAACTGTCTCCAGAATCCATAGGTTGCTCCCATGTTCAGCAGCTTGTTTGCATAAATCTTCCATGTGTAGCTACAATGCAAGAAAAATCAAATATAAAATGAAAATCAAAATGTCAGGTTGTCAATATCAAAGCAGCATAATATCATTACCATTCGTATATGCGCTCGAGAGCAGCTTTTGAGATATTGTTCCAATTTTCAGGATCCGTCTTGCACTTTTCAAAGAAATCAGCTATCTTGTTGCTCGATTCGTCACCATTTTGTGGGTCAATGTGAAATCCTGAGACCCCATCAACAATAATCTCTGCTGGGCCTCCTTGATTTGTTGCAAAGGTAGGTAACCCACAATTCATTGCCTCAATGACTGTTAGGCCAAAAGCCTCATACAATGCAGGCTGCACAAAAGCTCCCTTTGTATCTGCAATACATCGGTACAGCTCTCCATTGCGATATCTGTCAGTTTGAGCTGCTATCCATCTGATCTGACCCTTAAGCTCATATTTCTCTATCAAGGCGTGCATCTTTTTTATTTCTGCAATTTCTTCTCTGTCCTTTGATTTGGCCGGATCAAAAAACCCTGCTACAACCACAAGATTTACCAAACTTCTCAACCTTTTGTTCTTTCCATACCATTCAGTTAGTCCAGAAATGTTTTTCACTGTATCCAGTCGTGCCATCGAGAAGATGATTGGTTTGTTCCTGTCTGCCAAATATCCTCTGTTCCAAGCATATATCAGTTTCGATGTTAGACCATTATAATGATATTTTCAGTTGTCACAGTGAGGCGTTGTGAGTAGTAATCAAGAGATTATAAGAGAAGACTTTGGCCTTACATGTGCTCATTGTTGTCCTCATTACTGTATAGTAGCTCTTCAATGGCAGGGTGAAAAGTGTTCAGACGCATCTGTTTCTCCGTGTAGGGGAAGTAGACAGATTGGTCAGCCCCAGGGGCTGCAATGTTGAACTTTGGATCAAAGACACTGATGCCCGAGACTACCCGATAGAGTCCCGGCATCGTAAATGCTTCATGGCTTTCATACTGTCCAGGTCTATCCTTACTGAAGAATAAATATTTCTCGAGTTAACAAGATCACAGTTATGGTAGTTGTGTAATTGTGTTGAAGATAATTATTTAAAACTCAAACCTTCCAGCAATTTCTTGATATGTGCTTGTTATGATGAAGTCGGCTGCATTCATTGAGATTATGTCAGATGTGAACTGACATGAAAAGTGGTACTTGGGGTCTAATTCCTTCCATTTGGCATCTGAATCTTCGTACTTGGTTTTTTCTAAAGCGTGAGCAATAGTTCCCTGGTTTTGGAAAATGCCAAAGTTCAGATTAAAGTCATACATAAATCAGTGAAAAAATTGATCAACTACTTGGAAACAATGCAAAATGAAACTTGGTTAGTTTATAGAAGACAGAAGTCTGGGGAAAAAATCTCAAAACAATTGGATCAAACCTGAGTTATTCCAAGCTTGCTAGCCATCAAAGATGCGACCAAGTTTCCATCGCTGTAGTTCCCAATGATGAGGTCCGGTTTGGATTCCATGTGTTCAAGGATCTTATCAGTAGCATCCTAGTGATGGAAAGGAGAAAAGGGAGACAACTTGAATAAGAAAACTGTTTTGGAAAAAGAAATGAAAAAAAGAAGCTAGATTGATAGCAAGTATGCCTGGGCATATCTCTCAAGGTAAGGGTAGATATCAAAACGGGAAACCCATTGGCGGAGAACCCCATTCTCTGTCCTAAATGGGACTCTAAGGATGTTAGAATGCTTAGTGTTGATAATACGCTCCAATTCCTGGTTACACGTTGTACCTCGAGCCTCTGGTATAAGTCTCGTTACCTGTAAAATGAAATTAATAAGTGAAACAAAGAAGTAATTTTGATCCCTCATAGTTTTCTGTTGTTGAAAATCATTAATTAAAATTCTTCGTTGATAGCTCACCACAAGAATATGAGGCTTCATAGCAAGACCTTGCTGCTTAATTCTGAGGAGCAATTCTTCCTCTAAAGCTCTTACTTGATCAAGAATGTAAACCACCTATTTAAAATTAGCAGTAGCTGACATTAATACTTAGTGAAGATTGCTCAATTTTTTTGCAAAGTGGTTGTTATTTTTTACCTGACCACCAGTATCCGGCAATCCCAGGACATCTGACTGCCCAAAGTAGCCATGAGGAGAGAAAATCACAATGTTGAATACGGTGGGAAGCTTGCTAAAGAACAGCTCCAGCTTTGTGGGGTCCGGTGCTTGGAGTACCTCAGAAAGAAGCTTCATTGTCTCCTTCACTCTTTCTGCAGTATTCCCCCACCCTTTCTCAAAGCCCCATTCTTTAAACCTGTAAGAAAAGTAAATGCACATTCAAGGGTGCGCCATCCAATGTCAATATATAATGGAATTTATTGCAAAATAAGTCTTGCTTTCTTGAGGAAGGGAAACATCGAAAGAATGGTAACCTCTGCTCAAAATTTTGAAATGGGGTGTCTTTGGGGAATGCAGAGACAAATACTTCAGCTGCAACTAGTGCATTTTGAAGCTTAGAGACTGTATCTAGAGTTTCATTTATCATAAGATTCTGCAAAATTGGAACAAAATGCATAATCTTCGTTAAGTTTCTAGCAAAAATATTAACCAAGTAATCACTTTCTTCCTTTTGTGTCCAACTGTGAGCTACATTTATACCTCTCCTTGATGATTTAGGGTCTGTAAGTACTCAAGCAATGACTTTGCACTCCCAGGGTCCCCATGTAGCCTTGAGGACACAACCTTTGAGACGACGCCAACACCATTACCGATAGAAGAAGAAAGAGTCATGCGAGGAGTTGTGAAATCAATGGCTCCAAAATCAATCTCCAAGGCATTTTCATCATTTGCCCTGCACAACACATCACATATTGCGATTTTTTTAGCAACAAGATGAACTACCATGCTCAGTTCGAGGAAAAAAAGAAAACAATTCAAAACCATGCTTTTAGATGTACTTTTTGTGATTGATTTTAAAAAATATATACGAGTTTTAAGGCATGACACGATACTAAGTTTCCAAGAAAACTATAAATTTCAAGTCATTGCAGAACTTTCTTCCCAATGGTTTTCTTCATAAGGCTCTGTGATACACAACTAGTTATTAGTTACCAGTTTTCGTCGAAGACCATTTCTTTAAACTTCAGGTATTCCGTGGCAGTGATACCATCTACTGACAGATCCTCGGAGTTCACCTTAACGAATTCCCAGTACCCGGGATTAGGTCTAATAGCAAAAGCAACATTTGGTGGAACCACAGCCGCCTCCTGCATAGTTTTCAGACGAAAAAGGATAGTCCCAAGTACTTATTAAATTATTCTCAGAATACGGATACGTGATATTCTCATTTTATTATAAGATGTCATGCTTATAAGTAATTTTAATTACATGATATGTCGTGACATGTTGAGAATACCATGTTATATATTTATTCAGAGAGTAATTAATAATTTTCCCTAGCCTGCACACCTATGAGTGCCCTTATGTGTGCATGAAAGAGTGAGTACGTGAGCACCTTAGTGGAACTCAGGATGTAACCAAGCATGCCCTCCAAGACCTTGCTTCTGTCATTTTTGTCTTCAATGATACTTTCCAGTTCCTCCATTATGTGTTGGGATTTCAACAATCTTTTTCCTGTTGCGACAAACCTTTTGTCGCAGGAGCAGATATTAATGTCATTTGTTTTTGCATGGGAAAAATAGTTCATTGAGGAAGAAATGTATGAAATAAATATTACCTCGAAAAGCATCTTTTCATATAATAGCGGCTCTTCTTCAATGCATCCGGCATGCTATCTTTAATTGAATTTGATCTCTTGAGGACTTTCTCAGAAGACATTTTGTCTAGAAAAGCTAAAGAAATATGAACAAGATACTTCTGAAAAACACAAAGTCAGATGAGAACCCAGATGGTGGTTTTCGTTTTTTTTTTTTTTGTTTGTTGTAAATGTGAGTTAATAAATTTATAGGGAAGTCATGAGTAGGAGTGAAACATTTGGGAAACTGAAGATATGGTAGGAGGAGGAGGAGGAGGTGAAGGAGAAAGAACATTCTTTGGTCTCATTTGTGGGTAAGAAAGAGACTGAAAGCAAGAAAGGAATTTGCCATTTGCCATTGGGAGAAGCAAATTAATTTTCAACTTCCGGAAATCTATTTGAAAATTGAGGACAAGAAGTTTTTAGGAATTTCTGGTTGTCCTTTTAGATGGATCAAGTAATTTTTATTCCTTTCTTCTTCCTTTCTAAAAAATGTGCACGTTGTTCTGCGTGAGTACTGAAAGTCTTTTTGGCTGGTGAACTCACTCGAGTCCTCTTAGGCTGTGTTTGGTTGGCAACCATATGTCAACGTATTTCAAACTAATTATCAATAAGACCCATTACTTTTTCAACTTTTCATAAAAAAAAATATAAACTCAACTCAACTTACTTCATACATTTGATCAGATCTCAATGTGATCTATAAAACACTACTATTTATAAATCAACTCAAACCATCTGAAATTATCTCAACATCCAAATGCAGCTTAAACATGTAGATTTATATATAGACAAGCAAGCAGATCGTCTATCACAGTAGCATATGTATTATTTCAATTTTTCAAACATTTGCCCCTTATATATATATGTATATATATATTTTTTTTATGGGCAAAGAGAGTTAAATATAAAACTAATATTAACATAACAGTAGGAGAAGGGTGATGGACTTTTATTTGGTTTAAATCATGTGATCTTGAGTTTTGAGCCTTTTGAAAAAAGGAATCCGTATAAAAAATGAAGTCTGTATGTAACATTATTCTGCTAAAAATATAGAGGAGATACAATATAGTTAAAAAAATTAATCATTTGTTTTTTAACATGATACATCTTACTAAAAAAATACGTTAAATCCGGAGATTCCTAGAAAATACAAGTGAGAAGAAAAAGGAAGTGAATTAAACAATGTTAAATATAAGTTTATAGTGTGCAAATATCGTGCATGCTTGATTTTTTAATATAAAATTTATGTGAAATTGTACATTTTAAATCCGTATAAATTGGATAGGAACAAATCTAAGTTTAGAAATCCTTGAAAATGAATCCGATTACATTCTGAAAAGTCCTTGAAATAGATCTCATCATCAGTCTCACAAAATAATGAATATAGAAATATAATCGATCCATTAAATTGATTGAAATAATGTCAATTCCCCCCTCCAATGGAGCACAACAGAAATAAGACTCCTAACTCCACATATTCTCTTTAGAAAAATGTAAGTAAATATAAAATCCACATAAAAAAAAATGAATTTTTTAATAGTAGATCCACTCTTTTTTAAAGGGAGTACGTGCACTCCCTAAAACTATATTTAGCATTACTCATTTGCCAAATGTTTTTCTCAAGGTGTACGGATGTGCAATAACATTTTAGCTGAGAAGTATTATTCTTGAAAGGCACAAATCAGTCTCCATAAGTTGATCTCTGCCAGGAACCAACAAGCCTAACAGTAGAACATGACCCTCTTGACATTCTCCTTGAGTGCAGGTAGGGGTCGCACAGCAGCATTTGCTCCAAGTCTACAAGTGCTTCGTGTACCTACTCCGCCCACACCACCATGTCCACCAGCAGTACCACTTATCGTGGAACCACTTTCTGGGAACTCTGGGTCCATATAGAACCCAGCTCGGAAAGCAGCAAGATGAGCATAGTATGAAGGGGGCACTGCCAAATTGAAGAACCAGTTAATAAATGGGCAGTCTATACTCTAAGCAACAAAACAACAACCAGGCAACCCAGTTTCTTATATTTAAAGTGATTCGTGTATTTCCTCCAATGAGAATATTGTTCTGTACCATTATGGAAGAGATTCGAGCAAATTATGTGAGAATGAAAAAAAATCTATCTATTTTCATTTGGTACTTTGGCTTAAATTCCTTGACTCCTTGATACTCAATCAAAGCCTCTTTTTTGAGGATTGAGTGCACTCCTATAGTCCCATATTTAGGCCTAAGTTGTTTTCACAAATTATCTCATTTCATTTTATCTAATCATTACAACTTTATCAAACTTTCAAGAAAAATACAAAAAACAATTTAACCTTTTAAAATCTAAAAATAAAAATTATATTAAAAAATTATATTCTAACAATATTTTATTCAAATTTCATATCATCTCATCTGTATAACCAAATGAGGCCTTAGCAATTCCTGAATTTTTTCTTCCACATTGAGGATCATCAAAATAAGCATATAGAAATGAGTGCATATGTTCAAACATGTGTATGTCGTGTAAGTGTGCACATGCACATTAATTTAAATGATGCATGCTTTCGTGTGCTTGAGAGAGTGAGAGAGAGAAAGAGAGAAAAATCACCAATGGAAACAGAGCGAGTGCACCTTGCATACCTGGGGCAAAAAAAAGAACGCGAAACCAATAACCACTATAACCAACGTTTAATTAGACTCAAGTGAGATGGCACATAAATGAATCAGATAGCAATTGAGATGGTAGAGGTAATGATTTATGTACCACGTTTCCAGGAGAGGACAACAGAAAAACAAAGAATCTATTATCTATATGAGAAATAATATCTATTTAAGTGGATAGCTTTTAGTCTTCTCTATTCATGCTTTTTAGAATCTATTACCGGTCAAGTTAGAAAAACAATACACCCAATTTGGTCATTTTTAATCAAAGTTGGTTGTCTTTTAGTTTTCCCAACACCTCTTGTTGATTTTTTTTACTCGGATTTCCAGTTTTGTCACCAATGAATTAAAAAAAAATCATGCCCAGAAAAAGAAAAAAAAAGGAATTCAAAAGAGATTATTGAATCTCAGATAAATTTAAATGGCCTATAGGTCTTCTAGTTGTCCCAATAGATCTTTTTGGTTTTCTTAGCTCATGTATAATTGTTAGGTTTGGGGAGTGAAATGAGAATTTTTAGTTTTAGATGAAAATTTAAAATATTATATTTTAATATTATTATTGTTTTGGGATTTGAAAATGTTAAATTAGGATTTGCAAAAGAGGAATTGTTTATTATGTTTTGTATGGGAATTTGGGAAAGTCGTAATGATAAGATGAGATGAGATGAGAATTTTAAGTCTCATCCCATGCCCCAAACCTGTAACCAATGGATTTGTAAGCAATTATTAAATTTAAGATGAAGTTAAATGACCAACAAGTTATTACTCTTAATGGTCAATTTTACTTTCGCACATTGTATAAAGAGATATTTTGGCACTCACTCCACTCAAGTGAGGTTTTTTCCATCACTAACATAGAAACAAAGAAGACCATATGGTGCAGATCAAGGTGTTAATGTAATGACACCATTTTAACAGTTTTATTTATTGTAAAAGAGTTCAAGGCACACTTAGACATAATATTTTTCATTAAAAAATTTATGCATTCAAGCCAATGTCACAGGTCTAGTTCAACTAATACTAGAACAAAGATCAAGGTACTGACGTTAGCAGAGATTATTTGTAAGGGACTGCAGCCCATCGGCTGTAAACTTGTTCTCATCCCAGAGTACATGGTAATGAGCTGGACGACTTGTGCCCTATTTTAGATGTTAGGTACAACGTCAGAGAATTAAAATCCTTGTTCTTAAGCAGCATAAATACGGCCTATTAGAAGAATGGTAACTTAATTCCAGCATGAGACAAAGGTAGAAGTCAAATTCATTTGCATGACAAATTTTGGAATCTACAACTGTACCTATAAAATCCAACAATACTACGCTACATGAGGAAAATAAAATCTTAGCAACATAAAATCCAAATTTCAAAACCAAACACAATACTTACCAGGCAATATGTTTCCGCTCCTATCAACTGTATTGTGGTCATGATGTTTGTTAGCAAACAACCTTGTGTGATGGTGCTTCTGAACCACAACAAAAGTCACAGGACGTAGATTGTTCGGCTCCAAAGAGGCACAATTGTGCCTAAAAATAAGTTAAACAGGGAATACAACACAAGCAAACATGATCCAATGATATTCCAACTTAAAAAAAAAAGATGCACAAAAAGAAAGGTGGGAAATAGAAGGCTGTAAAGTTAATAATCCAGCAATGTAAATTCACCTTTCGGATATCATCGAGTTCATACAGCAAGACTTGATAGAATGGTCCTTCACTCACCCCATTCCTGCAGAAAGGAGATGTAAGTAGATGCTTTATTAGATGGCAACAGAAGTGTCTAGACTGCAGTGGCAGGAAAATTGGACAATACCAGTAAAATATGATCCGTTTTGGCTTCTGCCCAGTTGCTGAACAGAAAGATATGAGTAGTTCCCTGCATGAAAAGATAAAAGAAACTCAAACAAACACCACAAAAGCTCCACCCAAAAGAATTAGTTTATAATTCACTGTAGAAAACATCCTGTCCCGATAACAGGATCCTGCCACGCAGCTGTGGTTTCAGCCATCTATCATAAGAAAAATAAAAGTAAAAATAAGAAGACAAAGGTTCAAGATACCTAATCATGCCACCAGACACGGTCCCTCTTACAGGATCCTGTCATGTCTCGAAGAGATCTCAGATCAGCACTTCTCAATGGGCTTGAGCATAAACAAAACCAGCATACTGCGTGATTTCTGGCCAATCTTAAGAATAAACCATAAGTTGATCTCTGCCAGGAACCAACAAGCCTAACAGTAGAACATGACCCTCTTGACAATCTCCTTGAGTGCAGGTAGGGGTTGCACAGCAGCATTTGCTCCAGGTCCATGAGTGCTTCGTGTACCTCCTCCGCCCACGCCACCATGTCCACCGGCAGTACCACTTGTCATGGAACCACTTTCTGAGGACTTTGGGTCCATATAGAACCGAGCTCGGAAAGCAACAAGATGAGCATAGTATGCAGGGGGCACTGCCAAATTAATGAACCAGTTAATAAATGGGCAGTCTATACTCTAAGCAAAAAAACAACAATCAGGCAACCCAGCTTCTTATATTTAAAGTGATTTATGTCTTTCCTCCAATGAGAATATTGTTCTGTGCCATTATGGAAGAGATTAGAGCAAAATATGTACTTACTCGGGAATGAAAAAAAATCAATGTGTTTTCATTTGGTATTTTGGCTTAAATTCTTCTACTCCTTGATACACAATCAAATCCTCTTTTTTGAGCATTGAGTGCACTCCTATAGTCCCATATTTAGGCCTAATTTATTTTCACGAACCATCTCATTTAATCATTACATCTTTCTCAAACTTTCAAACAAAATACAAAAAACAATTCAACTTTTCCAAATCCCAAAACAAAAATAATATTAAAAAATTATATTCTAACAATATTTTATTCAACTTTCATCTTATCTCATTTCATCTATATAACCAAACGAGGCCTTGGTAATTCCTGAATTTTTTCTTCTGTATTGAGGATCATCAAAATAAGCAGATAGAAATGAGTGCATATGTTCAAACATGTGTATGTCGTGGAAGTGTGCACATGTACATTAATTTAAGAGTAACACTATACACCACACTCTCATCTTATTTTCATCCTACTAAGTAAGATGTGGCACATTCATCCCCAGTGGATGATAAAAAAGCATGCAATAAATTATCATTCAATGGTGATAAATATGCCACATCTTACTTAGTGGGATGGTAGTATGGTATATAGAATTTTCCTTAATTTAAATGATGCATGCTTTCATGTGCATGAGAGAGAGAGAGATCACCAATGGAAATAGAGCGAGTGCACCTTGCATACCTGGGGGAAAAAAAAGAACGTGAAACCAATAACCACTATAACCAACGTTTAATTAGACTCAAGTGAGATGGCACATAAATGAATCAGACAGCAGTTGAGATGGTAGAGGTAATGATTTATGTACCACATTTCCAGGAGAGGACAACAGGAAAACAAAGAATCTATTATCTATATGAGAAATAATATCTATTTAAGTGAATGATTTTCACTTACTGTTGGTAGCTTTTAGTCTTCTCTATTCATGCTTTTTAGAATCTATTACTAGTAAAGTTAGAAAAACAATACACCCAATTTGGTCATTTTTAATCAAAGTTGGTTGTCTTTCAGTTTTCCCAACACCTCTTGTTGATTTTTTCAACTCATGGGTTTCCAGTTTTGTCACCAATGAATTAAAAAAAGATCATGCCCGGGAAAATAAAATAAAAAATCAAAACACATTATTGAATCTCAGATAAATTTAAATGGCCTATAGGTCTTCTAGTTTTCCCAATAGATCTTTATGTTTTCTAAGCTCATGTATATTTAGTATTGTAACCAATGGATTCATAAGCAATTATTAAATTTAAGATGAAGTTAAATGACCAACAAGTTATTACTCTTAATGGTCAATTTTACTTTTCGGCACATCGTATAAAGAGATATTTTGGCACTCTCTCCACTCAAGTGAGGTTTTTTCCATCACTAGCATAGAAACAAAGAAGACTATATGGTGGAGATCAAGGTTTTAATGTAATGACACCATTTTAACAGTTTTATTTATTGTATAAGAGTTCAAGGCACACTTAGTTAAACATAATATTTTTCATTAAAAAATTTATGCATTCAAGCCAATGTGACAGGTCTTAGTTCAACTAATACTAGAACAAAGATCAAGGTACTGACGTGTAGCAGAGATTATTTGTAAGGGACTGCAGCCCATCGGCTGTAAACTTGTTCTCATCCCAGAGTACATGGTAATGAGCTGGTCGACTTGTGCCCTGTTTTACAAGTTAGGTACAACACCAGAGAATTAAAATCCTTGTTCTTAAGCAGCATAAATATGGCCTATAAGAAGAATGGTACCTTAATTCCAGGGTGAGAACAAAGGTAGAAGTCAAATTCAGTTGTATGACAAATTTTGGAATCTACAACTGTACCTATAAAATCCAACAATACTTCATCAGGAAAAGAAATCTTAGCAACATAAAATCCAAATTTTAAAACCAAACAAAATACTTACCGGGCAATATGTTTCCACTCCTATCAACTGTATTGTGGTCATGATGGTTGTTGGCAAACAACCTTTTGTGATGGCTCTTCTGAACCACAACAAAAGTCACAGGAGGGTGATAGTTCGGCTCCAAAGAGGCACATGCCTAAAAATAAGTTAAACAGGGAATAAAAGACAAGCAAGCATGATCCAATGATATTCCAACTTTAAAAAAAATCGATGCCCAAAAAGAAAGGAGGGAAATAGAAGGCTGTAAAGTTAATAATCCAGCAATGTAAATTAACCTTAACCTTTCGGATAGCATCAAGTTCATACAGCAAGACGTGATAGAACTTCCCTTCACTCACACCATCCCTGCAGAAAGGAGATGTAAGGAGATGCTTTATTAGACGGCACCGGAAGTGTCTAGACTGCAGTGGCAGGAAAATTGGACAATACCTGTAAAATATGATACGATTTGGTTTCCGCCCAGTTGCTGAACGGAAAGATATGAGTAGTTCCCTGTATGAAAAGATAAAAACTAACTCAAACCAACACCACAAAAGCTCCACCCAAAAGAATTAGTTTATAATTCACTGTAGAAAACATCCTGTCCCACTAACAGGATCCTGCCACGCAGCTTTGGTTTCAACCATATATCATAAGAAAAATAAAAGTAAAAATAAGAAGACAGAAAGGTTCAAGATACCTAATCATGCCACTAGAGACTGTCCCTCTTACAGGATCCTGCGATGACTTGAAGAGGTCTCGGATCGGGTCTTCTCGATGGGCTTGAGCACAAGCCAAACCAGCATATTTTGTGATTTCTGGCCAATCTTGAGATGCCACAACCTGAAGCAAATCTAATTATCATGGTATATTAAATAAAACAACCTTAAATCTCTTAAAAAAACCTGTAGCAGACGATACAATGAAAAGGCATAAACAAGCGAAGCACAGTAATAAACTGAAATAACATACAGCCGCAATTGATGGGAATGAATCCCCTCCTGGACGAGGATGGGTAACATCAGCACCAAAAATTATGGTGGGCTGATCACTGATGAAAGGTATGCGCCGCGAAAGTGCATCAACAAGCACAGTATTCCTTCCTCCCACCTTGACATTTATCTTCAATGCCATACCTACCAGAATTTGCTTCCTGCACTTGCTACCAAATACAAGCTTTGTCAAGCAGCATTGGGAAACAAGTCCAAGATCTGTCTCGCAGATCCGCTTCAAATCACCTGCAGGTGAAATTAAAAATTAACAAAAAGAAGGATCCTAATATCAGAATCAGATTCCGAAAGCAAATTCGGTAGTTAATCAAGTTTCCTACCATAAAGAGAGCCATTTTCGTCTGGCAAAATAAAGATAGCCAGGTCAAGCCCCTTTCTCTGAGGCTGGAGTCCGGTCATGGCATCATGGTACCAAGTTTTCAGATCTCTATCGACCTGATCAGGACGGCCAGTCACTGGTGGAAGTACTGGTTCAAGATTAAATGCCTACAAACAGCTCATAATCAAATGTTTTTTTTTTTCAATAGGTAATGAAAGCTTTTATTACAACATGGCATAGCCCAAGTACACAGATTACAAGAGGAACACCAAACTGCCCATAATTAAATGTTAAGAAGATGGAACAAAACAACATTATGGAGATTGATCAATAAAAGTCTTTCAAGCACCGTACCATGCCTGAAATGCAACACATTTGAGCAAGTTCATGGCAAAACAAACAGGCCACACTGTCTTGCACATCGCGTGAGAAATTTATGCAAATCCAATTGTTGACCACTCCCCCATTAACCATTCTCTGCAGTAAAAACCATAACACAACAAAATCATACTAAGATAATGTTATGCCAATTATATGAAGGTTAAAAAGCAGAAATCCGAGAAGACATGACAACATAATATATCTATGTGCATGCATGCTATACATCTTCCCACGAAATAAATAAATACACATCTCGTTTATATGCCGGTAAATTAAACATTAATCAAAATGAAAAGTGAATAATCCTAGATGCACAGAAGGCCAGTCTTGACCTGCCATGACCCAACCCAAGAAATTCCAAGTCTGGTCAATCTCCAAATGTTAGGCCCATGGGCCAATCATTTCCTGCTTGTTTATCTCTTTTGTGATTATAATTGTGAATTTTTTTTTTTTTTTGATAGTTAATAAGAATTTTATTACCAGGAATAGGCATAGCCCAAGTACATAGGAGGTATACAAAGGAAATACCAATTACACACTAGAAAGCAGGAAACTACAACAAAAACAGATCCAGTACATTATCATCATTCCTTACAAAGATCCTAACCCACAAACTCAAAGTAGAAAGGAAAAAAAAACAAAGATCTTTGAAAGAACGCTCTGTCTTCAAATTATCTTCCATTCCTTTCTAGCCAAATACACCACATTAAATACAAAGGAATCATTCTCCATCGAGCAGCGACAGTTTTCCTTGCCTCAAAACCACGCCAACATGCAAGGAGATCCACAACTTCCTTAGGCATCACCCAATATAACCCTGTCCGACCAAGTACCTCATTCCACAAAGACATTGCCACCTTGCAATGTAAAAAAAGACGATTTACAGATTCACCATCCTTCTTGCACATTACACACCAATCAGCTATACACCAACCACGTTTTCTAAGGTTATCCATGGTCAACACTTTCCCACACAACTAAAGAATGCCACCTTAGAAGGAACTTTCACCTTCCAGATGCTTTTCCAGGGGAAAACACAGCCAGCTTGACAATTAAGAGCCTTATAAAAAGAACAAACTGAAAACCTGAAATTTCCAGCATGAACCCACAATAGCCTGTCCTCTCTTCCCTGCATCTCTTTATAATTATAAATTCTTCCCATAAATTCTAAACAACGTTCACTTCCTAGTCATTGACATTTCTAATAAAGTCCACATTCCATAAAATATTGTTTTCTGTGCATCAAAGGTAATCTGCCACAGCAACATTTTTATCCCTAGCAATCCTGTAAAGAGATGGAAAATCTGATTTAAGAGAAGATTCCCCACACCAAAGGACATGCCAAAAGAGAATCCTCTTCCCTTCCCCCACCTTAAATTTAATATGTTTAGAAAACTCCCCACAACCTTTCCTAATGCCCTTCCATAAACTCACCCCATACGCTCCTCTAACTTCATTAGAACACCAATCCCTGCATCCACTCCCATATTTAACAGCAACAACATTCTTCCATAAAGCATCTCTCTCTTCATGAAATCTCCATAGCCATTTACCAAGAAATGCTTTATTAAACAACCTTAAATTTTGTGAAATTTAGATATTGTTTGTCCTTTATTTACTAAAAGCCGGCAGATTGTATTTTGTTAGGAATCTGCCTCCTAATACAAGTTTTCAAAGAGGAAATTTGCCTAAAACAAGCCCTAGACAGACTGGGAAACTGTCAAAGCATTTCTGTCCTCAATAGAAAACCCTTGGGTATTTTGGGAAGGATTTCTATAACTTAGTAATAGGAAACTACCAAGAAATAGGGCTGTGAACAGCCAGCCCACTTTGACCAAAACTCTAGGATTAACCATTAGGAGGGCTGCCAAAATTCTGAGTAAACTAGGGAAGTTTTTATAAAAATTTTACATACTATCTAATCACTCAGAAACCCTAGCAAGGGTTGCCTGTGTCACCTCTCATCACATATTTTGTAGGTCTACCCAAAACATGACAGCCTCTATCTTTAACCAAGCTGCCACCCCACTCAACGAACTAGGGTTTTCATCTTTCATAAAATAGCAGTCAGCTAAGTGCCACCCCTCTCACCAAAACTCAAACCCCAATAGCTGCCACCCCCTTCTTGTGATTAGCCCTAGGGATTTCAAATCCTTATAAACAAGAAGCAGCCTAGAACAGGAAAACACACCATAATTCTTTCTTGTGCCACCAGCCCTAATGAAAAGAAAAGCCCAGAAATCTTCCTCTCTCTCCTACAACCTAATCACACTGCCCATAGATTAGAGAGAATTCCTTTGCCGTGCCGCCAGCCCCACAAGTCTATTCCAATGAGTGTTCTTGCCAAATTGTTGAATGACCATATCTTAAAGCTGCTGAAATTTATTGTAAGACGTTTTCTTCCTACGTAATCTATCGTAAGATGTTAAAGTCATGCATGTTATTTAGAAGTGAAAACTTACTAATCTATGGTAATGTCTACTATGTGATGTATTCCTCACTAAGTATTTGACTCACTATGTGCTTTTATGTTCTAGTCTCGATACCCACCCGTGGGTAGCCCAAGTGGTAAGGGCAAACTTGTGTGCATGAGCCCCATGTCACAGGTTTGATTCCCCTTGGGATCAAACTGTGATTTAAATGGGAGGCCATGGTGGTGGGTTGTTGTGCTAGTCTCCCCGGGGGTTCAGGTTCCATGGATGAGTCCTCTACTGTGAGATGGTTCCCCCATCATAAAAAAAAAAAAATGTTCTAGTCCCAGTTGATAGAGTTTGATTGCGAGTGGCCATGCTTAGCTTTTGGAAACCAAACTTAGTTTACTAGCATATTACTATTGAGCTCATGATGTAAAGGAATCTTCTTGTACCTGGCTCACAAAATTGTTGATCTTAGAGGTATCCCTAACCCTAGACAAACACTTGTATAGACGCTCAATTAGACATCTAACTGTATAAGGGGATAATGTCCATAAAGTAGAAACATTTTCTAAACTACAAAATAGAAAACGGGCTTAATTGCTTCTAATGCCCCAAAGGAAGGCCCAAGCTACATATGTGCCATACTAAAAACGGACTCGTCAATGGCAAAATTGGAGCTCATTAAAATCATTATAAAGATCAAGAACTTCTCCTTCCCAAGCAATGTGGGATCCAATTCACCACCTACACTCACTCAATATAAGGAATCACAATCTCCCCCCTTAAATTCTCTATGTCCTCGTTGGGCCATTTCATTATAGGTGGCATGGCTCAAGTCCCACATTTCTTATTGGGATTGGCTCTGATACCATTTGAACGCTCAATGGAAGGCCCAAGCCACATCTAAGTCATACTCCCAAAATAGAATGGTACAATTGAAGCCTATTGAAATCATTACAAAGGGCAAAAAACTTTTCCCTCCCAATCAATGTATGATCTCATTCACCACCTCACTCATTATGGGGTATCACATTGGTACCAACTCACGCCCAACAGGCCTTGAACCCACTCCCAAAGCCCCACCTCCCTTTTCCCTTGGGGGAAGTCAATGCCATATAATTTCCTTTTTTGATATGTCATATTAAGTGTCCAATATGTGAACAAATAGTAATTCTTTTGCTAAAAAATACCTTATTTGTCATATTCCACTGTCCAACTTGTGGCAGGCAATCTTTTTCTCTGCCTGCATCATGATATTTCAGCTGCACGTTCCAATAAACACACTCAGTACGACATTATTGATACTCACAAAAATTAGTAGGAGAAACTTGAAAAACTTAACAGTAATCTAAATATAGATATAATACCCTTGGTGCAGGAAGAATACGAGCTTCAACTGTAGCCAGCTGCTCACTGATTATAATACCAAATTCCTTTGCATAAGGATCATCATGGTAAGCATTGTGACGAACTGTCTGAAGGTCAGAAAATTTTTCCAATATAAGGGACACAAAAAAACTGTTTGTACTTTAAAAAGCTCTTGGTTACACTATTTAAAGATAACATTGGGTTTTTTGGTGATCAAAATAGAACATTTGTTGTTATTTCTCTAATTAGGTCTATCTTGATGTATAGCCCTGTCCCTGTATACTCACTTTTTGATTGTTCATAAAACTTCAAAAAATTGAGCATGTATTTCAATACCCATAAATGCATTCAACATCATTAATAAATAGCCAGAGCTAGAAAAACTCTTTAAAAAGGACAAGAAAGGTGTGGGAGAATCGCAATGGATCCTATTTCTAGCAAGAAATATTTATACTCTGCTAAGAAACATTAGAAGTGTATTTATCTAGCACATGACCAATGTTTGAACTTAGACCAACAATCTAGCACATGACGAATGAAAGACAAGTACAAGCGATGCGGTAACCGGATTCATCATTTTGAACCTTGTTTGCTTATAAATAATATTCAAAACACAAAGACGGTGGATCATGATATCCAAAGGACAAAAGACTCGTAGAAATAGCCCTTTCAAAGGCATGAGGTATTCCAAAACCCATGAATTGGAAGTTAAGCTTCATGTTAATATGAAACTAATTGACCATGCAAATTAAGTGTTGTAATACATAAAAGTCTTCCCTTGCAATTTAGGGGAAAAAAAAAAGGAGGAAAAAAAGAAGAGGAAAAATCATACGGCAGAAAATTGCCAAACAAAATGACACTTCTGTAAGGGAAAACAGAAGAGACACTGCACATGAACGAACCTTCACTATATCATACTTCGTTTGCTGAGGACGCTGGCAAGCCACCCCAAGTAAATTTTTTATCCGTGCTTTACTCAACTTTTTAGAGTACCGCAGACCATCAACAATCTTACAAAACCTGAATTCAACAAATTTATTAAAATTCATTTATCCATGTGATATAACGAATACCATTGGATTTATGAGAATTGAAAATCACAATAATATATTTACCTCCATTGGAAAATAAGTTGGTCTATGTTCATTCCCGACTTGCAGACATGGCCATTGTGGATGTTGAATAACAAACCCATATGATTCGTAGAAGTACTCGACCACAGGTTTCATTGTACCTCTTTCATCAATAGGAAACCTAGAACAATCAACAAACAGTGTCAGAAAACCAAGCACAAATTTTCAAAAAATAAAAATAAAAAATAAAATTCATTTTTGATTGCGGGTGTGGTAATAAAATAAGATATCATACTTACGCCAGCTCACGTGTGGCCTGCGATGTTAAACCAGATATGCGGTACTTCCTGCGCAAATTCCCACGGTGTGTTACCTCGACTTTGACTCCTCGTAAGGCTTTTTTGATCTAATAAAACAAGTGTAAAACAATGATCAAAATGCCAGATTGCCTAAATATATATACAAACATGTGTAGCAATGAGGAAAAACGCAACTGCAGAATAATAAAATACCAAAAGCACTTGAAGCTCCGGTCCAAAGAATAAAAATTATCAAATTAAAGCAACAAAGTCTAACAACCTTTACACGTTCAGTATCAGATAAAGGTTTGGACGTATCGTCCCGCTTCAGCAGCTGCATTACAAACTCGATTACTGGCAATGGCTCAAAAAGGCAATCGAAGATATGTCCGCAACATTGCCAAAATTGTCACAACAACAGGAATAAACAAGAATCCAAAATCCCCATAAGATACTACTTCATAATCCATGAGAGACAAATATATTGAATTATAAACAGGATATGAAATGAAGAAAGAAAATATGACAAAACCCTAAAAAAAAAAGCGTAAGTGACATTAAATACCGATATTCAAAGACAGTCCCATGGACGAATGCTTGGGGGCGTGGGTTGCAGGCGTTGGGGGAGTGGGTTGCAGGCGACGGGGGGGGGGGGGGGGGGGAGAGAGTGTATAAAATGAAAAATCTAATGCAGTAAATTTTGCTGCACGTCGTACGGCCAACTTCTTCTTTTTTTTTTGGATAATAGAGTATTTTCAGCCTATTTTATTATTATTTATTATTTTATATTATTATTTAATTATTATTTTATTTTTTTTTACAATTTACAGAATATCTCATATCACCTAAATAATGAATGAAATGTTAATCACATCTTTGAATTCTCTCTATGTTCTCTAAACAGATACATTTATTTATATATAGAAACACAAGCAAATCGTCTATCACATTAATACTATACGTAAAGATCAAACAATTGCCCCTTTCACGTGAATAATGATAGCCTTACCGTAATTCTATCACCATTTTACCATTTTTTTTAATTTTTTAATTTTTTAAAAATTTTCTTTTACTTAATGGTTAAGAAAGTGATTATTAATAAAATTGTAAATTTTTTAAATTTTTTCTTAATGATTAGATATATTAAAAAAATACTTAAAAGAAAATAAAAAAAAAATAAATACATTACAAATAGTAAAGTGGTGATAAAATAGTGGTAAATGTATCATTACTCCACCATGCACATACCACCTCGTTAGAAGAAAGGGGAAAAAGAAAATTTGTATATGTTTTCTTTCTTTTTTTCTTTTTATTTTTGTAAATGAGATTTTTATATCAGAAAATTTCTCAACTATTAATATTAAGTATTAATAGTTAATACTTAAGTATTAACTATTAATACCAAGGTGTACTATCCATTTTTTTGCTTAAGCTTATGTCGCAATATTTTACAAATATGGTAAATGTTTTTATATAAAATAAATTTAAAATTTTATAAGATATTGGAAGAAATTAATATTATATGAAATGAATGCATCTATATGGATCTATTTTGTTTGCCTCTAATTACAAGGATGTTAGATTTTATGCCGTGGCTTCGAAAAAGTGTTTAATGTTTTTTAAGAAAATTGTTGTATCGCAAGATTTTGTATTGAGAAATTTTATAAATGGAGACTACATGCGCATATCTTTTATTAATTGAAAAAAATATTATTTTAGAAGAGATATTTTTATAATTTTAAAAAATAAAATTACTTAAGCATTTATTGCAGTTTCTATTTGAAAACTGTATATAACATTGCTAGTTTATATTAAATAACTTGATTATCTCATAATATGATTCATGAATTCAATTGCTGTAAAGTTCGTATCCTTTCCTACCATTGATTTAAGGAAAAGGCTGTCCTTCCCTGTTAGGAATTTATTTTAGTTTTTTTTTTATTTCTTGATTAAGTAAATATTTTTTTAATAATATTGTGAATTTTTTTAAAAAAAATAAATTTTAAAGATGTTAAAATAAAAAAAGACAGAATTGGCGGGAGCGAGAGTTCCCAAATCCGAACGGTGGGCGTAGACCCACCCCCTGGTTAAAAAAAAAGGGAATGCTAGAGCCACCGCCGGAGCTCCCGCTAGGTCAAAAAAAAATTTCCTTTTCTGTTTTTTTTTTACATCATTTTTTTAATACTTTTAAATATTTAAAAAAATATAAAAAAATTATAATAATATTAAACAATTTTTTCTTAATCATTAAGAAAAAGAAAAAAAAGAATAAAAAAAAAAACTGGAAGTGATAGCATTTTCCTAAAAAAAAAAACCGCCGTCAATCATCCAATATCGTCATCAGTGTCAGTTTCAATGATCTATTATTATAAATTGTAATATAAATAATTTTATAATATGAATTAACCCAAAAATAATTTTTTTTTAATTTAAGGGCTAGCACCGAAAGTATACTTTTTATTAGAATCTTTTTTAAATGTAAGCCATGCTTTGTGTCAGCCTTTTGTCCTAATCTCTATTCTGCGATTAGCTAAAGATGATATACTTTTGCTTTTAACATTGTCTCACATGGTTTAATGATATACATAAACAACATAATATTTTTACAATATATTTCACAACGTGGAAATATTTTTATTATAATAATATTATAATAAAAACCAAACCGGCCGATACAACTGTAGCCAAGATTGATCAATTGCTTGCTCAGGTTAAGCAAGAAAGACCCTTTGCTTGTCTTCTAGACAAAAGCAGTCAAGGGGTTGATTTTGATGATTCATTTTCTATATATACTTTGGATGATTTGTCTGAGGATTCCTTAGTTCAAAAAATAGATTTCATTCAAAATGGTTTTCAGGACTTTCAAATTAAAAGACTTGAACTGGCCAGGATCTATTCGAAAGAACCTAACCCCATAGGTCTTACGAAGAACTGGTATTCTAGACTCACTACTCCTGATTTACAGTACGAAGAAAGAGGTTTCCAATCTCAATTCTCCGTATCTGCTGACCAAATGTATGAATGGAATATTGATGAATTCTCTGAGCAAGAAATCGTCAATACTCTAAATGGTCAAGACCCTCAAATATTATTATAATAAAAATATTTCTCATTTAACACATTGTGAAATATATTGTAAAAATATTATATGCAAATAAATTTTCCTCGCACTGGCCCCGAATCCCTCCAATGAGAGCACAAAAATCAGAGTTAAATTTGGAGATTCCTAGAAAATCCGAGTTAAATGAAAAAGGAAGTGAATTAAGGAATATTAGATATAAATTTATGGTGTGCAAGTCTTGTGTATACTAGATTTTTCTATATAAAACTTACGTAAAATTTGTATAAATTGGACATGAACAATTCTAAATTCGGAAATCCTTGAAAATGAATCCAATTACATTTTGAAAATTCCTTGAAATAGATCTGGTCATCATTCTCACAAAATAATGCATATAGAAATATGGACGCTGCTAGGGTGCCGCCCAAGCATACCGCTGGGCGTACCGTCCAGTGTAAAAAATTTTTTTTTTTTCATTTTTCATTTCACATTTTTTTAATTACTTTCTTAATCATTACGTAAAAAAAAAAATACATTAGTATACTTAAAATCACTTCTTTAATCACTAAGTAAAAAAAAAAAAAATTTTTTTTGCCCAGCGGTCAACCCGGGCGATCAACTTGGGGCGGCACCCAAGCATTTTCCATAGAAATATAATTGCTCCATTAAATTGATTGAAATAATGTTAATTCCTGCCTCCAATGGAGCATAGGGGAGAGATTTCATAAAAATGACTGGTTACTTAGAGATAAATACAAAATGAAGCTATAAGGTAAAGTTTGGATAATGAGTTGAGATGAAACGAGTTGAAATAAAAATTGTAAGTTAAATAAAATATTATTATTATTTTGAAATTTGAAAAAGTTAAATTATTTATTGTATTTTATATAAAAATTATAATGATGAGATAAAATAAATTGAGATGGTTTTGGTATCCAAACCGTGCCTAAAGCCATGTATATATGTATGTAAAAAGGTATTGATTCTTTGACAAATTCATTTAAGAGAAATGATACTTACAGTCTTAGTGTATAAATCCTGCACATTTTCTTTAAAAAATATAGGTAAATATAAAATCCACATAAAAAAATAAATTTTTTAATAATAAACTCTACTATTTTTTAAAAAGAAATACAGTAACTTGCATACTCACGTGCTTTTACTTATTTGCCAAATGTTTTTCTTAAGGTGTACGGATGTACAATAACATTTTAGCTGAGAAGTATTCTTGGAAGGCACATATCAGTCTGAGACTCTTTGACAATGGATAGAAAAAGGTAACATAGGCTATTATAGCACATATTTTCCAAGAAGAGAAAAGGTAGAACCAGAAAGAAGCCTATTTTACGGGGGAAAATAGTTAATACGGCACATTTTCATGAGATGCCACAGAAAATTATCAAACTTTCAGAATCTGTTTAACAACATCAAATGCAAACGCCTAGCGGCAGTTTAATAACCGGGGCAAGGATCAGAACAACCATAGAAAAACCGCAAGAGGAAACCTCACGGATAGTCGTTTAAAAAAACACCGCAAATTAACATACTGCAGTGAAAGCTTACAGGAATATAACAGAACAGTATTCTAAGAATAATCCATAAGTTGATCTCTGCCGGGAACCAACAAGCCTAACAGTAGAACATGACCCTCTTGACATTCTCCTTGAGTGCAGGTAGGGGTCGCACAGCAGCATTTACTCCAGGTCCCCGACTGCTTCGTGGACCTGCTCCGCGCATGCCACCATGTCCACTGGCAGTACCACTTGTCATGGAACCACTTTCTGAGGACCCTGGGTCCATATAGAACCGAGCTCGGAAAGCAGCAAGATGAGCATAGTACGCAGGGGGAACTGCCAAATTAAAGAACCAGTTAATGAATGGGCAATCTATACTCTAAGCAAAAAACAACAATCAGGCAACACAGCTTCTTATATTTAAAGTGATTCTTGTATTTACTCCAATGAGAATATTGTTCTGTAGGATTATGGAAGAGATTCAAGCACAATATGTACTTACTCGGAATGAAAAAAAACCGATCTATTTTCATTTGGTATTTTGGCTTAAATTCTTTTGACTCCTTGATACTCCATCAAATCCTCTTTTTTGAGGATTGAGTGCACTCCTATAGTCCCATATTTAGGCCTGGTTTGTTTTTGCAAACCATCTCATCTAATTATTACAATTTTTCCAAATTTTCATATAAAATACAAAAAACAATTCAAACTTTTAAAATTCTAAAACAAAAATAATATTAAAAAACTTATATCCTAATAATATTTTATTCAATTTTCATCTCATCTCATCTATGTAGCCAAACAAGGCCTTAGTAATTACTGAATTTTTTTCTTCTGTATTGAGGATCATCAAAATAAACAGATAGAAATGAGCGCAGATGTTCAAACATGTGTATGTCATGCAAATGTGCACATGCACATTAATTTAAATGATGCATGCTTCCGTGAGAGAGAGAGAGAGAGAGAGAGAGAGAGATCACCAATGGAAACAGAGCGAGTGCACCTTGCATACCTGGGGCAAAAAAAAGAACGTGAAACCAATAACCACTATAACCAACGTTTAATTAAACTCAAGTGAGATGGCACATAAATGAATCAGATGGCAATTGAGATTGTAGGAGTAATCATTTATGTACCGCGTTTACAGGAGAGGACAACAGGAAAACAAAGAATCTATTATCTATGTGAGAAATAATATCTATTTAAGTGAATGATTTTCACTTAAAGTTGGTAGCTTTTATTCATGCTTTTTAGAATCTATTACTAGTAAAGTTAGAAAAACAATACACCCAATTTGGTCATTTTTAATCCAAGTTGGTAGTCTTTTAGTTTTCCCAACAGCTCTTGTTGATTTTTTCAACTCATGGATTTCCAGTTTTGTCACCAATGAATTAAAAAAAAATCATGCCTGAAAAGAAAAAAAAAAAAAAGGAATTCAAAAGAGATTATTAAATCTCAGATAAATTTAAATGGCCCATAGGTTTTCTAGTTTTCCCAATAGATCTTTTTGGTTTTCTTAGCTCATGTATATTTAGTATTGTAACCAATGGATTCATAAGCAATTATTAAATATGAGATGAAGTTAAATGACCAACAAGTTATTACTCTTAATGGTCAATTATACTTTTTGGCACTCTCTCCACTCAAGTGAGGTTTTTTCCATCACTAACTTATAAACAAAGAAGACTATATGGCGGAGATCAAGGTGTTAATGTAATGACACCATTTTAACAGTTTTATTTATTGTATAAGAGTGAGTACAAGGCACACTTATAGTGAAACATGATTTTTTCATTAAAAAATTTATGCATTCAAGCCAATGTCACAGGTCTTAGTTCAGCTAATACTAGAAGAAAGATCAAGATACTGACGTGTAGCAAAGATTATTTGTAAGGGACTGCAGCCCATCGGCTGTAAACTTGTTCTCATCCCAGAGTACATGGTAATGAGCTGGACGACTTGTGCCCTGTTTTACATGTATGTTAGGTACAACATCAGAGAATTAAAATCCTTGTTCTTAAGCAGCATAAATACGGCCTATAAGAAGAATGGTACCTTAATTCCAGCATGAGAACAAAGGTAGAAATCAAATTCAGTTGGATGACAAATTTTGGAATCTACAACTGTACCTATAAAATCCAACGCTACAACATGAGGAATATAAAATCTTAGCAACATAAAATCTAAATTTTAAAACCAAACAAAATACCTACCGGGCAATATGTTTCCGCTTCTATCAACTGTATTGTGATCATTATGGTTATTGGCAAACAACCTTGTGTGATGGCGCTTCTGAACCACGACAAAAGTCACAGGAGGTTGATAGTTCGGCTCCAGAGAGGCACAAGCCTAAAAATAAGTTAAACAGGGAATATAAGACAAGCAAGCATGATCCAACGATAGTCCAACTGAAAAAAAAAAAAAAAAAAAGGTGGGAAATAGAAGGCTGTAAAGTTAACAATCCAGCAATGTAAATTCACCTTACGGATAGCATCAAGTTCATACAGCAAGACTTGATAGAACTGCCCTTCACTCACACCATCCCTGCAGAAAGGAGATGTAAGGAGATGCTTTACTAGATGGCAGATGGCAACAGAAGTGTCTAGACTGCAGTGGCAGGAAAATTGGACAATACCTGTAAAATATGATACGTTTTGGTTTCTGCCCAGTTGCTGAATGGAAAGATATGAGTAGTTCTCTGTATGAAAAGATAAAAGTAACTTAAACCAACACCACAAAAGCTCCACCCAAAAGAATTAGTTTATAATTCACTGTAGAAAACATCCTGTCCCACTACCAGGATCCTGCCGTGCAGCTGTGGTTTCAACCATATATCATAAGAAAAATAAAAGTAAAAATAAGAAGACGGAAAGGTTCAAGATACCTAATCATGCCACCAGACACTGTCCCTCTTACAGGATCCTGCGATGTCTTGAAGAGATCTTGGATCAGCTCTACTCGATGGGCTTGAGCACAAACCAAACCAGCATACTTCGTGATTTCTGGCCAATCTTGAGATGCCACAACCTGAAGCAAATCAAATTATCATGGTATATTAAATAAAACAACCTTGAAACTCTTAAAAAAACCTGTAGCAGACGATACAATGAAAAGGCATAAACAAGCGAAGCACAGTAATAAACTGAAATAACATACAGCCGCAATTGATGGGCTTGAATCCTCTCCTGGATGAGGATGGGTAACATCAGCACCAAAA
This sequence comes from Carya cathayensis, assembly GCA_011037825.1. Taxonomy (NCBI): domain Eukaryota; kingdom Viridiplantae; phylum Streptophyta; class Magnoliopsida; order Fagales; family Juglandaceae; genus Carya; species Carya cathayensis. The sequence continues at coordinate 1,006,539 of QGSO01000178.1, forward strand.
ATTATGGTGGGCTGGTCACTGACGAAAGGTATGCGCCAGGAGAGTGCATCAACAAGTACAGTATTCCTTCCTCCCACCTTGACATTTATCTTCAACGCCACATTTGCCAGACTTTGCTTCCTCCTCTTGCCATCAAATACAAGCTTCGTCAAGCAGCATTGGGAAACAAGTCCAAGATCTGTCTCGCAGATCCGCTTCAAATCACCTGTAGGTGAAATTAAAAGTTAACATAAAGAGGATCCCAATATCAGAATCAGATTCCAAAAGCAAATTCGGTCAGTTAATAAAGTTTCCTACCATAAAGAGAACCATTTTCGTCTGGCAAAATAAAGATAGCCAGGTCAAGCCCCTTTCTCTGAGGCTGGAGTCTCGTCATGGCATCGTGGTACCGAGTTTTCAGGACTCTATCGACCTGATCAGGACGGCCAGTCACTGGTGGAAGTACTGGTTCAAGATTAAATGCCTACAAACAGCCCATAATCAAATGTTTTTTTTTTTTTCAACAGGTAATGAAAGATTTTATTACAACATGGCATAGCCCAAGTACACAGATTACAAGAGGAACACCAAACTGCCCATAATTAAATGTTAAAAAGATGGAACAACATTATGGAGATTGATCAATACAAGTCTTTCAAGCACCATACCATGCCTGAAATGCAACACATTTGAGCAAGGTCATGGCAAAACGAACGGGCCACACTGTCCTGCACATCACGTGAGAAATTTATGCAAATCCAATTGTTGACCACTCCCCCATTAACCATTCTCTGCAGTAAAAACCACAACACGACAAAATCATATTAAGATAATGTTATGCCAATTGTATGAAGGTTAAAAAGCAGAAATCCGAGAGAACATGACAACAGAATAATATATCTATATGCATGCATGCATTCACATCCTCCCACGAAATAAATAAATACACGTCTCATTTATATGCCAGTAAATAAAACAAGCCCTAGACAGACTGGGAAGCTGTCAAAGCATTTCTGTCAATAATAGAATACCCTAGGTATAATTACCCTGACGGCTGCCAACACCTAGGGTATTTTGGGAAGGATTTCTATAACTTAGTAATAGGAAACTACTGAGAAATAGGGCTGTTAACAGCCAGCCCACTTTGACCAAAACTCTAGGATTAACCAATATGAGGGCTGCCGAAATTCTGAGTAAACTTCGGAAGTTTTTATAAAAAAAATTTATAACTTTTTATAAAAAATTTACATTGAACATTTTCTGGACCGATTTCACCAAAATATTTTCCCTCCCTACAACCAAAACTCTGACGATGAAAAGTTTTGCTCTTTCATTCTGGTGAAGTTTTGGTGCTTGTAGTGGGGGAGCTAGTTAGTATACGGTGAGATATGAGGAAACAGGTACTAATTGAATCTAAAGGCTTTTGAGGTAGTAAGGGATGGGAGGTTTGTCTACCTTACAGAGAAAGGTTGGAAGGTGGTGAAAGAGGTTATTCTGGGGTTAGGCACGGCAAGGTGGTTCCTTAAAGCATTAAATGATTGCTTAAGGCATGAAGGAAGGAGTTTTATTCTGTGCATAGGGAAGGCGATAGGGGACATGTTGCACAGAGACGCTTTAACTCTAGAGGTCGTTTTTTGGAGTTGGAGTTTTTTTTTTTTTTTTTTTTGGGGGGGGGGGGGGGTACCGGAATTCCTTGATTCCTTGTTCATTCCAGAGGATAGGGAAGAGAGGGGTTGGAGGAAGCTGGCGGAGGCACTGAGGGAGGCTGGTTGTGCTGGTGGTGTAGTGTTCTAGCCACCACAAAACTCTTCCTTTAGGTCCTGCAGGGAGGTGCTACAACTTAGAGGTAATGTCAGGAGTGCCCATCACCTTGACTCATCAGTAGGCTCAAGAGGAGGGGTAGGTCTGCAAAGGGATGGGTGCTAGATTAAGGGGGAAGCTAGTAGACGAGTTGTTGGTCTGAATGAGAAAAGCATGCTTTGTGCCTTGCAGGAGATAAAGTGCCAAGTTGATATGCTGCAAGCTAATATAAGTTGGTTGATATGGTGCGCAGAGGTGAATAAAGGGGTGAATGTGGGTATGGGTCTGGTAGTGGGCTATGGTCCAAATTATGGTGTTGCATGTGGGTCTATGGGCCAAGTGCAGCTAAGCGGGTCACAGGTTGGAAAGCAGGGCTACATGGGCCAGGGAGGAGCTGCAGATCCGAAGGGTAAGGGGGTGGCTAATAGGTTGGGCCTGAGTAGAAGCCCAGGTCTAATCTAGTAGGAGAAAGGCCCAAGCTCCAGGATTTTGGATTTGATGGGGGAGCCCGAAACCCTAATATCAGGCCCGAGTCTTGGGCCCTGTCTGGTACAAAAAGGGTCGACTGTGAGCGGCGACTCGAGTGGTGGTCCCACGGTGGTTTCATAGTCTCTGGAAGGGGAGGTGAAGGGTCATATCAACAGTGTTGAGCATACCCCTTCCGTCAATGGGTCTGGAGCTTCTCAAGGAGGGCCATCTCCTAGTGGGCCGTCACAGAGTACTTCAGCAATCAGTATTGGGTCACCAAAGTTGGTGGCATTACCCTTGGTTCAGGTTGGGGGGGGGGGGGGGGGGAAGAAGTGTCTCACAGTGTGCAAAGCTGTATGGGGATCTCTTGTGTGGGGTATGAAAAGCAGTTTAAAGCTCTGATTATAACCATTGCCGCAGGACATCATGGTGTAAGGTCAAAAAGAGATAGGGAGCTGAAGCGTTTGAGATGGTCTATTAATTATGATGGAAAGGAGGGGAGTGCGAGTTGAGGAAGAAACAAGGGGAGGGTTGGAGCAGTTTGTTAATGAAGCCTAAAATTTTGAGTTGGAATGTTAGGGGGTTGAATGAGATTAATAAACACCTTCATATAAGAGCTCTATTAAGGCAATGGAAAGCATATGTCATTTTTTGTAGGAAACAAAGTTGAAACATATCAATAGAAGAATTATTAGGAGCATCTGGAGTTGTCAATTTGTCGGCTGGATATAATTACCTTCGAAAAGGCCCTCGGGTGGTATTTTGATTATGTGGGATAAGAGGGTTGTCGAGAGCATTGATGAGTTTGTGGGGGAGTATTCAGTGGGGTGTTTCTTTAAAAATTCTGAAGATGGGTTTCTTTGGGCCTTTGCTGGGGTTAATGGTCCTAATTTGGATAGTGAGAGGCGAATGCTTTCGGATGAGCTGGCTGGCCTTTGTTCTTAGTGGGAGGCTCCATGGTACATTGGAGGGGATTTTAATGTAACAAGATTTTCCAGCGAAAGATCAGGTGGGGTACGCCAAAATCCAGCTATGTTGGATTTCTTGGACTTCATTTTTGAGTTAGGCCTTATGGACATCCATTTAATGGGAGGTGAGTATACTTGGTTTAATAATCACACTTGGTCAAGACTGAACAGGTTTCTCATTTCCCCTTCGTGGGAGCTTCAATACCTAGATCTTGTGTTCTAGTCTCAGTACCCACCCACAGGTAGCCCAAGTGGTAAGGGCGAACTTGTGTGCATGAGCCTCATGTCACAGGTTCAATTCCCCTTGGGATCAAACTGTGATTTAAATGGGAGGCCATGGTGGTGGGTTGTTGTACAATATGTGAACAAATAGTAATTCTTTTGCTAAAAAATACCTTATTTGTCATATTCCACTGTCCAACTTGTGGCAGGCAATTTTTTTCTTTGCCTGCATCATGATATTTCAGCTGCACGTTCCAATAAACACACTCAGTACGACAATATTGATGCTCACAAAAATTAGTAGGAGAAACTTGACAAACCTAACAGTAATCTAAATGCAGAAATAATACCCATGGTGTAGGAAGAGTACGAGCTTCAACTGTAGCCAGCTGCTCACTGATTATAATACCAAATTCCTTTGCATAAGGATCATCATGGTAAGCATTGTGACGAACTGTCTGAAGGTCAGAAAATTTTCCAATATAAGGGACACAAAATAACTGTTTGTACTTTAACAAGCTCTTGGTTACACAATTTAAACATAACATTGGGTTTTGTGATGATCAAAATAGAACATCTGTTGTTATTTCTCTAATTAGGTCTATCTTGATGTATACACCAGTCCGTGTACTCACTTTTTGATTGTTCATAAAACTTCAAAAAATTGAGCATGTATTTCAATACCCATAAATGCATTCAACATCATTAGTAAATAGCCAGAGCTAGAAAAACTCTTTAAAAAGGACAAGAAAGGTGTGGGAGAATCGCAATGGATCCTATTTCTAGCAAGAAAATCTTTATAGTCTGCTAAGAAACATTAGAAGTGTACTTAACAAAAAAAAGAAACATTTGAAGTGTATTTATCTAGCACATGACCAATGTTTTGAACTTAGACCAACAATCTAGCACATGACCAATGAAAGAAAAGTACATGCCATGCGGTAACTGGATTCATCATTTTGAACTTTGTTTGCTTACAAATAATATTCAAAACACAAAGACAGTGGATCATGATATCAAAAGGACAAAAGAGTCGTAGAAATAACCCTTTCAAAGGCATGAGGTATTCCTAAGCCCATAAATTGGAAGCTAAGCTTCATGTTAATATGAAACTAATCGACCACGCAAATTAAGTTTTGTAATACATAAAAGTCTTCCCATGCAAGAAAGGAAAAAAAAAAAAAAATCATTTGGCAGAAAATTGCCAAACGAAATGACACATCCGTAAGGGAAAACAGAAGAGACATTGAACATGAACGAACCTTCACTATATCATACTCCGTTTGCTGAGGACGCTGGCAAGTCACCCCAAGTAAATTTCTAATCTGTCCTTTATTCAACTTTTTAGAGTACCTCTGACCCTCAACAATTTTACAAACCTGAATTCAACAAATTTATTAAAATCCATTTATCCATGTAATATAACGAATAACATCAGATTTATGACAATTGAAAATCACAATAATATGTTTACCTCCATTGGCAAATAATTTGGTCTCTGTTCATTCCCCACTTGCAGACATGGCCATTGTGGATGTTGAATAACAAAGCCATATGATTCATAGAAGTACTCAACCACAGGTTTCATTGTACCTCTTTCATCAATAGGAAACCTAGAACAATCAACAAACTGTGTCAGAAAACCAAGCATAAATTTTCAAAAAAAAAATCATTTTTGGATGGGGGTGGGGTAATAAAATAAGATATCATACTTACGTCAGCTCACGTGTGGCCTGCGATGTTAAACCAGATATGCGGTACTTTCTGCGCATATTTCCACGGTGTGTTACCTCAACTCTGACTCCTCTTAAGGCTTTTTTGATCTATTAAAGCAAGTGTAAAACAATGATCAAAATGCCAGATTGCCTAAATATATATACCAACATGTGTAGCAATGAGGAAAAACACAACTGCAGAATAATAAAATACCAAAAGCACTTGCAGCTCCGGTCCAAAGAATAAAAATGATGAAATTAAAGAACAAAGTCTAACCTTTACACGGTCAGGATCAGATAAAGGTTTAGATGTATTGTTCCGGTTCAGCAGTTGCATTACAAACTCAATTACTGGCAATGGCTCAAAGAAAGCAGTCGAAGTTATGTCTGCAGCATTGCTAAAATTGTCACCACAACAGGAATAAACAAGAATCCAAAATGACCATAAGATACTACTTCATAATCCATGAGAAATATGAGAGAAAAATATATTGAATTATCAACAGGATAGGAAATGAAGAAGGAATGTATGACAAAAGCCAAACAAAAAAAAGGGTAAGTGACATTAAATACCGATATTCAAAGATAGTCCCATCTGAGTTGGACGAATGCTTTGATAGAAACCCCGCCAACTCTCCAAACCCCCACCCAATGACTGCCTTCTTCCCAGATCGGGGGAATAAAATGAACGACCCACCGGACAGTAACTGGGTCTATCACATAATAAACAATGTGACATTCCAAATAGCCATGATATTCTATAAATGTATACAATTTAAAAATAAAAAATTTAGTACCTAGAAGTAGGTAATTCACGCAGGACAATATCAAGAATTTGAAGTGCTTCCTGGGGTGCATCAGCTTGCCTACCCTGCAAAAAGAGTCCTAAATGGTGCAGGTCCGCACATGCAACAAATTTGATCACAACTTTGAATTCTCTCTCTCTCCTACATCAAGAAAAAAACCATCACCATAAATCACAAACAACCTATGAATACCGTAAAGGACAAGAGAGATAACTCGAATTTCAACCTTTGGCCGCCAGATCCATCATCATCAGGAAGTGCTATTCTAAACGCCTTTGATTGAAAGGGGAGTGGCCCAGCAGTATACAGACTCTTCCGCCCATCATAGGCAGGGAGCCTCTTTCCCAAATGTGTTTCTCTGTATAATCTCACGAGCTGTCCAATTACAGCTCTGTTGACTGCACGAGACGGCACCTCAGGAGTAATCGTAACCTACCATGCATAGATCATTTTAAAAGGAAGCAAGAAAGCAAAACATTGCATAGACACAGAATCATGGTGAGATGACTCACATCATAGTGGTGCAAATCTTTGTCCGGTAATTCAGCAAAGAAGTGATTAGCCTTAAGTATACACTTTGTTCCTGTGCTACCTTTGCCTGGCCGAAGAGGGAACCTCATTGATTTACTAGATGCTGGCACAGGTTGAATTGCCTGGCTGGAAGCACCCTCGATGGTGAGTTTCTCAAACTGCTGGGACACCTGAGATGACTCGAGTGGTTGGGTAGATGAACTCGCCTCAGATGATGTGCCCCCAGGCAAAATGACCCCCGGTTGATATGGAACATGGATTGCTTGGTGCAGCTCAGGAAGTTTGGGATCTGCTGGTATTGATGCGGAAGGTCCTACACCAAGGCCACCACTCATGCCGCCATGGCCGCCACTGCCAAACCGACCACCTTGCTGGGGCAGTCCCCCGCTTCCTTGGCCTTGATATTCAGGTGGCCCACCATACTGCTGCTGCGGTGTCATTCCACGACCACTGTGCCCCACACTACGACTGCCTTGGGGGCCCCTACCTCTACCCCCTTGCTGTCCTCCTCCATGTTGCTGACTGGGGGGAGCAGTCCCCTCAGAAGGGCGTGGTTGGTAACCCCGACCACCCCTACCACCCCCACTGCTTTCCTGCTGAGGCCGAGAGCTTTCACCCCCGCTAGGAAGTTCAGTTCTCCTCTTCCTCACCATGATGATGTCTGCAAACAGAGAATAATTAATACATTAGCACTGAGTCTACAAACTAACACAAACCCATACAACCAAGACCATCTACAACATCGATATTAACATATCCCTCATCATCACCGTATAAAGAAAAATGTGCAGATTGCAATCAGAGAAAACAACCAAAAGATTAGAATCCACTACTAAAAGGGCCTGTTTTCGACCGTACCTCACAATGGGAAAACCTTTTCATGTTCAACTGGGAAATATGTGTGAGATACTATGCATCCTATAGTGAAACTAACGACGTTATTTTCATCTTTTATGCCTAGAAAAATGGAGCCTACCGTCTTCCACCCAAATCAAACATCAAAAGCCACGATAATTCGATCACCAGAACAGAGTCTAAAAATCACCAGAAAAACACCATTGGCTACCATTTAGTAGTTTTTTCTGATATTTTCTGGGAAAAGAGCATGAAAGAAATGCAAGGGAAACATTCCATATCACCGTGCACAGATGATCCACTCCTAAGAAAAAAAAAAAAAAATCTGAAACTAGAAAGTAAGAGCTGAGTACAAAAAACAGACCAAAGCACGAACCCTGAAAATCACGAGACGAAATTAAATTGTGACCGATAAGCCAATGAGGAACCGTGAAACCACCGGTACTGGCTCAGAAACCGCTCCCGAAAAACCTCTTTGTCCTCCGAAAAAACCACTATCACCCTCGAGAAAATGAAGTAAAGTTAGAGAAAAACAGGGGAGACGGAGCCCTCAATTTAACACAAGTCTTACTTTTTAAAAACTTTTTTTTTTTTTGACAAAATTATTTTTTAAATAATTGGACAGTACAAAGTAGAAATATTTAATTCTACGTTCATTCTGCTTGGCGCTTGCTGTATTGTACACTTTAACCAACTTTCATTTAAATAATTAATAAATAAAGACTATTGTTTTTTATAATCGTAAAATACATAAATATCGTATAATTAATTTAAAAAAGAGTATAATTATTAAAAATTTAATTTTTTTGATATAAATTTCATATTTACTTATTTTTTTCATATAAATTACTCGTTGCTTACATATTCTACGATTATAAATATTATTTCTTATAAATAAAATTACTTTAAAAATAATAAAACTTATATATAATTATGCAAATGACATTACTCAATGCATAATTTTAGAGATACAACTTTTATATAATTATGCAAATGACATTATTATATAATAAAAATATATATATTTAATATAAGTACAAAATTAAGATTTATTATTAACCGTTATAGTTGCGTAAATATATATATATATATATATATATATATATTAGTTAATATAACATGTCTGTACATCATCCACATCAATAGAGTGGCTCGATGTATTAACAATAAATGGACTTGTAAATAGAATTTTTTTCTGATAATTTCTTAATTATTGTAAAATTAAATACTTAATAAATACAGTTAAATATACTTTATATAAATTATTCTTGCATCTGAAAATACAAGAGAATCTCGATCAATCGCTGTAAAGTTAAAAGCATGAGTACTCTTCATATGCTTGGCAAGCAAGCTGTTCGTAGAAGTAGGGGGCGCCTTTTGTTTTGCCGCCACTCTAAAGAAAAAGGTGAAAAAAGTAGTGATAGAAGACAAGCTTGGTTAACAAGGTTAGAGGACTAAACCGGAAAAAAATTAAAAAAAATAAAGAAGCTAATATTAAGTTTTCTTTAAAAAAAAAAACTACAAACTAATAAGAATTATTGAAAATAGAATAAACTCACAAACTAACATGACTTCATATAATACGTTAAATTTAGTGACGGAACCAACAATTGTGTCGAGGGGGTTCAATTTATGTAAAGAGTAACGTTAAATAAAATTTTAGGATATGCAAATTCTACATATTTATTTTTTTACTGTGTGACATATTTATGTAAAAAATATGCTAGATATAGTTTTAGGCGGTGTGCAAGTTCTACACACTTCATTTGAAGAAAAAAAAGTGAGACGCACCATTACAAAATAATTTTTTTCCATATAAATATTAGATTTACTTATTTTTTTTAAAAGGAAGTATGCGGGGTTTGCACATCCTATAACTGCAAACATCATTTATCTTATGTAAATTAAAAAGAAATTAAAAATTCATAAAAATATAATTACAAGCTATTTTTTATATAGATCATTGACCTTAAATAATTTTTTTATATTTTTATTTTAAATTTTATATTAAAAAATCTAATATTATATAACAAAAAACTTTAGAATCTCTTTTAATAAGTTTATTATTTCAATTAAACTTAGTTTTTATAAAAAAAAAACCCATCACGATGGATCACTTTCATTTGTCCAAGTATCATTCTCTTACTAAAAATATTTTGATTGTAAAAATATTATATAAAAAATTTTAAAAATAATATAATTTAATATATATATTAATTTATTAAATTATAAAATTAATTTTTATCATAAAATATATTAACAGATTAAATAAAAATATATAAATTTATTTTCACATAACGGATATTTTTTCTCCTGCACAAAACGCGAGTCGTGGTAGGCACCTGTATGCCCTGGGCGGTTATTTTATTTAAAAAAAGAACATACGAATGTAACCAAATTACGAAAGTAACCTTGTACGACTTTCTTGCTGAGTAAGCATCCGACGATGCTTTAAAATAATGTAATCCCAAATTCTTTTCTTTTTTTGTTCTTTTTTTAGTTTTTTTTAACTGTTTTTGTCTTAATCGAACTTTCGGTTGAACATAATCACCCCTTGCCGTCTCTTTCAAACTTGCAAGAGAAGTGATAAATGAATTTTAAAAAATAAATAAATTTCCTGTATTATGAAAAATATTACCTATATTTACAATATTAATTACATAATTATACGTGGTGATGGGTTAACTATTAAAAATAATTAAATTTTAAATTTTAAATTAAAAAACACCGATAAAATAAGATTATCACTCAATTCGTACGGGTAGCACTATTCCTATATTATATCTATAATTATTTTCTAAATTATTAATTTTGAGAATAAATTCTTTAAATTATAAACAATGACAATCTATCCATTTCGGTTGTGCTTGGCCATACAAAATTTTCATATCAAACACAAAATGAGAAATGCTTTTTGTAAGCGCCGGATACAAGCGGCACGTAATCGGCCATTTAATAATATTTTTTTTTAAATTCTCTCTCCTCTCTCTTTCGTTATTCCACCCGCTTAACTCTTTTCTCTCTCCCTTCCCCTTCCCCCCCCCCCCCCCCCCCCCCCCCCCCCCCCCCCCAAAAAAAAAACTTTTATCTCTCCCTTCCCGCCCAACTTTTGGAAGTAATAGGCCATCTGATTTTGCTTTTAGAAGTGATTGTTTGGAAGTAATAGGCCATCTGGTTTTGCTTTTAGAAGTGATTGGTAATCGGACTTGTGCTCAAACCTAGGCAGACATGTTGGTTTTGCAGTGGACGAGGTTTATGAGCTGAGAGTGGAGAGTGCGTGGTCTTTGGGGTCTGGTTGGAAAAAGTTCAGTGATTTGAAAATTTCTTCAAGTTATGAAACTCGGGTTTATGAGCCCAAATCGAAGTCTGCATGTTCTTCCAGGTCTTGCTTGAGCAAAACCCCTGCTTCAAGAGGAAAACTGAGCAATGGTATCAAAAGATCTGTAAGATTTTATGTTGGAGAGGATTCTCAGCCCCGCTTGTCTGTTTTTATTTTTTTTATTCTTTTTGTACGGTCGTTTACATGCCGCTTGTATCTTGGGACTGTACCTAGCAGTTCTGAACACAAAATTTTTATCTCATCATTACAACTTTCTCAAATTCTCATATAAAATATAATAAACTATTCAACTTTTTCTTAACTTTTTGAAATTTCAAAACAATAATAATATTAAAATATAATTATTTTAATACTTCATCTTAAAACACAAAATTCTTATATGAGAATTCTCAGTAGCTAAGCACAACCGAAGATAGTAAAAGAATTGATATAAAAAATTTCTCAATAAAAAATATAATGAAATAAAATGATTCAAACAAATATAAACATGAAACATCAAGAAATAATAAATCAAAAAATATATTATTTCGAAAGAAAAAACTCAAAAAAAATAAATAAACAGTGAGAAATCGAGTTTCTATTAAAATAAATACATTTTGTTTCTAAAATTTTATTACTAAAATATATATTTATAACTAAAAAATATTTTTTAAAGTCAATTGGGTATTTTGTCCTTTTTTTAATTTAGGAATGAATTTGTCTTTTAAGGTGAAAAATTGGATATATTACAACTCTTTTATTGTTTGGAAAGTGCTTGTGGACATTTGCAAATGGTATTTGAGAGATGCTGAGGTGTTTTTCTTAGCAATACGTATGTAGAGAAATGTTTTAGATGGGATGATATTTTATATTGATATGACTTGATATAATACGTTAAATTATAAAATTATTTTTATTATAAAATAAATCTAATATATTTTATAATAAAAATATATCAATTTATAGATTTATTTTTTTGTAAAGCCTGTTTGCAGCTATCGCGTGTCACCGCCCCTCGTCTACGTTATTTTTATCTTTTATCCCAAGACAAATGGAGCCCACCGTCATACCTGAAATCAAATCAAGCATCAAAAGCCACAAAACTTTGATCATAAGGATAGAGGCCAAAAATCACCAGGAACACACCGTTGGCTTCCACTTAGAGAATGAGCAACACTTAAATATTATTGGTTATATGTAAAAACGACAAAAACAAAAGAAAAATAAATTAAAAGGCGCTCGAGCGTAGAAGATCCAAACAAAAAACACTAGATACGCATGAAAAACAGTGAGAACATATCCAACTAGAAATTAGAAGGGAAATGCTTCAGCTACTGCTAGGTTTTTTTTGTTTTTTTCTTTAATGATTAAGAAAAAATTATTTAATATTATTATAAATTTTTTATATTTTATAAAAATATTTAAAAATATTAAAAATAATTTGAAAAATAAAAATACAAAAAAAATTTTAACCTAACGGTAGCCCCAACCGAGATTAGGATTTTCTACCACCTTATTTTCTAATGGGATCCACGCACTGTATCCACTTTTATTTAAATAGTAAAAAGTGTTTACGTTATAAAGTTGTAGGAAACCTTGTCTTGGTTTGATACGTGAAATCATCTCAATTTTTTTAATTCATATTTTTTTATTATTGTAATTTTTTTTAAATTTTTAAATAAAATATAATAAATAATTCAACCTTTTTAAATTTTAAAATAAAAATAATATTTTAATAATATTTTAATTAAATTTCATTTTATCTCGTCTTATCTTAACTCACTATGCAGACTAAGCCTTCAATCCCTTCCTTCCTAAGGTCTCCCCGTGACTTTGCAATATACAACTAATTATTTAAGTGAATTTCTTTCACAAGCCAAGAGTCAAACTTAATTGCCAAGTTCTGCCGAATATCAATTTTTTTTGGCAAAACTTGATCGAACTTGTAACAGTCCCAAGTTCAAGCGAAGCGCATGGACTATTTAATTTATTTTTTATTTTATAGGTTAATATGTATGGGAAGCTCCCTTGATTTTTAACCAAAAGTTTTGAATAGGTTAAGCAGACCTAACTTTTTATTTTAATTTAGGGTTTAGTGGATGATTTAAACTCAATAAACGAATTAAGGCTTCTTAAGTAATTTATAGATCAAATGGGTTTTTCTTTACTTTAATTTAGTAGTGGCCAACACAAGAAGTTTTGCTAAAAGGTCAAGCCCCATACCCAACATCTTCACTGGCATGTAGGTCCATGCATGTTCCTACTTTGTCCACTTTCTCTTTCCTCCTCTAAGTTTCCAACTAACAATATATATATATAAATTTAAACATGCATAATTTTGGACGTTCAAGCAAGCCTTATTTTTCCGAGAGTTGCCGCAGCCTTGAGTGTTCAATGAAACTCCACTACTCATTTTGCCACCCTAAGTTTGCACGTTCCATCCCCATGTCCCCACATTCAAGAACCACTCATCAAGTACAACAATAAGAGGTAACCTCTTAGGGACCTCGGTCTAGTCTTTAAACATTATGGTTCTCTAGATCCACTTCATCTAACTATGACCGAAGAGCCTATCCTTCTTGCTTGCCCTTTACTTGAGTTTTTGACTTGAGTGATGAGATTTGGTGAATATGGATGATTTGTGTTGTGGTTGTGAGTTGGGATCTTGATGGAATGAATATGGTGTATAGAATGATGATGACCGAATGTTAAGATCTAGGGTTTATGGTAGGCGCCCCTTTGGGTGGTATTATGGTAATTATGGAAGTGAGACTAGGGTTTAAGGTTTCCTAAAATATATGAAATCTTTATGGAGGCTAGGGCTTTGTGTGGGAATTATGAAGGCACTAGATCTAGGGTTTTATGATGAAAGGAATTAGATCTAAGATAATGGAAGATTGTATGGAGGCTAATATAGTGTTTGGATGGTAGGAAAGTGAAGGAAATGTGATGGGAAAAGTCTAACAAAACTAGATCTTCTTGAAAAAGTAGATCTAGTATGTTGGAATGGTGGATCTATCAATGGAATGGATGAGGCATGTTATATAATGGAAATTGCAATAAGAATAATGCAAATAATAAATAAATAACAAGAATGCAACTCAATAATGGAAAAGATAAACAAACTTGCTCATAGATTGATAATTGAAGCAACACCCGTTCACAAACGTCAAGGTGTTGAATCTTTATTTGGGATTCACACAAGTTGCACCCAAATAACCCAAGTGCCATGCACTGAAGGAGATCTCAAGAACAAATAAATCATCCACAAAAGAATTTGTCAAAAGATAATAAAAAATGGGGCTAGGGTGGCCTTTATATAGGCTTACAATGTGGAGACTCCTAGTCATACTAGTAGTACTAACATAAGGAAATAAGGAAATAAATACTACAATAAGAAAATGATTCCTAATAGTACTAAAATAAGGAAATAACATAAAATAATAATATAATTATGGTCGTGGGGCCCATGGGGGGTCAACGACTTGCTTGGTACTGGCTCGTGCTGAAAATGGCCCATGGCATGAGCCATGGGTGTTGGCTGGATAGTCATGGTCAGGCCGCATGGCTGGTGTCATGGGCGCTGGCTAGCTGGCCACTTTCCTAGAGGGTCTAACATAACCGCTGTCCTCCATGCACATTACCTTTTTTCTCCTCTTTCTCTTGATTTCTAACAATCTACATATATACGTGTTGCCCAGATGACTAACACAAGAGGGGGGGTGAATTGAGTTGTATTTTAAAAAAAATAACAATTATAAATCAAATATACAATATAAAATATAAACAAAATATTAAACAGCAATAAATATAAAGAGTAAGGGTAAAAGAGAAACAAATTCAGTATGTTAACGAGATTCGGCCCCACTACCTACGTCCTCGCCTCAAGCTACCCCTTGAGGATCCCCGAATTTACTATTCAATCTCCTTCAGGTGGAGATAGAAACCTATTACACCTTTGAACAACACCGCTACAAAGGATCCGTGTAGAACACCCTCTACACTTGCAATCACCTTACACGTGGTGATTCAACGATTCCCTGTGTAGAACACTTTCTACACGCACAAGGGTTGTACACACCCTTTTACTGATACAAGAATTGATAGTGGGTAGAATATCAGAAAACACTCCTCAATGAGTGAAATAAGAACAATACAGCACAACCTATATCTCTCAAAATGAAAAAGGATTAAGGCTCAATGCTTAGAGAAGAGAGAATGAAAGCTTTGAATGAGAGTTGTATGCTCTTGGTGTTGTGAATGTGAAGCTCTCAAATGATCTATTTATAGGCATATGAGACTTCATATTCAAATTTAAAAAGATTCACATGTCAAAGACATCATCATTCATTTTTCAAAAATTTCAAACCTAATCTTTTTACTTTTTGCATGTGACAAAATGAGCACACTTTACTTTTCAAAAAATTCAAACCTAATCTTTTACTTTTTGCATATGACAAAAGGAGCACACTTTACTTTTCAAAATTTTCAAACAAAGGCATCTTCCTTTTGCATAAGTCAAGAAAAGCATCAATCACTTTTGAAAATATTCAAATAAAACATGCACATGTGAAAGATGACAATCAATCATCTTTAATATTTTCAAAATTCAAACCTTTAATCATGGCATGCACATGTGAAAGATGACAATTAATTATCTTTCAAAATTTTCAAATTTAATTTTCAAAATATTCATGCACATGTGAAAAATGTATTTTAATGCTTTATGATAAAATATTAATTTTTAAGCCTTAATCCTAATTTCGAATTTTAAGATATTTACAACATTATTCTATGACTTTAATGTGAGCTTGTTCCCTTCTTGCTCATGCTTGGTTTCTTGATGTGCTTGACTCCATTGTGTAGATAACTTGAGCTTGAGACTCCTTTATTCTTTGAATTCATTTGTTATCATCAAAATCCATGTGTAAATATATAATTACACAAAATTTGAAACTTTAGGTTCAACAATACGTGCAAAGTTAGGGCTGCCTTATATGAATATGTATATATTCTCAAACTCTCTCCCTCTTGAAGCCGCTACAACCTTTTTACTCCTCTCTCAAGGTCCATTCACTATCATGACAAACCACCCTTCAACCGCAAACCCTTGTTCTCGTTACCAACCATCGTACATGTCCACCCACATTGCTGAAATCAACCGATGCGTGCTCTTCCACAGCCAACAACGCAACCCACAGAATACCAACCAAGGAAAACTCACCGCTACCACCCTGCACAACCTAGCCTTTGTTTTCATGCACTCGAAACAAAGCAACCCAACATCAAATGGAAACCACCGTAGCATATGCCGCTCCATGCTAAACCAAGTCTGGCCACCATAAATGTAAGGGACTAGATAAGAATTACTAGAAAGTGAATCACTTCGAGGGGGCTCAGTCCTCCAATACAAAAGTTGGCTTAATTTTTTGATGTCATTTCATTGATAGTACGAATATTTAAATACAAGCTGGAAATAACTAACCAAATGGAATTACTAAAAACTCGTAATGACCTTCATGAGTACGAAAAGTTGTTTTAGGAATATCCGCAGAATTGACTCGAATTTGATGGTAACCGGTTTGTAGATCGAGCTTACTAAAAATTGTGGCACCATGTAATTCATCCAAAAATTCATCAACAATAAGAATATGGAATTTAGCTTTAACGGTTTCCTTGTTTAAAACAAAATAGTCGATACAAAGCCGCCAACTACCGTCTTGTTTGCAAACTAAAAAGACATGAGAAGAAAAATGACTTTGGCTAGGTCAAATAATACCGGAAACTAACATATCCTGAACCAATTTTTCAATCTCAGTCTTTTGGAAATAAGGGTGCCGATAAAGATCTACACACACGGGTTTGGCTTCATTCTGAAGAATAATATGGTGGTCATGCGTACGGGAAGGGGTAAACGGTAAGGCTCTTAAAAAATAGTAGCAAACCGGTCAAGCAATTTTGTGAGGGTAGGGTCAGTGTCTAGGGAAAGGAGTAAGGGTCCAATGGGGTCTAAAAGCTGCAGCTACAATCCATATCTGTTTTGCTTCATTGCGTTCCCAAAATGCACCTCGTCCATCAATGTAATAGTTGTAGGTGTGATGCCATACAAAACATGTCTATGATCCAGAAAACTAAACTTCATTTCTAATTTGTCAAAATCCCATAAAATAGGTCCCCAAATTTCGAAGCCACTAAACCCCCAACACAAGATCACAACCGCCTAATGTTAAAACATAAAAATCATTAATATAATTGTTACCATGCATTCGAAATGGTACCTCCAAACACTTGCATGTGCTAAATAAAGTCGGGTCATTAGCAACTCTCACAGTGAGATCTACTGTTAGTTGTGGATGCAAGCGAGCCTTAGATATAACGGAAGGGTCCATAAAGTTATGCGTGCTACCGATATCAACAACAATCACCATAGCACAGCTACCAATGTGGCCCAAAATGCGCATTGTTTTTGGACTTGGTCCTTGGAGATCCCAAAAGTGCATGAATAGAGATTTCAGAGGCTGTATCTGTGTCTGTCGTACTCTGTCTAGATGGACTATTGCGAGCACCTCTAACAAGGCCGAACTGTCAATGGCCTGGGGATCCTCTTCCTCATTGGAATCATTGCATTCCATGATAAATAAATAGGCTACCTTGCACCTATGGCCCGGTTCCCACTTGTCATCACAATTGTAACAAAGACCTTTATCGTGACGCTTTTTAATTTGTAAAGGGCTAAGGCATTAAACAGGTACAATTGCCTTCTTCTCTGGGGAAGTTGGCATGTTGATAAGAGGTCTTGTGGAGGGAGAGCCAACCCGATTAGCTCGCCTGAAAGCAGCAACATTTTCCTCCTACATTTTACCATGCCAAAAGCCATGGTGAAGTTAGAAGGATTAAGCATACGAAGCATAAATCAAATATCCTCCTGTAGCCCACTTAAAAATAAAAAATAAAAAATAAAAAATTAAAAAAAATCTCAGCTTATAAGGTTCTGCCAACCCTTTCAACCGACTGGACAACAATTCAAACTAGGACTTGTAAGCTTCCACCTTTGTAGTTTGTCGCAACCATGTAAGGGCCTCCATTGGATCATCCAATATAGAATGACCAAATCTGGTAAACAACGATTGAGTGAAGCCATCCCAACCAGTAATACTGCCAAATGACTCCAAATCCTGATGCCAAGTGAGAGCCTTACCCTCAATGTGAAAAGAAGCTAAAAGGACCCTATGATGGGGATTAGTTTGATGATAATTAAAAAATTGAGTAGCACGATAAATCCAAATGTTTGGATGCTCGCCATCGAATTTTGGAAAATCGAGACAGATTGCTCATGTTTGAATGCTTCCATGATCTTGAAATAAAGGATTTCCCAAGTGAGAAACTGTTCCAGATGAAGACCCTTCCTTAGACTTCCCTTGATTACGAACCAAGGTCTCTTCATTGGCCTCCACAAGCTGTAATTGAGTTGCCAAGCCGTCAACCGCTTGCTATAAAGCTTCCTGGTGCTCGTGTTGGGCTTCTTGAGTTTGTCAAACAAAAACTAAAGACTCAGCAAGCTAAGAATAGCGCGTAGTGTGCCCCTCTACCATGGACTGGGTGGTTCTGGATACTACTTGTAAGGGACTAGATAAGAATTACTAAAGAGTGAACCACTTTGAGGAGGCTTAGTCCTCCAATACAAAAGTTGGCTAAATTTCCTGATGCCATTTCATTGATAGTACAAATATTTAAATACAAGCTGGAAATAACTAACCAAATTGTGCAATGCTAAAATCAAGCAAAATACTAACAACCCACAAACTAAGGAGTCCACTACTGGATATACAGAAGACTCAGTCTTATTAACAACTCCACTACTAACAGACTCAGAATTATTAACAACTTAACTAATCACATAAGACTCAGACAACAAGACCACAATGATAACCTAGCCTTAACGTACCCAGCCCCATAACAGTAAACCACCAGACCATATCATACAAACCACTTCAAGTCCTCTGTCCAGCCATCACCCACATCCAACACAGGCCTAGTTGCACTGTTGGTCTCCTTCATCATAAACAACCACCCATTGATACCCTCAGCCCTAGGTTCAACCACTCACACATGTCCCCTAACAGATATTTTTCACCCTCTCAGAAATAGCAACCACGACAAAAGTCACCCATAAACAACCACATGACTCTAATCCACCACCAAGCCACAAACCTCAAGATCCCCTACTTTAACTAACCAAAAACAGAGCAAGTTTCTCGCTCATTCCTCTAGCCGCGCACCGCGTATGCCACAAGCCGTGGCCAACCTCCTTCGTTCGACCACCACCACTCAGCCATACTCTGTCTCTCGCCACTGTTGCACTGCCCATGAGCCTTTCTCATCCCACTGTCATGTTCAAGAAATCGATGATGCACTCTACTTGAACCAGTCGGCCTTCGCTGACCACCATTACAGCAGTGCCAAAGACCGTGACAGATGCTCCTCCACTGCTAACCACTGTTGACCTTAGCTACTCCCTGCGCCGCCGTGTCTCTTTCATCTCTTAGCAACCCCTCTACCCATGCACGATGCTGCTTGTTTTTCCATTAAAAAAATTAAAAAAAATGAAAGTGATATCTTTTGCCCCGTAAAGTTTCTTACGCATATAGTAGAGAAAAATTGCTTTAAGATGATATTAAAAATTTTCCCTTTGATTCATAAGCCAAATCATAATGTGTTTTGAATTTGTATTTGCAGAAAACTATTGTGTTACTTTTAGTGGGCTTCGTCTCACTTTATATTAGCCCAAAAAGCTTGTTTAACATAAAATATTTAAGGATTTAAATTATATTAGTTCATATTAAATTTTTTGTTTACAATTGAATTCCAATAGTAAATAGTAAGTATTTAGCCCTATTTTAAATGCTTTAAATTTGATGTATTTTTCGTGTGTTTAGTTGTAATTGAGTAAATATATTAGTCATGCACTTTATTTTACATGAGTAATTTAGAGTTTAGGAAGTGGAGAAACTAAGTGAATATCAATTAATTTGGGAAGTGGTGATATTTTAGGGTTATGAGAATTTTAGATTTGAAGGAAGATAGGTTATTTTAATATTTCAGACTTCAATATCAAAATGTGTATTTAATTAGGGATTTAAGTAAGTTACGTGTCTATTTTACAGGTGACAATTGATATTCATTAGGTACAGTTGTGGAAAAAAATTCAGAGAAATATAAGTCAAGGTAAGCGAGGTTCCTATACTAGATTTTGCATAAAAAGGAAACAAACTGGGATTGGTTTTTGAAAATGTGCATGATATGTTTTGAAAAGAAAATGTAAAAACAACCCCAGTTATGTGTTTATGCATTACTTATGAAATTTATATGAAAGAAAAATATTTCCTGACATGACTAGTGTAGACATGAACAATGTTTTGACATGTTTTTGAAACGTGCAAAAAGAGCGAACATGAAATCTGAAAGTTTTGCACATGTTATATAATTGAATATGTTTTGAATATGTGAAAATAATATAAATATGTTCAGTAGTCTGTTTGATATAATATGCATATGAAAAATCTTTGGCATGACTTTCTGATTCTGATTCTGGTTCTAATATGATGCTTCTGAATATATCATATGGTTGGCACCAACATCTCTAATATGAGTACACCCACTTTGGAAACAAAATGATTTTTCTGTGCGTTCTTTCATGTGCACACTTGGGACTCTGAAAATGAATAAATGAAAGTTTCACAATATGATACTACCTGGTTTGGCCACCAGGGATAGCACAACCCTACCACGGGGATTAAACATGGCATATGATATGATACGATATGAAATGATATAATAAAATGAAGATGTTCAGTCATGTTATGCCAATGAGTCTTTGAATATGAACTGTTTGTGAAATATCGCTCTGATATTTTGATAACATGTTTTGGGATATGTACTCCGATAATGAAATGTTTTATTTTTGAATACCGAACTAGCTAAAAAGGCTCATGTTTACATACTCATATATGTGCTTTGCTTACTGAATTATTAATAACTTACCCCTTATCTCCATAATAATTTTCAGATTATTTGAATGTTTCAGATGAGGATCAAAATTAGGAAGCTTAGGCGAGATCATTTAAGTATAGTGGATTAAGCACAAAAGAATGACATTGTTAATGGAGAATGTTTTTCAATAAAGTTGTTATGATCTGATGATATGGTTTGTTGAGAAGTTTAACATTTTTATTAAGACTTTCTGATGTGTTTAGTTAATTGTTTTAAAATAGCTAGTTTACGATTTTAAGTAAAAAAGAAGTAACTTTTCAACCCATCCAGATCTCGGGTGTTACAGAACTAATGTTAATTCCATCCTCCAATGGCGAAGAGGATGGGAGATCCAAAACCAAAAAACCGTCATTAACTTCACAAATGGCCACAAAATAGAGCGGGTAAGTTCTCAATAGAAAGAAATGTCAATATACATATATACACACACACAATATATACACACACACACACACACAATCACAACTATGTAAAAATTGAAAATTAACAAAAATGCTTTAATCACAAAGAGTTATTACACAAATAAATCAATAAAATCACATAATTTAATATAATATATTAGATACTAAATTTATTTTTACAGTAAAATAATTCTAACTAGTTACTTCTAACAGCATCACTTTATCGATTTCCTTTTATGTAATCCTTTGTCTATAAACTTCTCAAATTTTAAAGCAAACCCGTGACTGATGATAAAATTTCCGAACAGTTTATTTGGGGTGCAGAAGTGTGCAAATAACATTATACCCGAATGGGACGTGCTACGACCACTGCTGGGGGAGCTCCCGTTAGGCAATTTCTAATTTTTTTAACATCTTTTTAAATACTTTCAAATATTTTTAAAAAAAAATTATAATATTATTAAATAACATTTTCTTAATCACTAAGAAAAGAAATTTTTTTAAAAAAAAATTAACGGAAAGCTCTGGCGGGATCCCAGTATTTTCCTAACCGAATAGTAAGTATTCTTGGGCGGCACAACGATCAGTCTCTGACTCGAACAAAAGCCAGAAAAAGGTAACTAACAAAGGCTGTCGCACAAAGTTTCAAAGAAAAGAAAAGGTAAAACTAGAAAGAAGCCCATTTTAAAGGGGAAAGAAAGGATTATATAGCACCACATCAAACTTCCATAGTCCACGGTCCATAGTCTTGAACATTATCAGATGCAAACACCAATTGGCAGCTTATAACCTGGGCAAGATGAGAATGATTGAAGATTTGATAAACCGCAAGAGGGAATCTCAGAGATAGTCGTTAGGAAAAACAAAGAAAAGGAGTATTCAGGCAGTTTCACAGATAGCTTACAGGAAGCGAACATAACAGTTTCAAAAAGTACTATAACAATAACCCATATTTTGTCTCCACCACCAGGGACCAGCAAGCCTAACAGTAGAACATGACCCTCTTGACATTCTCCTTGAGTGCAGGTAGGGGTCGAACAGTAGCATTTGCTCCTGGTAACCGGGTGCTTCGTGGACCTGCTCCGCCCATGCCCCCACGTCCTCCAGCAGCACCACTTGTCATGGAGCCACTTTCTGAGGACTCTGCGTCCATATAGAACCGTGCCCGGAAAGCAGCAAGATGGGCATAGTATGCAGGGGGCACTGCCAAATTAAAGAACCAGTTAATAAATGGGCAGTCCACACTCTTGGCTAAAAACAATCGAGCAATCCAACCAGATAGAAATGTGCGCATATTTTAAAAAATGTGTCTGCTGTGTTAGTGTGCATGTGCAAATTAATTTAAATGATGCATGCTTTCCATGTGATACGTGTTTGTGTGTGTGTGTGTGTGAGAGAGAGAGAGAGAGAGAGATCACCAATGGAGACAGAGCGAGTGCACCTTGCATACCTGGGGCAACAATAGAACGTGAAATCAAAATGAAACCACTAACCACCGTAACTAACATATGCCATTAAATTTAATCAGATAGCAGTTGAGATGGTAGAAGTACACATTTATGGACGTCATTTACGGAAGCAGGCAACAGGAAAACAAAGAATCTATTATCTATAAGACAAATAATAACCATTCAAGTGAACAATTTTCATTTAAAGTTGGTGCCTTTTAGTCTTCTCAACCAATGCGCTTTTGAATCTATTATCTATTTAAGATTTTTAAATGAAAATCAATACAGCCAATTTAGTAATGTTTATCCGAAGTTGGTAGTCTTTTAATTTACACACTGCGTCATGTTAGTTTTCTCAAATCATGCAATTTCAGTTTTGTAACAAAGATCTTTTTGGTTTTCTCAACTCATGCATATTAAATTTTTTAACCAACGGATTCATATAAAATTACTAAATTTGGGATGAAGTTAAAAGACAGATAAGCTGTTACTCTTAATGGTCATTTTTACTTTTGGCACACTAAATGAAGAGATTTGGGTACTCTCTCTTCACTCGAACAAAGTTTCTAAGGTTTCCCATCACTAACATAACAAAGAAGAGTAAGGGTGGAAATCAAGGAACTAACTATTAACACTTATTTAATAGTTTTATTTATTGTATAAAAGAGCTCAAGACATGCTTAGTTAAACACAATATCTCTATTTAATAAATCAAGCCATTCATGCCAATCGCACAGGCCTACTACCACTTCTACTAATATTGTGACAGGTACAACTACTATAATTTGAAGAAAGACGAAGGTACTGACGTGTAGCAAAGATTATTTGTAAGGGACTGCAGCCCATCGGCTGTAAACTTGTTCTCATCCCAGAGTACATGGTAATGAGCTGGACGACTTGTGCCCTGTTGACATGTGTTAGGTGCAACATTATAGAATTAAAAGCCTTGTCCTCAAACAACATAAATACAGCAGATAGGAAGATTTATTAAACGGCACCTGAATTCCAGCATGAGAACAAAGGTAGAAGTCAAATTCAGTTGGGTGACAAATTTTGGAATCTACAACAGTACCTATAAAATCCAACACCGCTACATCAGAAGATAAGATCTTAGCAACATAAAATCCTACTTTCAAACTCAACCAAACTACTTACCAGGCAATATGTTTCCACTCTTATCAACCGTATTGCGGTCATGATGGTTGTTGGCAAACAACCTTGTGTGATGGCGCTTCTGAACCACGACAAAAGTCACAGGAGGTTGATAGTTTGGCTCCAAAGAGGCACAAGCCTAAAAAAAGTTAAGAGGGAACAAGCAAGCATATTCAAAGATATTCCAACTTTAAAAGAAAGATGCACAAAAAGATAGGAGGAAATAGAAGGCTGTAAAGTTCATAATTCAGCAATGTAAATTCACCTTTCGGATAGCATCAAGTTCATACAGCAAGACTTGATAGAACTGCCCTTCACTCACCCCATCCCTGCAGAAAGGAGATGTTTATTAGATGGTAATAGAAGTATCTAGACCGCAGTGGCAGGAAAATAAGACAATACCTGTAAAATATGATACGTTTTGGTTTCTGCCCAGTTGCTGAATGGAAAGATATGAGTAGTTCCCTGTATGAAATAGAAAAAGTAACTCAAAACCTACACCACAAGCTCCATCCAAAAGATTTTGTTTAAAATTCATTGACGAAAAACATCCTGTCCCACTTGCAGGATCCTGCCACCCAGCTGTGGTTTCAACTATATATAAGAAGAATGAAGGTAAAAATAGAGAAGACAGAAATGTTCATACTTAATCATGCCACCAGACACTGTCCCTCTTACAGGATCCTGCCATGTCTTGAAGAGATCTTGGATCAGTTCTTGTCGATGGGCTTGAGCACAAACCAAACCAGCATACTTTGTGATTTCTGGCCAATCTTGAGATGCCACGACCTGAAGACAATTCAAATTATCATGGTATGCTAAATAAAACGTTCTTGAAACAGTAAAAAAATATATGTGCAGGGGGCAATCCAATGCAATAGCATAAACAAGTGGAGCACAATAATAAACTAAATAACATACAGCTGCAATTGATGGGCTTGAATCCTCTCCTGGATGAGGATGCGTAACATCAGCACCAAAAATTATGGTAGGCTGGTCACTGACTAAAGGTATACGCCTCGAGAGTGCATCAACAAGCACAGTATTCCTCCCTCCCACCTTGACATTTATCTTCAATGCCACATTTGCCAGATATTGTTGCTTATTTGTTTTAAATACATGCTTTGTCAAGCAGCATTGGGAAACAAGTCCAAGATCTGTTTCACAGATCCGTTTCAAATCACCTGCACGAGAAATTAAAAATTAAATAAAAGGGGATCACAAGCCAGAATCAGGTTCCAAGAGCAAATGCGGCCAGTTAATCTAGTTTCCTACCATAAAGATTTCCATTGTTATCTGGCAAAATAACAATAACAAGGTCAAGCTCCTTTCTCTGAGGCCGGAGCTTAGTCATGGCATCATGGAACCGAGTTTTCAGGACTTTATCAACGTGGTCAGGACGCCCGGTCACCGGTGGAAGCACTGGCTCAAGTTTAAATGCCTGCAACCAGCCCAAAATCAAATGGTTTTTAGTATGGGTAATCAAGATTTTATTATAAAAGGGAAGACCCAAAGTCCACAGGTAGTGCACAATGGGAACACCTAACTGCCCATGGTCAAATGTTAACTGTTAAGGAGACAGAACAAAATGACAATGTGAATATTGATCAATACAAGTATTTAAGCACTATACCATGCCGGAAATGCAGCACATTTGAGCAAGTTCATGGCAAAACCCATGGGCTACACCGTCTTGCACAACCCGTGAAAAATTTATGCAAATCCAATTGTTGACTACTCCCCCATTGACCATTTTCTGCAAAAATGATAGCATTGTAAAATCCTACTGAGACAATGTTATGCCAATGATATTAAGGTTAAAAAGCAGAAATCCAAAAAATTACAACCACGACAACACCAGTATATATCCATGCACATGCAAATTCCCAAGATGTAAATAAATATCCATCTTATTGATATGTCAGTAAGTTGTATACTAACCAACACAAAAAAAATTAATTACAGATGCGCAAAAGGCCAGTCTTAACCACACCAGATATATTGCACAAAATCATTACAAGAGAATTACATAACTAAGGTGTATTTTGCCCTCCATTGCCAAATAAATCACAAAACACTTCAAATGTAAATGTCCTTAGTTAATTCCAATTGTAACTACTGCATTACCGATCATGGCCAATAACTTAGACATCTAACTGTACATGCGCATCATGTCCATAAAGCCGACTCATTTTTGAACTACAAAATAGTTAAAAGGGCTTCATTGGTAGCAACTCAAGCCCAACTGGCCTTGAACTCATTCCCAATGCCCCCCTCACCCATCTTTGGGGGGGGGGGGGGAGTAAATACCATATTACAGTGTATAATATGTGAACAAAAAACTAATTCTAATGCTAAAAATACCTTATTCATCATATTCCACTGCCCAACTTGTGGCAGGCAATGTTTTTCTCTGCCTGTATCATGATATTTCAACTGCGCATTGCAATAAATGCATTCAGGAACACAACATTGATGCCCATAAAAAGCAGGAGAAAGTTAATAAACCGAACAGTAAACTGAATATAGATATAATACCCATGGTGCAGGAAGAGTACGAGCTTCAACTGTAGCCAGCCTCTCACTGATTTTAATGCCAAACTCCTTTGCATAAGGATCATCATCATACGCATTGTGACGAACTGTCTGAAAGGTCATAAACATTTTAGAATATGAAGGGTACACAAAAGCAATGGATACATTAAAAAGCTCTTGGTTACACTATGTAAACAAAAAACTGGGTTCTTTGGTGATCAAAAATAGAACATCTATTGTTGTTTCTCTAATTAGGTCTATTTTGATGCGCTGCCCCCCCTGTGCTCACTTTTTTATTGTACAAAAACTTATCAAAAAGTTTGGCATGTATTTCAGATGCCCATAAATGTATTTAACGTCATTACTAAATAACTAGATATAGAAAAACACCTAAAAAGGGATAAGAAGAAAAACTCTTAAAAAGGGATAAGAGAAGTACGGGAGAATCACGATGGATCCTATTCTAGCAAGAAATTATTTACATTCTGCTAATAAAAATGAATAGGCTATTTATCGAGTACATGAGGCATGTTTGAATTTAGAACAACAATCCTAAAGGACATAAAAAAAGTAAGACGTAAAATTCATGAGGTAACCAGATTCATCATTTTGAACTTTGTTTAGATACAAACAATATTCAAAACATGAAGACAGTGGATCATGATATCAAAAGGACAGGACCCACAAAAATAACCCTTCAAAGGCATGAGGCATTCTAAAATCCATAATCTGGGAGTTCAGCTTCATTGAATATACAACTAAACAGAAATGTAAATTAATTGTCATGACACATAGAAGTCATCCCATGCAATTTAAGAAAAAAGGAAAACTTTTTTAACAGGTATTCAAAAAAGGAAAACAATAAACTGACAACTATTTTACAACTCTATAAATTAAGGGTAATTTTGTAAAACTGAAATTCATTTTTAACGAAGTGACATGATTGCATTTGTTGATTGTAAAATGGGTTACAATATAACCGTAAAAGAGTTGTAATCACTACCTTCAAAAATTAAAAGGAAAAAGGAAAAACATGAGACAGAATTTTCTTTCATCAGTAAAAAAAATTTTATTGGTGAGATTATCAAGCATAGCCCAAGTACATGGGACATGTACAAGAGGGGGACACCTAGGTATGATTGTCTAGTGATCATACAACAGAAATTTTCTTTTCTTGATAGGTGGGTAATCATACAACAGAAAATTAAGAAGCAAAAAGCACATCAAGGGCAAACATAACAGACTGCCCATCAACGAACCTTCATTATATCATACTCCCTTTGCTGAGGTCGCTGGCAGGTCACCCTTAGTAAAGCAGTAATCTGTTTGTCATTCAGCCTCTTGGTGTACCTCTGACCCTCAACTATCTTGCAAACCTGAATTCAACAGCAATATGTCAGCATCCATGTGATATAAGAAATACCCATCCATTACAAACGTATATCATTGGAGTTAAGAGGACTGAAAATCACAATTATGTTTTTACCTCCATTGGCAAATAATTTGGTCTCTGTTGGTTCCCAACTTGCAGACAAGGCCATTGTGACTGTTGAATCACAAAGCCATATGTTTCATAAAAGTACTCGACCACAGATTTCACCGTACCTCTTTCATCAACAGGAAACCTAGAACAACCACCAAACATATTCAGAGCACCAAGCTTAATTTTCAATATACATTTTTTTTTTTTTGTTAAACATTTTTTATAGCACTTACGTCAGCTCCCGTGTTGCCTGTGATGTTAAACCAGATATCCGGTACTTCCTTCGCATGTTTCCGCGATGTGTAACCTCGACTTTAACTCCTCGTAAGGCCTTTTTTATCTATTAAAACAAGTGTAAAGCAATGATATGTAACTTTGACAGCAAAGTTCATCACACAAAAACTGCATTAAATATTCAGGGCTCTTAAAAAACAGCAACAATAGATTAATAAGATATCAATTAACTTGACCTGATTCCCTAAATGGAAAACCCAACATGAGCAGCAATGCAAAACAACACAACTGCAGAAGAATAAAATACCAAATGGACTTGGGAGTCCGGTCCAAAGAATAACAATGATCAAGATAAAAGCAAGAAAGTCTAACCTTTACACGATCGGAATCAGATAAAGGCCTAGAAGTAACGTCCCGATTCAGCAGCTGGGTTACAAACTCGATTACCGGCAATGGCTCAATGAAAGCAGTCGAAGACATGTCTGCAACATTAACAAAATTGTCGCCATAACAGGAACAAACAATAATCCAAGGGCCCATAAGATACCCAGAAGAGATGAG
Organism: Carya cathayensis; assembly: GCA_011037825.1. Classification (NCBI taxonomy): domain Eukaryota; kingdom Viridiplantae; phylum Streptophyta; class Magnoliopsida; order Fagales; family Juglandaceae; genus Carya; species Carya cathayensis. Next base: position 1,035,066 of record QGSO01000178.1, read on the forward strand.
AGAGAAAATTAAATTGAATGACTATTTTTTACAAGTAAGACAAATAAATTGAAATATAACAAGATACAAACTAAAGAAAAAAATACAACAAACGCCAAGCAAAAAATGGTTCGAGACATTAAATACCAATATTCAGAGACAGTCCCATCTGAGTTGGACGAATGCTTTGATAGAAACCACGCCAACTCTCCAACCCCTCACCCAAAGACTCCCTTCTTCCCAGATCAGGGGAATAGAAGGAACGAGCCACAGGACAGTACCTAGGTCTATCACATATTCATATTAACAATCTGACTTTTCAAATGCCAATCATGTGCTATAGACGTATAAAATTCAACGATCAGATTTAGTACCTAGATGTAGGTAATTCACGCAGGACAATATCAAGAACCTGAAGTGCTTCCTGCGGTGCATCGGCTTGCCTACCCTGCAAAAAGAGTCCTAAATGGTGCAGGTCTGCACGTGCAGCAAATTTTATCACAACTTTGAATTCTCTCTCTCTCCTGCATCAAAGAAAAAAAATCATTATAAAAAATCAGAGAATACAGATATGAATGCCGTAGACGAAGAGCACACTTAGATTTGAACCTTAGGCCACCAGATCCATCATCTTCATCCATAAGAGCAATCCTAAACTCCTTTGATTGAAAAGGGAGCGGCCCAGCAGTATATAGACTCTTTCGCCCATCATAGGCAGGGAGCCTCTTTCCAAGATGTGTTTCTCTGTATAATCTCACGAGCTGTCCCATTATAGCTCTGCTGACTACACGAGATGTCACCTCAGGAGTAATAGTAACCTACCACGCATAGATCAATTGAAAGTGAAGAAATAAGGCAAAATACCACAAACGCAGAGAATCATGGTGAGATGACTCACATCATACTGGTGCAAATCTTTGTCTGGTAATTCAGCAAAGAAGTGATTAGCCTTAACTATACACTTTGTCCCAGTGCTACCCTTGCCCGGCCTCAGAGGGAACCTCATTGATTTGCTAGATGGTGGCACAGGTTGAATTGCCTGGCTGGAATCTCCTTCGATGGCGAGTTTTTCAAACTGCCGGGCCACTTGAGATGACTCGATTGGTCGGGTAGATGAACTCGCCTCAGATGACATGCGCCCAGGCGGAAGGACCCCTGGTTGATGTGGAACCTGGATTGCTTGGTGCAGTTCGGGAAGCTCGGGATCTGATGGTCTCGGTGGGGAAGGTCCTACGCCTAGGCCCCTACTCATGCCGCCACGGCCACCACCGCCAAACCATCCACGACCACCTTGCTGGGGTGGCCCTCCCCTTCCCTGGCCGTGATATTCAGGTTGCCCACCATACTGCTGCTGCGGTGGCATTCCCCGACCGCTGCGCCCCCCACCATAACCTCCACGACCTCCTTGAGGGCCCCAACCTCTACCTCCTTGGTTTCCTCCTCCATGTTGCTGCTGAGGTGGAGCACTCCGCTCAGCAGGGCGTGGTTGGTAACCCCGACCACTACCACCACCACCACCACTACCACTACTTTCCTGCTGAGACTGTGAGCTCTCACCCCCACTAGGAAGTCCGGTTTTCTTCTTCTTCCCCATGATGATGTCTGCACACAGAAAACCGTAAATACATTAGTACAGGGACTACAAACCCACAAAAACAAGACCATCTGCAACATAGATATTAACATCTTCCTCATCATCACCATATGGAGAAAAATGTACAGATACAACTAGAAAACAACCGAAAAATTAGAACCCAATAATAAAGAGGTCCCTTTTCGACCTAAACTTCACAATGGGAAAACATTTTCATGTTCAGGTTGGGACACCTAGCATCTTATAGCAAAACCAACGACGTTATTTTCATCTTTTATCCCTGGACAAATGGAGCCGACCGTCATCCCTCAAATCATGCATCAAAAGCCACCGTATTTTGATCACCAGAAGAGGGGCCAAAAATCACCAGAAAAAACACTATTGGCTACCACTAAGTAAGTTTTCCAAGTTTGTTCTGTCGAAAAAACCATAATAATAATGCAAGGGAACTATATTTCATATCGCTGGGCACAAATGATCTACTCCTAATATAAAAAAATTGAAACAAGAAAGAGCAAAGAGAGAAGATTTTATCCATAAAACATTAAAAGTAAAAACTCCTGTTATTTCAGCTGCAAAACGTGTGCAAAGTCCCGAGTAATTTACAGTTACATCCTACAAAAATGAGAAAAATAGGGGGGGGGGGGGGGAAAACAAAAAAACAGAAGCCCCAAAACCCTTCCGCTAACCCCGGAATCACACTCAACATTCCCAAAAAACACTGACCCACTTCTGTGATCCCATATCAGAGTCCGAAGAATAGACATAACATAACCCAAAGAAAAATGAACTGAAAGCCACTCATGCACAAAAGATCCAAACAAAAAACACTATGTAGGGATAAAAAGTCAGAAACCGATTTCAAAAAAGGAATGCAAGAAGGTGAGAAGCAAAACAGATCCAACTAGAACGACCTCAAAGCACCGTGAACAACACCGACTACAGTAAGAGAGAGCAGATCTACAGCAATATATCCCAGAAAAACAAATTAAGATAAAACAAAGAACAAAACTCCCCCGCCCTCCCAACCCGGAAGAAAAACAGACCAAAGCACGAGCCCTAAAAATCACAAAGAAAACGAAACGGAGACCGAAAAGGCAATGAGGAACCCTAAAACCACCATTATTACCTCAGAAACCGCTCCCGGAAAACCACTTTTTCCCCTTAAATAAACCCCTCTCTCTCTCTCTCAGAGAAAATGGAGCTAAGTGAGAGAGGAACAGAGGGAGACAGAGCTCACAACTTCAATAATATTTAAGTTTTTTTTTTTATATAAATAATGCTAAAAAAAATTAAGTAATAAGAGAATGGAATTGCATTTCCCACACACAGAGGGCCACACCCTTACCTTACAAAAAATAAAAAATAAAAGAGAGTGGGTAGGTCTTTGAAAGTGACAACTCCGCCCGTCCCTACGCCCGCTGTCTTTCAGGCGTATCATCCCCATCCCTAAACCCTGCCTCTATCTCAACAAAAATGATATTTTGCATTTACATAATTTTTTTAAAATATGAGTAAAATTAGAGTTTATATCAAAATTAATTAATTTTTTAATAATAAATTTAATATAAAAATTAATTAATTTTTAATAATAAATTTACATTTTATGACTTTATATAAGATTATTCATATCTCAATATAATATACATTGTTATGAATTGTTAAAAATAGTGAATTTATTATTAGAAAATTAATTTTTTTGTATAAATTTTATATTTTATTATTTTTTAAGATAAATATACCATTCTTATGTATTATATAACTACAAATATTAATTATTAGATATTTTAATTTTATACCTTTTGCATTTATCCTTTTTTTAAATTCATATGGTTTACTCATTTAATTATTTTCGGATTTTGTCCAAATATGAAGCTTTTAAGTGGGAAAGAGACGTATAAATTGACTCCTATTGTGTTTATTTTTTAAATAAAGAGTAATGTTGTATTTAAGTTTAGGGCATACAATTTTTGGGCATTGTTTTTTTATTTATGATGTGAATTTTAAATTTATTTACTTTTAAAAATAAATATATATATGGTACTTGCACATCTTAAAACTGTAAATATTATAATTTTATATATAGTCATAAAATATGCAAGCGCGCACTGACTTTAAAAATAGTGAATAAATAAATAACCCACATGAAAATAAAAAAATAAAAAATTTAAGAGTGAACCCCACTTTTTTTCAAATGGAATCGGGCTTACACATCTTAAAATTATATCTAGTATTACTCGTATTTAATAAATTTTATAGAATTTGCTCGAACGTTTCTATTCCACTTAAGACAATCCAGTTCAGAATTTATGTTTTAGAGTTTTTAATCTCTCGGATAATATTAAATGCTCAATATTGTCATTCATTTTGTGCGTCTTTTTCTCTCTTATTATCGCGTGTAAACTTAGGTCCCGTTTGGTTTCATAAATGGTCTCAATCAATCTCATTTCAATATCCAAACAACATTTAAACATAAATATTTTTCAATTTCAAATTTTTAGCTTTTTTCATCTAATCATTACTTGATCATTAAAACTTTTCTAAACTTTCAAACAAAACACAAAAAATAATTCAACTTTTTTAAATCTCAAAAGAATAATTATATTATTACCATGTTTTAAATTTATAATATTGTTATTATTTTAACTTTCTCTTTTATGTTTTCAAAATCTCATAAAATATCTTAACTTAAATCATTTCATTATTATTTACGAATTATCTTAATAATATTAACAAATTTCTCATCTCATCTCATCTGTATAACCAAATAAAGATTAAAAATTGAAAAAACCTTAATCTAAATCCTACTACCTTAATATTTATTTTTCTACAAACATAATAGTTTTTAAATGCATTTAACACCGAGAGCTTGATAAACAATCTGTTCTGTTAAGAGGAAGCTAGTGTTATCTACATGATCCCAATTAATAAGAGAGGTTGTAAAGATAAGTTAATCTAGAAATACAATAAAGATGGCAAGTATAATGTCAAAAGTGGCTATTATGTAGCAAAAGAATTGAGGATAAGAAGGGAAGGGGAATCATCAAAAGGAAGACAGGTAGAGAGGCTATGGAAAGTCATGTGGAAATTACAACCAAACACTTCTTATGAAGGGCAGACTCGAATGCTCATTCAACTAAGGCTGCTCTTATGCAGAAAAAGGTTGTTGAAGAATATTTATGTCCAATGTGTAAGCTTGAAAGGGAAACAGTATTACATACTCTATGGCAATGTCCTGCTATGAGTGATGTATGGGCAGAACAACAAAGTGCTTTGCAGAAGTAGTCTGTCATGGCTGGGGATTTTATGGAACTATGAGATACAATGAATCTAAAGCTGTTTCATGAAAAATTAGAAGAAGTGGCAGTAATGTTTAGAGGTATATCGCATGGGAGGAACAGATTAGCTTTTGAGAATCAGTTTGATGGACCAAAACAAATTGTCCAAGCTGCCTTACCTTCACTAAAAGAGTTTAAAGATGCTCAACAGAAGAAGGGGATGGGGAATAATGTAAATTTTCCAATTACAGAGATGATAGTATGGAGAAAACCTGAGGACGGCTGGCTTAAGGTCAATTTTGATGTTGCAATAGATTCAAAAAATCAAAAAGTAGGTGTTGGGATTATTATAAAGAATCCAAATGGAGACCAAATTGCAGCTTGTAGTGAACCTCAACATTTGTTGCCTCAACCATTATTAACAGAAGCAGTAGCCATGAGGAAAGCAATTGAGCTGTGTTTAGAGATGGGTCTCAACAAGGGGATTATAGAAGGAGATGCAAAAGTCATTGGATGCATGATGAATCCAGAAGCATGTTGGACAGCATATGAGCAAGTCATTCAAGATGTTAAAGAGAGTTTGACAGATCTACACAGCTAAAAGATCAATTTTGTAAGGAGAACGGGAAATGAGATGGCACATAGTTTAGCAAAACTGGCTTTATCGTTAGAGGAACTGCAATGTTGGGTTGATGAATTTTAACATTGCATCGTTATCTTCAAGAATCTTTGTTTATATTTTAACATCCAAACTAGAGAGACATATAGAAACCAACATTTATTTTCAACCCCTATAATAATTACTATTTTAATATTAATCGTATTTAATAAAGAATTCGAATTTTCTATAATTTCTAAAAAACGAACATGAATATGACTGATTATACCCCTATTCATTATTTATTTTAAAAGTAGTCATTATCAATTATTTTTGTTGATGTGACATATTATTTAATTATTTTGTTTGAATTATCTACATTAAAAGTCTTTTATAATTTAATGTAGATAATAACAGCCACTGGTCCGATATAGATATTGTGTTTGTTTCGTACCGGTCTATATTTTTACCTATACCAGCCGGTATTTCGGCCTTTATTTTTTTTTTCTTCAAATTGTAAGTTTATTTTTTGACCATAAATTCAGACCAGACTATTTATAATTTATATATATATGTATTCATATATAGACTATTATTTTAAAATATAATTTATATATATAATTTATTCATGTATCGACTATTTTGAAACGGTACCGGTATTGAAATATTTTATTCCAGTGATTTGATCGGTACGTCTTCCAGTACGGTATTCAAAACATTGATTAAAAGTCATTTAAAATTTACTATATATCAAGTATGATTAATAATAATAAATTTGAGGATGAAAATTATCGCTTCTACATTTATTTACTCATTTTAAAAACCTATTTAGTTAGATTTATTTAAAAAATAATTTAATTCTTTATTTTAAATGTTGTTGTCATCAATTATTTTTATTGATGTTACATTTTTTTTTTAATTTTATATATTACTTATCTAAATTAGTGTTATTTAAAATATATTATGTATAAGCAATGATCAATTATATTAAAATCAAAATTGAAAGTTAATATTTATTTATTTAAAAAAAAGGTTTATTAGTATATCCCATCCCTACTTTCTTCGGGTAATCTGTGGAGGTGTTGTGAGAAGGTCCCACTCCCATTTCGTTCGAACTTCTCGAGCTTCCAAGGGATGCTGACGTGGACACAGCATGCATTTTCAGTGGCTCTTCAGATGACGTGACGATGACACGGTGTCCTTGAGTTAGTGGATAGCGTACGGTAGGGCATTAAATCCATTAATTAATAAAAATTAATATTATAAAGTGACATAAATGATTTATTAAAATTATTTTTATTATAAAATAAATTTAACGAATTATATAAAATTATATTAATTTATAAAATTATTTTTATATAATCGTCTGGTTATGTCTAATAGCGCCCACTAATTGCACCGCTACTTTCCAGTACTCGCATTTCGTGTGGGTGTGTGCGATACTCGCTACGTATGGCCGCCATCTGTATGTACTAAGCGGTTCCTTTCCGACAAAAGTACGATCATACCCAAATTACGAAAGGACCCTTGTACGGCTCGCTTATGTCCAAAGTTGCAGAGCGAGTCTGCGATTTCGATAACAGGGTCCTTTTTATGAAATCGCTAAGATCTGACCGTTGCTTTTCCCTGGCCCCCACTTTTTAACTGTTTTTGTCTTAATTGAACTGTTTAGGACCTCAGGTGGAAGATACCCTAATTCCAACCACTAGCTTTCTCCACCCGAGCACAAAGTAGGTTATAAATAAAATTATAAAATTACAAGCAAGAATAATTTTTTTAAGCATAATTTAAAATATTGAAGAAGAGTAATAATATGAAAAATTTTAAAAAAAATTACTATTATTATTATTAGATTTTCCTTCAAAAAATAATTTTTATAAAAAAATCTTCTTAAAACTTTAAATGGAACTATATTTTTTGATAATTTTGAAAGTTATGTTCCGTTTAATTATATATATGAGATGAGGTAAAGTTTAAAATTATATAAAATATTGTTACAATATAATTTTTTAATATTATTTTATTTTTGATATTTTAAAAGGTTGAATTATTTATTATATTTTATGTAAATATTTAAAAAAATTGTACTGATTAGATTAAATAAAATGAGATTATTTAGTAACCAAATGAGTTCTCACTATCAAAATTGATAACTTGAGGGTGGTTGCAAGGATAATTTTATTATTATTGTTGGTTTTTTTATATCAACCAACCCCAAAAAAAATAAAAGTTCGAAAATGTAGGAGGAACATTTAACTTGTTGGTAAAAGGAAGAGCACAAAAAAACATTGTCTTCTTGTCCTCTTTCAAGTGATTTCAATTGGGGCACAGCTAATAACCAATCAAGACTATAGTTATTTCTNAAAAAATAAATTATTATTATTATTATATTTTCCTTCAAAAAATAATTTTTATAAAAAAATCTTCTTAAAACTTAAATAGAACTATATTTTTTGATAGTTTTTAAAGTTATATTTCGTTTGATTATATATATGAGATGAGATAAAGTTTAAAGTTATATAAAATATTGTTATAATATAATTTTTTTAATATTATTTTATTTTGATATTTCAAAAAGTTAAATTATTTATTATATTCTATGTAAAAATTTTAAAAAATTATACTGATTAGATTAAATAAAATGAAATTATTTGATAACCGAACGAGTTCTCACTATCGAAATTGATAACTTGAGGGTGGTTGCAAGGATAATTTTATTATTATTGTTGGTTTTTTTATATCAACCAACCCCAAAAAAAATAAAAGTTCGAAAATGTAGGAGGAACATTTAACTTGTTGGTAAAAGGAAGAGCACAAAAAAACATTGTCTTCTTGTCCTCTTTCAAGTGATTTCAATTGGGGCACAGCTAATAACCAATCAAGACTATAGTTATTTCTTCGATTCCCTATTACTCAATTTTGTCAAACAATCTTCCCAACATGAAACCTTGACAGAATTCCTTGACCATACCAATAAAACATGAACAAGCACTCTTTACTATTAATTATACCCAACTAAACCCTATTACCTCCGAACAAAAACAACTTCATCCTACCTGTGAATCCATTGCTAACACAAATCAAAACTTAAAAATATGATACTCTTCTTCATATCGACACCTCTATTTCATCTATCTCTTATTACATTGACAGAAACTCCTACTTGTGAGTCACCCAGTTATGATCGCTATTGTCCCGATTCTCTCAACACAACCTCTTCCTTGTAGATGAGGGAGAGTACACTCGCAACCATTTTTTCCACAAGGCATAATCTATGATTAAGAGATTCAAAAACTGGACCAAAACATTCTATTATTGTTGACAACACAGTCAAAAACATTTTCGTTATTTTTGAATAATTAGTAACAGTTGAGTTTGTTGTTGTTATTGTCATTGTTGTTGACTTCTTTTTTCTCAATTATTATGTTGCTAGTTGATGGGCATGTTTGTATGGTCGGGTTAATGTCATGTTAACTATGTCTACATGGGTTGGGCACATTCTAGTTATCTAATACCTTGTTTGATTTCATCTACACTTAAAAATAACATTAGAGGAGGAATGCCTTAAAAGATAATACGCTTTGGAGAATTTTATTTTATTTTAAAATAAAATTGAGTTTTACCAAAAAGAACAAAGGCCATGGTGTGAGCCAAACCCCAAGCACGAAAGTGGTAGGTCGGCCCCCACTACCTAAGCCTCTACGTACTACGCCATCTGTATTAAGGCCATAACAATACCAGCTTTTCTTCTCTTTTTGGTTCATGGGAAATCGCACCAACCGCAGACTCCACCACTCTCTTTTGTGTCCACGCAGCTCGCTCGAATCAGCCACTAGGCAGTAGGCACTAGCCATTTACTATTCAGGATCCTAATTTTACTTTTCATAAAATTAATATTTAAATTTTAAGACTGAGAAATTATTTATAAATCTTAATACATAAATCTTGCATAAATCATTATAAAAATATATCTCATTTTAAAAAATTATAAAAAAAATTATTCTTTATTAATAAAATTCACTTACTTTTTTAAATAAGAGACTTATTTATTTAGAAATTATACTTAGCATTAATTCGTTATTTCAATCAAATTTTTCTTTAAAAATTTAATGGAAGAATTGCCACGTCACCTTCGATTAGCTACCGTGGGGTATTGATATTTGCCACGTGTTTGTCAATAAAAAATAACACAGCTTTATGTTAGGTTTTTTAAAGAGAGATTAAGGGTTTATTTGAAAATAGATTTTATTTCAAAATTTTTATCACATATCATTTTATTTCTTTTTTAACATAATTTAAGTACAATTTTTTTAAATTAATTAGTATAGCTTTTACAAACTTCTAAATAAAAAATAATTCAACTTTTTTAAATCTTCAAATAAAAATAATATTATAAAATTATATTCTAACAATATTTTAACTTTATAATATTTTTTTATTCAATTTTTTTCTCTTTTTTTTTTCAAAACACAAAAAATATTCAACTCAAATTATTTTACTACTATTAACAAAATTCCTATCTCATCTCATTCTCCAAACGAGCCCTAAATGTATCTAATTACCAAGTTTTAAAAGTTCGAGTGTTAGTTTTATAAATAATTAAAAACTAATGGCTTGATTTATAAAAAACATAAAAACTTCAAATACTGTATTTGCAATTGACATTTCCAAACATCAAATTTGTACTCCAAATCTAATTTTTTTTTATATATATTTTTTAGTTCATGGCTTTTTTTTTGTAATTATTGTAATTGTTCTTATATATCCTTCTTATCAAGAGTACGAGGCTGTTTTTTTCTTTTTAATCTAAATAATAATAATGATGATGATGAACATAATTATGAATTTCTTAGCCTGCAACCCAAGTTAACAGGATCCAAAGGTAAAAATTTATTTGGTGATACAAAATGATTCGTTAGTTGTGTGGTTCATAATATTGACAACTGTGGAATTGATTAAGATCTATATTCTTGAAAATGTGATCACAGAGATTCAAGAGCCCATGAAGACTTTCCACCACTGCAGCATTCAGCATTTTATTCTTAAGTTAATATATAGAATACACTATTTACATTACTTTAAATGGTAAAATTATCAAATTATATTATGCAACAGCACTCTTAATAGAATATGCATATACAAATAAAAAGAGTCACTTTTAACTATTACGGACCAAAAGTTGGCTGCAATGGATTATTCAAAGTTAAAAAGTTTGACTTTTGGCTACAGTATTTGAAAAAGTAATGCCAAATTTGATGTGAACTGTTTAATGACCAAATGTTTAGTTTATTTATTTTTCAGTAACACTCTCTCTCTTCTCTCAACATTTTCTCAGAAAACTGTAATTTTCTTTGGATTTTACTGCAGCAATTAATATTAACAAGCGTTATTAGCATTATACCGAATTTATTCTTTGGTGTTTATATTGAATTTTAGATAAGTTTAATTAGACATTTGTGGTTATTAATATTAAATGACCATTAAAAATATTATTTTTAACTAATAATCTAATTAGAATATAATTACTAATTAACATATAATTAGTATAATGGTAAGATATGATAAAAATAAATCTATTAAAAAATATATTAAATTAATATTATTTTATTATTATATAAAGAATAAATAGATAATTCAATGTGGAGACTTGTGTAAATAGAATAGTCAAAAATTAAATTAATCTCATATTTATCAAAAGTGTCTTTTAACTTTAGCTAATTCACTAAGGATGTTCTAAGCAATTTATCCGGTATATACTGTGCACCGGCTTGAAAATATATTTTTCATATTTAATTTTCTATTTAAAAAAAAATTTAAAAGCTTTTCATTTAAAATAACGTTTTTTTAAAAAATAAATAAAATATTAAATGTAAGAAGTTAGGAAAGATTGGTTCTGTTCCGCAACAGCTCCCCCCACCCACCGTGGAACGGTGGGTGGAGGTACGTTGCTCGATCTCTAGAGTGGATGGAGCTGTACGGAAGGCGTAGGGTGGGGTCTCATCCACTCTCATCATTGCTACCCGTTCATTCCTTCTTGGTGGCATGAATGGTCCACCTATTATTGCCTTTTTTATCCATTCAATTATTTATTATTTTTAAAATTTTAAAATGCACTAATTATGTTTTTTTCTTTATTATTTTTTTCTAGTAGTCTAATCAAAAAGAAAATTCTTATTCATTATTCTTACATCACACATAATTTTATTTTTATTTTTATTTTTTCTCTTGCCTATAATATGTGGATGATGAGTAAAAAACTTAATTAATTTAAAAATAAAAAATAAATAATTATGATGTATTATATGTGAAAAATCAAAATGATAAATAGCAAAACACAATCATAAAATATGTATTGAAAGATATACATGTCGAATTGGCATAAATGATAATGGGTTAAGATCCCTAATGGATTACTTATGGGAAAAACAAATCAAAAGTAAGGAAAAGTTTCAAACTTTATGAGTGGGTTAATTGCAAAATTTTTACCAGCATTTTCACCTTCTAAAAAATTGAAGTCTAGATCTTCAACTTTTGCACCACTGATTAATCAACTTCAAAAAATACTTGTTATTAGGTATTTTCATTAAAACAAATAGAAGATCGTGGTGTCAGTCTTTGATTGACTGATCGATTTAGAAGTTAGATTCAATTAAGATCAATTCAATTTAATCTAATTTTAAGTTGAGTTCAATACCCAAACACAAAACTTTCAAATTACTAAACTCATATCAACTCAAAACCTCTTTACATGTGGGATTTACAATTTTTTTCAACTCAACACTTATTTACACGTGCGATCCATAATTTTTTTCAATTTCGCATAAATGCATCTAAATTTATCTTAACATCTAAACTCATTTTAGGTAAGTTTCACAAAACTCATTTCAATATCTCAACTCACTATTATTCATAAAAAACATAACTCAGCTCAATATCCAAATGGGACCTAAAATGGCATATTGATACCACATTTTTAGCTAATAAAAAAATTGATATGTGATCTTAATATGCCACATAGCAACCTTCTAATAGTTTGTAATAAGAGATTAGTGCATGTATTTAATTGTGAATTTAATTCAGATATTAATTTTATAAAAATTAAAAAACATAAAATTACATGCAAGTACTTATTTGACAAGCAATTATATTCCATAACATGACTACAAGAAAGACCTGTATTGGAGGCTATGATTTGATTTTTAAATTTTGGATTTTTTTTTAATTATAATTTTGGGTGAACATCACACTAGTTATGTTATAAGATACATAAAACTAAATGTGCTACAAATAATGTTACAAGTAGAGACACAAAATGAAACATTTCCACTTATATCTACTCAATATCATAAGTAAGATCAAGTATGGCTAGCTGATGAGCTACCTCGTTTACTTTTCTATATGTAAACTAAACTCTCCAATTTGGTCTTCTTATTAGTTGTCTTCTGCTATCATCAATTGAACTCATTTGGTTACACAGTTAAGATGAGGATATATGTTTTATTGAAAGTTAAATAAAACATTGTTATAATATAATTTTCTTTTAGAATATGAAAATTTTGAATTGTTTATTATATTTTATATGAGAATTTAAAAAAATTATATTGATGAGATGAGATAGCTTGATAGTTGTTATCCAAACAAGGCCCTATCTATGCCATGTTCAACTCTCTTCTCTAGAATGATGAGCATTTTTTTAAAACTTATAAAAGTAATATTGTTTTATAGAAATACTCTCAGTTTAAAATATGGTTGTATAAATGAATGTAAAAGGGTTGTATGTGTATGGTTACTATATTTATATTATACCATTGCAACAAGGCTTAGGCTTACGATAATTCAGTAATTAATTTTAATATAAATTTTGATCTAGATCCAATTTTTTAAAACTAAATTAGTTAGATAAAAGATATATATATATATATAGTGAGAGGATATAGTCGAAAATTTGTGATACATCATGCCATCCACCATTACTTACCCCCACGCAACTACAATGTCTTTTGATCACAGCATGGTGGTGGACATTATGATCACCATGTCCAAAATGTGAGGAGAGAACTATCTCAATCTTTAAGAAGAACACGAAACTATCATACAAATCAATATTTAACATTATCTTTTAGCATTTGTAAGATGTGTTTGAGTGTATTGGAGATTATAGAGACAGAAATGCTAGAGCGACACGTGGGGATTCCGACAAAAACAAAAAAAAAAAAAAAATCGCACTATCGGGATCCCCCCATGTGTGCTGTAGATTCACTCTTATGAAGATGGCAGAAGAAATAGAAGAGAATATAAGCAAAATATATACATTCCAAAATCTGAAGAACAAAGAAAGAAAAATATTTTTTGCATTATCAAATTATTAGGGTTTTGCTCTCTGCACTCTACACTATGAAAACTAACACATTATACATTTAAGAGAATTGCTATTAATCACAAAAAAATTACAGAAAAATGAATCTTACAAACTAACGTAATTTTATGTGATCTGTTAGATTCATTTTACAATAAAAGTAACTTCACAATCTAACAAACTACATCAAGTCATATCAATTTATAAAATTATTTTTATATAATTCATTTGTGGCTAGTGTATTTCGTTACATTTAAACTTGAAACTAACAAATTAACATGTTGAGAGTGAATAGAGTAACCCAAATATTCCACAATCAGACAACAAAAANACCTTATTCACCATCGTTTACATCGATGACGTACTTGTTTTCTCCAAATTTATTGATGAACACTGGAAACATCTTGAAACGTTTCTTGCGGTCATCAAAAGAAATGGACTTGTTTTATCTGCTTCGAAAATGAAATTATTCCAAACCAAGATCAGATTCCTTGGTTTCGACATCTTCGAAGGTAAAATCAAACCTATCCAGCGAGCTATTGAGTTTGCTGACAAATTTCCAGATGTTATTCTAGATAAGAATCAATTACAGAGATTCCTTGGTTCTTTGAATTACATCTCTGACTTCTATCAGGATATGAGAAAACAGTGTCGCCCTCTATTTGCGAGACTAAAAACTAATCCTGCTCCGTGGACTGACGTTCACACCAAGCTTATCCAGAAAATCAAGACACATGTCAAAACTCTTCCGTGTCTTGAAATTCTTGTTTTAAATAGCTTCAAGATTGTCCAAACTGACGTCAGTGACACAGGCTATGGCGGCATCTTGAAACAAGTTATCTCTCCAGGTTCTCCAGAGCAAATTGTTCGTTTCCACTCTGGCACTTGGAATCATGCACAGCATAACTACAGCACTGTTAAAAAAGAAATACTTTCTGTTGTATTATGTATTTCTAAATTTCAGTCTGATTTATTAAATCAAAAATTCCTTTTGCGGGTTGACTGTAAATCAGCAAAGGAAATTTTAAAAAAGGATGTTGAAAACATTGCATCAAAACAGATTTTTGCACGCTGGCAAGCTGTTTTAAGTGTTTTCGATTTTGATATTGAATATATTAAAGGATTATATATATATAGTGAGAGGATATAGTCGAAAATTTGTGATACATCATGCCATCCACCATTACTTACCCCCACGCAACTACAATGTCTTTTGATCACAGCATGGTGGTGGACATTATGATCACCATGTCCAAAATGTGAGGAGAGAACTATCTCAATCTTTAAGAAAACACGAAACTATCATACAAATCAATATTTAACATTATCTTTTAGCATTTGTAAGAAGTGTTTGAGTGTATTGGAGATTATAAAGACAGAAATGCTAGAGCGACACGTGGGGATTCCGACAAAGACAAAAAAAATAAAAATCGCACTATCGGGATCCCCCCATGTGTGCTGTAGATTCACTCTTATGAAGATGGCAGAAGAAATAGAAGAGAATATAAACAAAATATATACATTCCAAAATCTAAAGAACAAAGAAAGAAAAATATTTTTTGCATTATCAAATTATTAGGGTTTTGCTCTCTGCACTCTACACTATGAAAACTAACACATTATACATTTAAGAGAATTGCTATTAATCACAAAAAAATTACAGAAAAATGAATCTTACAAACTAACGTAATTTTATGTGATCTGTTAGATTCATTTTACAATAAAAGTAACTTCACAATCTAACAAACTACATCAAGTCATATCAATTTATAAAATTATTTTTATATAATTCATTTGTGGCTAGTGTATTTCGTTACATTTAAACTTGAAACTAACAAATTAACATGTTGAGAGTGAATAGAGTAACCCAAATATTCCACAATCAGACAACAAAAAAAAAAGAGTTATTCTATTAAGCAATATTATACCACACATCTGCTAAGGAGAAACAAATAATAATAATTACAGGTATATTATGTAAGACTACTGAATATATTTTAAAAAAAAAAATAACACAAAAGATTCCGCACACCTACCAAAAAAAATATAGAATCATATGAAGAATACCATAAGAAAATACTATGAGATCAATTGATCTCCTATATAAAATTTCCTATATGCAAGCAAATTGCAAGTAATTAAAGTGACTCCATGAGAACTAATCTTTGATACAATTGGCCATTCTCTTTTATATAAATATATGATATAAAAATGATCAGCATGTGCAATAGGTATCCCATTGTGCACGGAAAGAGTTCATGTGATCAATGCCTCGTGGAGTTTTAAAAGAATTACTCATCCAATAAGCAATGATTAATTATAATGTACCTATATTATTATGCAATTCTGTCACTTTTCCCTTGGCCATAATTCCTGTATTTATTTCATCTTTACAACCACATCAACATAAGTTGAAGAGTTAGGTCTCTCTCTCTCTCTCTCTCTCTCTCTCTCTAAGTATAGATATATATGGCATATTGATCTTGTTGAACCCAAGGTTTCAAGTTTCATGTGATTATAAATCTACACATGGATTTTGATAATAACAAATGAATTTAAAGAATAATGGAGTTTCAAGCTCAAGTCATCTACACAATGGAGTGAAGCACATCAAAGAACCAAGCATGAGCAAGAAGGAAACAAGTTCACATTAAAATCATAGAGTAATGTTGTAAATTTCTTAAAATTCGAAATTAGGATTAAGGCTCAAAAATTAATATTTTATCATAAAGCATTAAAATACATTTTTCACATGTGCATGAATATTTTTGAAAATTTTGAAAAATAATTGATTGTCATCTTTCACATGTGCATGTCATGATTAAATGTTTGAATTTTGAAAATATTAAAGATGATTGATTGTCATTTTTCACATATGCATGTTTTATTTGAATATTTTCAAAAGTGATTGATGCTTTTCTTGACTTATGCAAAAGGAAGATACCTTTGTTTGAATATTTTGAAAAGTAAAGTGTGCCCCTTTTGTCATATGCAAAAAGTAAAAGATTAGGTTTGAAATTTTTGAAAAGCAAAGTGTGCTCCTTTTGTCACATGCAAAAAGTAAAAGATTAGGTTTGATTTTTTTTGAAAAGCAAAGTGTGCTCCTTTTGTCATATGCAAAAAGTAAAAAGATTAGGTTTGAATTTTTGAAAAATGAATGATGATGTCTTTGACATATGAATCTTTTTAAATTTGAATAAAACGACTCAGAACATTCTGAACCATCTGATAAGGATGTCTGTGTGCTTCGCCATTCTGTCCCACAGAAATGGTTTTGTTTGGTAGAGATTATTGTTGCTCGTAGTTTCAAATTCTCTGCTATTGCCTTAATTGATTCAGGTGCTGACTTGAACTGTATCCGCGAAGGATTAGTTCCTACCCAGTACTTTGAAAAGTCCGGAGAGAATTTATTCTCGGCGAACGGATCTAAGATGAAGATTCGTTATGAGCTAAATGATGCTCATGTTTGCCAGGACAATATCTGCTTTAAAATTCCATCTGTTTTAGTCAAAGACATTTCCTATGATGTAATTTTGGGGATGCCTTTCTTAAACATGATTTATCCTTTTTTGTCTGAACATGACGGGATCACCACTGACCCCTTTGGACAGAAAGTCAAATTTAAATTTGCATCTAAGTTTGAACGTGATTGTCATAGAAAATCTTTAACGTTGATTTCTCAAAAAAGAAAACATCTTGATTTTCTAAAACAAGAAATTCGTTTTAAACGCATATCTGAAAATCTTAAAGATCCTTTGCTTCAAGCAAAGATTGCGGATTTTCAAAAGGTTTTGATTTCTTCTGTTTGTTCAAACCTTCCTACTGCATTCTGGCATAGGAAGAAACATGAAGTTTCTTTGCCTTATATTAAAGGTTTTTCTGAAACCAAAATACCCACCAAGGCGCGACCCATTCAAATGAATAGGGAAACCCTTGAGTTTTGCAAAAAAGAGATTGAGGATCTTCTTGCTAAAAATATCATTAGGCATAGCAAGTCACCTTGGTCGTGTGCTGCGTTTTATGTCCAGAAAAAAGCTGAGATTGAGCGAGGGACACCCCGTCTGGTCATAAACTATAAACCATTGAATGAGGTCTTAGAATGGATTAGGTATCCTATTCCCAATAAACAAGACTTAATTCAACGTTTAGAAGGTGCAGTCGTGTTCTCTAAGTTTGACCTTAAGTCTGGATTTTGGCAGATCCAAATTAGGAAGTCAGACAGATACAAGACTGGTTTCACCACCCCTCTGGGTCACTACGAGTGGAATGTTATGCCATTTGGGCTGAAGAACGCTCCTAGTGAATTCCAAAATATCATGAATGACATCTTTTCATCATTCACCTTATTCACCATCGTTTACATCGATGACGTACTTGTTTTCTCCAAATCTATTGATGAACACTGGAAACATCTTGAAACATTTCTTGCGGTCATCAAAAGAAATGGACTTGTTTTATCTGCTTCGAAAATGAAATTATTCCAAACCAAGATCAGATTCCTTGGTTTCGACATCTTCGAAGGTAAAATCAAACCTATCCAGCGAGCTATTGAGTTTGCTGACAAATTTCCAGATGTTATTCTAGATAAGAATCAATTACAGAGATTCCTTGGTTCTTTGAATTACATCTCTGACTTCTATCAGGATATGAGAAAACAGTGTCGCCCTCTATTCGCGAGACTGAAAACTAATCCTGCTCCGTGGACTGANTGAAGTCTCATATGCCTATAAATAGATCATTTGAGAGCTTCACATTCACAACACCAAGAGCATACAACTCTCATTCAAAGCTTTCATTCTCTCTTCTCTAAGCATTGAGCCTTAACCCTTGTTCATTTTGAGAGATATAGGTTGTGCTGTATTGTTCTTATTTCACTCATTGAGGAGTGTTTTCTGATATCCTACCCACTATCAATTTTTGTATCAGTAAAAGGGTGTGTACAACCCTTGTGCGTGTAGAAAGTGTTCTACACAGGGAATCGTTGAATCACCACGTGTAAGGTGATTGCAAGTGTAGAGGGTGTTCTACACGGATCCTTTGTAGCGGTGTTGTTCAAATGTGTAATAGGTTTCTATCTCCACCTGAAGGAGATTGAATAGTGAATTCGGGGATCCTCAAGGGGTAGCTTGAGGCGAGGACGTAGGCAGTGGGGCCGAACCTCGTTAACATACTGAGTTTGCTTCTCTCTTACCCTTACTCTTTATATTTATTGTTTTCATATTTTGTTTATATTTTATATTGTATATTTGATTTATAATTGTTATTATTTTTTTAAATACAACTCAATTCACCCCCCTCTTGTGTTAGTCATCTGGGCAACAATTGGTATCAGAGCTAGTTGACCTGTACTGTTCATACAGGCAGATCACTCATGGGAACTCTCGCTTGTGACTGTGTCACCGAAGCAAGACTCTCCGACCATGGGTGACGGTGCACCGGTAGAGACGGTGGCCGGCTAGTCTGGTAGGTACAATTGTTAGGTGACATAGGTGCGGCCTATGATCAGTAACAATTGGTATCAGAGCTAAAGCTCTATTATAAGATTAATTATCTTTTGAGTTAAGATCTTATGGCTAACATTGCAGCTTCATTTGGTGAAGGTCAATCTAGCAGTCGGCCTCCACTCTTTTGTGGAGACAATTACTCATTCTGGAAAGTTAGAATGAGAATATTTCTTCAGGCTCAAGGTCGAGAAATCTGGAAATGCATTGTAAATGGACCTTATATTCCAACAAAAGTGGTTGACGGAGTAAAGGTCAAAAAGGAAGAAGAAGAGTTTAATCGTGAAGACGATAGACTTTATACTTTGAATTTAACTGCTATGAATTTATTATATAATGCTCTCAATGGTAATGAGTTTAATAGAGTAATGACTTGTGCTACGGCAAAAGAAATTTGGGATAACTTGGAAGTTACTTATGAAGGAACTTCTCAAGTTAAGGAATCAAAAATTTATATTCTTACTCATGAATATGAAATGTTTAAGATGAATGATGATGAATCTATTTCTAGTATGCACACTCGTTTTACTAACATCATAAACAGCTTGACAGCTCTTGGCAAAGTTTATTCCAAAGTGGAAATGGTAAGAAAAATTCTCAACTCTCTACCAAAACGTTGGGAATCAAAAGTGACAGCGATTCTTGAAGCTAGAGACCTCAAGAAGCTCGAAGTGAATGAACTCATCGGGTCACTTATCACCCATGAGTACACATTGAAAAGAGGAGAAGAAGAAGGAAAGCCAAAGAAGAGCTTGGCGCTTAAAGCTGTTCCTCATGAAAGTGAAAGTGATGAAGATGAGGAAAATGACGACAAAGATGAAGAAGTTGCGATGATAACAAGAAGAATTCAGAGTTCTTAAAGAAAAATAAAACTCCTCCGAGGAAATCCTTCAAAAAGTTCTTCCAAGAAAGATTCAGGTAAAAATGACACTTTAATTTGTTATAAATGCAATAAGCCTGGTCATATCAAGCCAGATTGTCCTCTGCTAAAGAAAGATCGAAACAAAGGCAAGAAAGCAATGAAAGCTACATGGGATGATGATTCAAGTAGCTCAGATAGTGAAGCAAGCAATGAAGAATCAGCAAATCTCTGTCTTATGGCTAAAGATGACATTGAGGTAACAAATTTTGATAATATTGAAAATCCTTCATATGAAAGAATTGCAAAATGTTTTAGAAGAGGTATATGAGGAATTTGAAAAATTGGGTATCAAATATACTGCTTTGAAAAAGAAAAATTCTTCTTTAACAAACGAAATTGATATTTTAAGAAAAGAAAATATTGTTTTGAAAGATGAAAATCTTGAGTTGAAGAAAAAGAAAACTGATTTAGAAAATATTGTTGAAAACTTTACGAATGGAAAAAGAAATTTTGAAAAACTTCTTGGTAGTCAAAAATGTGTTTTTGATAAAGCAGGCTTGGGATATATGTCAAAACAAAAATACAAACCTTATAAAAACTTCTTTGATAATCCTTCTACATCAAAGTCCAATATTCAAAATTCTTTTCATAATAAGTTTGTCAAAAAAGGATACTATTATAATCACTCAAGTTCTTCATATATGCCACATGCCATTTGCAATTTTTGTAATAGAAATGGTCATAATTATCATTCTTGTCCTATTAGAAGAAAGCATACAATGACTATTAGGGCCATATGGGTACCTAAATATCTTGTTTCTTCTAATACTAATAAATAAAGGACCCAAAGAACTTGGGTACCAAGAAAATTCATTTTAATTGTTTTTATAGGTATGCATGAAGTTCTCTATAAGTAAAAACAAAATGGATTTTTAGAAATAAGAAAGATGAGTCCAGAGTCATTACTAGAAATAAGGTTCGACTTGTAGCCCAAGGTTTCAATCAAGAAGAAGGAATTGATTATGATGAGACATATGCACTAGTCGCAAGATTAGAAGCTATTCAAATGTTACTTACATATGCTTGTTATAAAGATTTCAAACTTTTTCAAATGGATGTTAAAAGTTCTTTCTTAAACGGTTTTATAGATGAAGAGATATATGTTGAGCAACCTCCAGGTTTTGAAAATCATATTTCTCCAAATCATGTTTTCAAACTCACAAAAGTACTATATGGACTCAAACAAGCTCCTAGAGCGTGGTACGAGAGACTCAGTGGTTTCTTGATTAAAAAGGTTTTTCAAGAGGAAAAATCGACACAACTCTTTTCATTAAATACGAAAATGATGATATTCTTTTGATTCAGATTTATGTTGATGATATAATATTCGGTGCTACTAATGAAAATATGTGTCAAGTTTTTGCTAAGACTATGCAGGAATAATTTGAAATGAGTATGATGGGAGAACTTACATTCTTTCTCGGATTGCAAATTAAGCAAGCAAAAAGTGGGACATTCATAAATCAATCAAAATATATTAAGGAATTGCTGAAGAAGTTTGGGATGGAAGGTGCTAAGGAAACTGGAACACCAATGAGTCCATCTACTAAATTTGATAAAGATGAATCCGGTAAGCCAGTTGACTCGAAGATATATTGAGGTATGATTGCTAACTTATTATATTTGACAGCCAGTAGACCAGATATTATGTTCAGTGTGTGCTTATGTGTACGCTTTCAATCATCTCCAAAAGAACCTCATTTAATTGCAGTTAAGCGCATTCTTAGATATCTTAGTGGTACAATTAACCTAGGGTTATGGTACCCTAAACACACATCTTTCGATCTAATCAGCTACACAGATGCAGATTATGCTGGTTGTAAAATAGATCGAAAAAGTACTAGTGGAGCATGCCATTTCTTAGGTCATGCACTAGTTTCTTGGTTTAGTAAAAAAACAAAATTCTGTTGCACTATTTACTGCTGAGGCAGAATATGTTGCTGCGGGTAGTTGTTGTGCTCAAGTTCTTTACATGAAGCAACAACTTGAAGATTTTAAACTCATGTATAATCACATTCCAATCAAATGTGATAATACAAGTGCTATAAATCTTTCAAAGAACCCAATACAACATTCTAGAACTAAACATATTGAAATAAGATATCATTTTCTTCGAGATCATGTGCAGAAAGGCAATATAGTACTAGAGTTCACAAACACACACGATCAGTTAGCAGATATATTCACAAAACCTTTACCAGAAGATAGATTATGTATGATTAGAAGAGAAATAGGTATGATGCATATTATGAATATCTCTTAAAAGATAGATCAGAGTTCATAAAAATAGAGAGATATTTTTAAATACTTTTACATAAACTTGAGGTTCTTAGCCTCATGTTTGAGACGCTCATTCTCTTCATACAATATCATGTCATCCCTATCCATGGGAACTGGCAAGCGGAATGAAGAATCCAATAGAGATTTCAACTTTTTATTCTTCTGCCGAAGGATTCCTTCCCTTGTGTGAGACTCTTGAACAATTCGTTGAAGTACAACAATTTGTTCCTTAAGCTTTTCAACCTCATGGTTTTTGGCTTGAATCCGCTGGGAAAAAGCAACAATAGAGGATGAGTAGCGAGTCCCGAGACTCACCAAGTCGTAGATAGCATCGGAGTCTGACTTATTAGTCAAACTATTATTTTCTTGCTGCAACATGGCACCAATGGCAGCTGCAGAAAGGACAGGAGGTTGAGATGTAGAATACCTCATGGATGGATCTAGAGGAATGTTAGAAGAATGAGCCATTGAGAAAGGAATTGAAAACTTAAAGCGAGAATGTTGAAGGAATGCAGATGAGTTATAAAGATGAGAATAAGATTTGATGCAAATCGGATGAACTTTGAGACTGATTTTATAGAGATAGCATAAAGAATAAGACAAACCATTATCTCTTCAAATCTTATTTAGTCAAAAGAAATACAAGATATGCTGGACACACATTGTCAAAAGTTTTCTTACTAAGCCAGCGAGATTAACAGTAGGTTGTCCCTATTTTTCTAGTAAACGGTGAATCTCTGCTGTTATCTGCCGATGTTGACCTTGTATCTGAACCCTTTCTCGTTCCAGCTCCTCTATTCGTGGTTGCAGATCATGAGCATACCAATCTGCAAATTTTTTCAACTCTTTATTTTCTTGCTTCAGCCTTTTATTCTCTCTATCCTTATTAGCAAGTTTCTGTCGTAACTCAGATATTTGGAAAACTAATCCTGCTCCGTGGACTGACGTTCACACCAAGCTTATCCAGAAAATCAAGACACATGTCAAAACTCTTCCGTGTCTTGGAATTCCTGTTTTAAATAGCTTCAAGATTGTCCAAACTGACGCCAGTGACACAGGCTATGGCGGCATCTTGAAACAAGTTATCTCTCCAGGTTCTCCAGAGCAAATTGTTCGTTTCCACTCTGGCACTTGGAATCATGCACAGCATAACTACAGCACTGTTAAAAAAGAAATACTTTCTGTTGTATTATGTATTTCTAAATTTCAGTCTGATTTATTAAATCAAAAATTCCTTTTGCGGGTTGACTGTAAATCAGCAAAGGAAATTTTAAAAAAGGATGTTGAAAACATTGCATCAAAACAGATTTTTGCACGCTGGCAAGCTGTTTTAAGTGTTTTCGATTTTGATATTGAATATATTAAAGGATTATATATATATAGTGAGAGGATATAGTCGAAAATTTGTGATACATCATGCCATCCACCATTACTTACCCCCACGCAACTACAATGTCTTTTGATCACAGCATGGTGGTGGACATTATGATCACCATGTCCAAAATGTGAGGAGAGAACTATCTCAATCTTTAAGAAAACACGAAACTATCATACAAATCAATATTTAACATTATCTTTTAGCATTTGTAAGAAGTGTTTGAGTGTATTGGAGATTATAAAGACAGAAATGCTAGAGCGACACGTGGGGATTCCGACAAAGACAAAAAAAATAAAAATCGCACTATCGGGATCCCCCCATGTGTGCTGTAGATTCACTCTTATGAAGATGGCAGAAGAAATAGAAGAGAATATAAACAAAATATATACATTCCAAAATCTAAAGAACAAAGAAAGAAAAATATTTTTTGCATTATCAAATTATTAGGGTTTTGCTCTCTGCACTCTACACTATGAAAACTAACACATTATACATTTAAGAGAATTGCTATTAATCGCAAAAAAATTACAGAAAAATGAATCTTACAGACTAACGTAATTTTATGTGATCCGTTAGATTCATTTTACAATAAAAGTAACTTCACAATCTAACAAACTACATCAAATCACACCAGTTTGCAAGATTATTTTTACATAATCTATTTGTGGTTAGTGTATTTCCTTACATTTAAACTTGAAACTACCAAATTAACAAGTTGTACCAACGATCTATTTTTGTTGTTAAGATGGATGAAAAATTAGTGACGTGGTACAGTATTGATTGTCTAATCTTACTAATTTTTTTATAAGTCAAGAGTAGGATTTATCAATTTTGGTGTAACGAGGTGCAAAGTATAAAACCTAAATTTAAGGGTATAAAGTGTATTTATTCAAACAAAAATGCTAAAGCCACAAACGGGATCCCAACAAATGCAAAATTTATTTATTTTTACTTCGTAATTAAGGTAGTATTTTTTAATAATGTTGTGATTGTTTTTTTTTTTATTTTTAAAACTATTAAAAACTTAAATAAAAAGAAAAAGCAAAAAAAAAAAAAAAATTGTTGCACTTACCTACCAAAAAAAATATAGAATCATATGAAGAATACCACAAGAAAATCACTATGAGATCAATTGATCTCCTATATAAAATTTCCTATATGCAAGCAAATTGCAAGTAATTAAAGTGACTCCATGAGAACTAATCTTTGATACAATTGGCCATTCTCTTTTATATAAATATATGATATAAAAATGATTAGCATGTGCAATAGGTATCCCATTGTGCACGGAAAGAGTTCATGTGATCGATGCCTTGTGGAGTTTTAAAAGAATTACTCATCCAATAAGCAATGATTAATTATAATGTACCTGTTATAAACCAAGTTCAAATTGTATTGTATGACCACATTTAGCCATTAATGGTATTTTTAGGTACACTTACCCCCTAATGGTGATTTTAGGTACACTTACCCCCCAATGGTGATTTTAGGTACACCTAACCTCCTTTGTACTCTTTACCATTGGATTGATGACAAATGTAACAATCATAACCATTCTTTGTACCAAGAGATCCCTATAAATAGAGGGAGTCCTCATTTGTATAAGACACAAAGAAATAAGAGACAACAAAGTTCTCTAAACATTTCTCTCATATTCAAGATCTCTCTCTCTTTTGCTCTCTCTCTTTTCATTAGTTTTATAACAGTACCTATATTATTATGCAATTCTGTCACTTTTCCCTTGGCCATAATTCCTGTATTTATTTCATCTTTACAACCACATCAACATAAGTTGAAGAGTTAGGCGACCTCTCTCTCTCTAAGTATATATATATATGGCATATTGATCTTATTTGAAAATATTTCAAAGTCTTAATTAAATTGAAGATTTTGAGGGTAAGCAAGATAGATACATGAATTAGATTCTACCATATTTATTTATGTCCATATAAATGTTACGAGCCTCACTTCATATATCTATAAATCTTAATTCGATAGACTCAAATTTAAAAGATAATAAATGATATTTGTAGTTTTAAAATGTATAAAATTTGCATACTTTTTTTTTAAAAAAAATAAATAAATTTTAAATATATATAAAAAAAATAAAATTTTTAATAATAACTATTACTTTTTAAAAAAATATATTAAAATTTTGCACACTCTAAACTTTTAATCTAGAAAGATATATTGAAAGGGTAATGTTACATATAATTATATAATATGTAAACGCTGTACAATCATTTTTAAAAAAATAAGATCTATTATTAAAAAATTAATTTTTTAATACGAATTCCGTCTATAGTTATTCAATTTTTCAAAACAATTATGCAATACTGATGCCCAGATGACTAACACAAGAGGGGGGTGAATTGAGTTGTATTTAAAAAAAATAACAATTATAAATCAAATATACAATATAAAATATAAACAAAATATGAAACAGACAATAAATATAAAGAGTAAGGGTAAGAGAGAAGCAAACTCAGTATGTTAACGAGGTTCGGCCCCACTGCCTACGTCCTCGCCTCAAGCTACCCCTTGAGGATCCCCGAATTCACTATTCAACTCCTTCAGGTGGAGATAGAAACCTATTACACCTTTGAACAACACCGCTACAAAGGATCCGTGTAGAACACCCTCTACACTTGCAATCACCTTACACGTGGTGATTCAACGATTCCCTGTGTAGAACACTTTCTACACGCACAAGGGT
This sequence comes from Carya cathayensis, assembly GCA_011037825.1. Lineage (NCBI taxonomy): Eukaryota > Viridiplantae > Streptophyta > Magnoliopsida > Fagales > Juglandaceae > Carya > Carya cathayensis. The sequence goes on from QGSO01000178.1 coordinate 1,061,668, forward strand.
TGTACACACCCTTTTACTGATACAAAAATTGATAGTGGGTAGGATATCAGAAAACACTCCTCAATGAGTGAAATAAGAACAATACAAGCACAAACTATATCTCTCAAAATGAACAAGGGTTAAGGCTCAATGCTTAGAGAAGAGAGAATGAAAGCTTTGAATGAGAGTTGTATGCTCTTGGTGTTGTGAATGTGAAGCTCTCAAATGATCTATTTATAGGCATATGAGACTTCATATTCAAATTTAAAAAGATTCACATGTCAAAAACATCATCATTCATTTTTCAAAAATTTCAAACCTAATCTTTTTACTTTTTGCATATGACAAAAGGAGCACACTTTGCTTTTCAAAAATTTCAAACCTAATCTTTTTACTTTTTGCATATGACAAAAGGAGCACACTTTACTTTTCAAAATATTCAAACAAAGGCATCTTCCTTTTGCATAAGTCAAGAAAAGCATCAATCACTTTTGAAAATATTCAAATAAAACATGCACATGTGAAAGATGACAATCAATCATCTTTAATATTTTCAAAGTTCAAACCTTTAATCATGGCATGCACATGTGAAAGATGACAATCAATTATCTTTCAAAATTTTCAAATTTAATTTTCATAAGTCAAGAAAAGCATCAATCACTTTTGAAAATATTCAAATAAAACATGCACATGTGAAAGATGACAATCAATCATCTTTAATATTTTCAAAGTTCAAACCTTTAATCATGGATGCACATGTGAAAGATGACAATCAATTATCTTTCAAAATTTTCAAATTTAATTTTCAAAATATTCATGCACATGTGGAAAATGTATTTTAATGCTTTATGATAAAATATTAATTTTTGAGCCTTAATCCTAATTTCGAATTTTAAGAGATTTACAACATTTCTCTATGATTTTAATGTGAACTTGTTTCCTTCTTGCTCATGCTTGGTTCCTTGATGTGCTTGACTCCATTGTGTGGACAAATTGAGTTTGAGACTCCTTCATTCTTTGAATTCATTTGTTATCATCAAAATCCATGTGTAAATATATAATTACACAAAACTTGAAACCTTAGGTTCAACAATCTCCCCCTTTTTGATGATGACAAATACTTGATAGAACCTGAAGTCTGTATTAATACTTAAGCTCCCCCTGAGAATGTGCGTTAGTTTTTCAAGCAAAAATATAAATATAATTCCAAGCATATATAACAAGTTTAGCAATTTAAACAATGTTAATGTTCTAGTCTAAAACTTCTCCCCCTTTTGGCATCATTAAAAAGGATCCGCAGCAAATAAATGGTCTGAAGAAAACGGTGTATTGTAGACACTGTAGATAGTAATTGGATCCGTCCGTGACCCGACAAGTGTGGCTGGAGATTTGAAAAAATCGCCTGATGTTGTTGACAAACGAGATTGAAGGCTCCGAGTTTCTAAAAAATGTCATTTTCACCGATCGGGAAAAAAACACATTGCTCTTTGACTTGGATGATAGCTCGTCTTGTTCTTTATACTATCTCTATAAAATCAGTCTTAAAGTTCATCCAATCCGCATCAAGTTTTCTTCTTATCTCTATAACTCATCTGCATTCCTTCAACATTCTCGCTTTAAGTTTTCAATTCTTCTCTCCATGGCTCATTCTTCTAACATTCCTCTAGATGCATCCATGAGGTATTCAGCACCTCAACCTCCTGTCCTTTCTGCAGCTGCCATTGGTGCCATGTTGCAGCAAGAAAATAATAGTATGGCTAATAAGTCAGACTCCGATGCTATCTACGACTTGGTGAGTCTCGGGACTCGCTACTCATCCTCTATTGTTGCTTTTTCCCAGCGGATTCAAGCCAAAAACCATGAGGTTGAAAAGCTTAAGGAACAAATTGTTGTACTTCAACGAATTGTTCAAGAGTCTCACACAAGGGAAGGAATCCTTCGGCAGAAGAATAAAAAGTTGAAATCTCTATTGGATTCTTCATTCCGCTTGCCAGTTCCCATGGATAGGGATGACATGATATTGTATGAAGAGAATGAGCGTCTCAAACATGAGGCTAAGAACCTCAAGTTTATGTAAAAGTATTTAAAAAATATCTCTCTATTTTTATGAACTCTGATCTATCTTTTAAGAGATATTCATAATATGCATCATACCTATTTCTCTTCTAATCATACATAATCTATCTTCTGGTAAAGGTTTTGTGAATATATCTGCTAACTGATCGTGTGTGTTTGTGAACTCTAGTACTATATCGCCTTTCTGCACATGATCTCGAAGAAAATGATATCTTATTTCAATATGCTTAGTTCTAGAATGTTGTATTGGGTTCTTTGAAAGATTTATAGCACTTGTATTATCACATTTGATTGGAATGTGATTATACATGAGTTTAAAATCTTCAAGTTGTTGCTTCATGTAAAGAACTTGAGCACAACAACTACCCGCAGCAACATATTCTGCCTCAGCAGTAGATAGTGCAACAGAATTTTGTTTTTTACTAAACCAGGAAACTAATGCATGACCTAAGAAGTGACATGCTCCACTAGTGCTTTTTCGATCTATTTTACAACCAGCATAATCTGCATCTGTGTAGCTGATTAGATCGAAAGATGTGTGTTTAGGGTACCATAACCCTAGGTTAATTGTACCACTAAGATATCTAAGAATGCGCTTAACTGCAATTAAATGAGATTCTTTTGGAGATGATTGAAAGCGTGCACATAAGCACACACTGAACATAATATCTGGTCTACTGGCTGTCAAATATAATAAGCTACCAATCATACCTCGATATACCTTCGAGTCAACTGGCTTACCGGATTCATCTTTATCAAGTTTAGTAGATGGGCTCATTGGTGTTCCAGTTTCCTTAGCACCTTCCATCCCAAACTTTTCAGCAATTCCTTAATATATTTTGATTGATTGATGAATGTCCCACTTTTTACTTGCTTAATTTGCAATCCGAGAAAGAATGTAAGTTCTCCCATCATGCTCATTTCAAATTCATCCTGCATAGTCTTAGCAAAAACTTGACACATGTTTTCATTAGTAGCACCGAATATTATATCATCAACATAAATCTGAATCAAAAGAATATCATCATTTTCGTATTTAATGAAAAGAGTTGTGTCGATTTTTCCTCTTGAAAAACCCTTTTTAATCAAGAAACCATTGAGTCTCTCGTACCATGCTCTAGGAGCTTGTTTGAGTCCATATAGTGCTTTTGTGAGTTTGAAAACATGATTTGGAGAAATACAAGCACAAACTATATCTCTCAAAATGAACAAGGGTTAAGGCTCAATGCTTAGAGAAGAGAGAATGAAAGCTTTGAATGAGAGTTGTATGCTCTTGGTGTTGTGAATGTGAAGCTCTCAAATGATCTATTTATAGGCATATGAGACTTCATATTCAAATTTAAAAAGATTCACATGTCAAAAACATCATCATTCATTTTTCAAAAATTTCAAACCTAATCTTTTTACTTTTTGCATATGACAAAAGGAGCACACTTTGCTTTTCAAAAATTTCAAACCTAATTTTTTACTTTTTGCATATGACAAAAGGAGCACACTTTACTTTTCAAAATATTCAAACAAAGGCATCTTCCTTTTGCATAAGTCAAGAAAAGCATCAATCACTTTTGAAAATATTCAAATAAAACATGCACATGTGAAAGATGACAATCAATCATCTTTAATATTTTCAAAGTTCAAACCTTTAATCATGGCATGCACATGTGAAAGATGACAATCAATTATCTTTCAAAATTTTCAAATTTAATTTTCAAAAAATTCATGCACATGTGGAAAATGTATTTTAATGCTTTATGATAAAATATTAATTTTTGAGCCTTAATCCTAATTTCGAATTTTAAGAGATTTACAACATTTCTCTATGACTTTAATGTGAACTTGTTTCCTTCTTGCTCATGCTTGGTTCCTTGATGTGCTTGACTCCATTGTGTGGACAAATTGAGTTGAGACTCCTTCATTCTTTGAATTCATTTGTTATCATCAAAATCCATGTGTAAATATATAATTACACAAAACTTGAAACCTTAGGTTCAACAAATATTTTATACACTCACAACTACCAATATCATTTTAAATTAGAGCATAAATACATAGAGCAATAAATAACGTAATGTACTTAAAGATAAAATGAAATAGTTTTAAAAAAAATTAAAAAAAAATTATTATTATTATTTATATATTTAAAAATATTAAATTATTTATTATATTTAATACAAAAAATTTTAAAAATTATAATAATAAGGTAAAACAAAACATTTTCTAAACCCAAACCAGAAAATAAAAGCTTGAAAATGTACTTTCTTGGAAAAGATGCTGAGATTTGGCTTAAAAAAAGAAACTGATTTGGTGTATCTAGTGGGGCTCCTTTCCTACGTGTTCCAACATGGAAGCAGGAGTCAAGTCAGCATCACTGTAGATTGTGAGGACAGATTGCAGGTCGATGGCACTGTCTTCATTGCATTGCAAGTAATAAACAACAAAAAAAAAATAATTAATAATAATTCCCATTAATTTACAAGAGGGTGCCATATTGGATGTCACTTCCATCCAATTAAGTTTCAGATAATATTTATTTTTAATTAATTAATTATGGGTTATTATTAGGATATCAAAGACAATGGACAGCAGCATTATGCACAAAACACCAATCATCAATCATTGACACTTGGAACAGGACATCCTCCAACAAAACAAAGTTCAATTTCCTCATCTTAAGGTAAAGTTCCATTATTATAACTCCCCATTATTGTATTGTTTACTAATTCCTCCCCACAATTAATACCCTTTTTCTCTCTACCAATGCAGATGAAAAATTAAAAAATAAAATAAAAATCAGAGATTTATTTTCCTATGATCTTCATCTTTCATAGGGAAAAGTGGCATTAAGATGAACCCAATCACTTGCATTTTATATGCAACTCCACTGCCATTTCATAACATAGGTTGATATAATGAAATATGAATGCCCTTTCACACAAAACTCTCATGACCCCCAATATGTTTCAATGATTTATATATATATATATATATATATATATAGAAATAAGTAGGTTGCAACGCTTGTTAAAAAGTAGGTAAATTTCAAGTCCATATATCTAAATTTATTTTTTTAATAATAGATCCCACTATTTTTTCAAAGATATCATATAAAAATAAATTTATAAATTGACGTAGTTTGATGTGATATGTTAAATTATAAATTATGTTTATCGTAAAATAGATCTAACGTATTATATAAATATATATCAATTTATAATACTATTATAAATTATATAAAATTAACGTGATTTTACTTAATTGGTTAGATTTATTTTATAATATTAATAATTTTATTATTTAATGAATCAGATTATAATACATTTATAGATAGAGTATTTTCCAATCTTTTGTCTAGAAATTGACATGATGTGTCAGCTTCCAACATGTGTTGGAGGAATTCGGTAAATGTACTGTGTGCCCTTCTCTGTCTCTCTCTTCTCATATATGGAAATGGTGACGAGCAAACACCCCCCTCTACGAGTAGTGTATCCACAAAAAAGAGCAATACATCTCTCTCCCTGTCATCAATGTACGTGCATACATACATGTAGGTAGGTCTAAGGTAGGCACTCGAAGGGGTAAACTCGTAATTAGCAACCCCAATTAATGCTTCAAATGGCTGCCTTTCCTCCACATTCATATTCCTCATGGATTCATATCACACAACAAAGAGCATTACAAAGATGCCTTCTAAACAAAGCAAATTTATAAATAGATTTTATTTAAGAAAATAAAAAATTCTAAAAATTACATTCTTACCTCACTTTAATTCATTATTTTGCTGTAATGAGATGACATTATTTATGAACTTTTTATTTAAAAACTTAAAAAAAAAAAAAGATCAAATGGTGCTAAAGATGCTATCGGGGTTGTTCTATATCGATTGTGGAAATGTTTGGTTGTCAGTTTACAAGTGCGAGGGAAACCAGCATTATCTCTTAAACTAACTTTTGAAGTTGAAAAATGTCAAAAATCACTCAACATATGTCACTTCTTATTTAATAGAATACGAGCATGGTTTGTAATATTATTCAAGAAAAACTACTTCATAAGTTTGTTTTCGATCACTATTAGTTTATTAAATTCTATTATTGTATAATTCTATAATAAGAAAACTTCACAAGTTTTTTTCTTAATTACAAAAGTATAAGAAGAGAGAAAGAACGTTCGATAATTACTCTTTAAATGTTAGTAACTATATATGTTAGAGTAATACTAAATATAGATTTAAAGTAAACAAGTCTTGTTAAATCATTTGAAACAAAAAATAGAAAGAAGACCCACTATGAGAAAAAAAAATAGATTTTTCATTTAGCTCATATTTTTCTCAAACAGTATGTAGGGATTTACACGTTCTAAACCTGTATAAATCCTTTTTTATATATATTGTTACTAAATTATCCCCTTATTTGCACTGTTTAGCAGAATGCGTATATAAATTATATCAAGTTTTGATAGCTTCCGTGGGAAAGAAAAACTGTCTAAAATGGGTAAATACTATTGACAATTGTCTTTAATTTATTGTGTTATGATTCTAAACAAGCTTCTATATATATGATTGTTAAGCATTGCCTATTGAAGGCGTGAATCAGTCAAAATCCAGGAGTGCAAGTCCCTTACACTTCCTACGTTCCTTTCAACTTTTCAAGCCAATACCCTCTTGGCTTCTCCTTCTTGTCTTTCTCCTAATTTGTTTATGCTGCCAAAGAATTGTCCATATCGAGAAATTAGTTTTAAAAAAAATTTAAATTAAATTTTTAGCAATGTAGAGAACACGTCATTCACATCGACTTATAAATATATGCATAATTTTCTCCTAATGAGCGTCAAATTTAACATAATTTCACCTCTACTCAGGGTGCCAATGGACAAAACTCAAAACATCCATCACGCGAAAGATTATTCATAAAGAAATAATTACAATAATGCTAAATACAGTTTTAAAATCTCGAGTTTTTTCATTTTTTAAAAATAGTGTGCGAGACTTATATATTTTATAACTGCAAAAAAACCCTAATGTGACATAGCGATCGATATTGACACCGCACATAAGTTTAAAAAATGACACAATTTGACAGGGTTTCAAAATCACAATCTTAACAACTAAAGCACTAAAAAAGAAAAGTGAAATAATTTGGAGTCATTGGATTAGAGGCCTCAAAATTATCGTGCACGAACAAAATACAAACATCCATGGCTCATGCCCATCTGGTTAGTGACAAAAAAAGCCTACTCGGACGGCAGTCATTCAGGGGGTAATGACCCAACTGCAATTTAGGCTTTAAGTTTTATAATCGAATAGTACAAAGAAAAGTCTTTGTTCAATACAAAGCAATGACAGATCTTCACTCAAATAAAAAAATTGTATATTCTTTATTATTTTTTTTTCCACAAATTACAAGAAGTTCAATACTAATATAATATATAGATAATGAAAAGTGCTACGATAATAAGAAAGTTTATAAAAGTAAATTTACAAATTGATATGATTTTATGTAATTCATGCGATCAAGTCTAGTCAAGGTCAGTATATAAGTTTTGAGTCGGTTTAGGGAGATGTGAAAAAAGAGCAGTTTTGCCAATTCTTGGACTAGACACTGAAAGCTGCAGAGGCATTCATGGCTTTCTCCAAGATATGGTTCTCTGGAGTCTGGGTACTAGACTTAAATTTAGGCAATGTATTTTGTTTATTGATCTTTTTGGTCGTAGAAGTACAAAGACACCCAGAAGGGAAAAGGAGCAGCAGAGCCAAGGAAAAAGGATCTTTATAACAATTCAAGACAGTGTTTGCAGCCTTGGAAGAGGGCATCAGATAGACGATCAAAACCCAGCTACGAGGCAAGAGTCCTTTCGAGCCTTGGAAAGCAACTTGACCAGCCTTCAAAATTTTTTTTTTTTTTAAAAAAATGGAAAATCCCATAAGAGTAACATCTCAAAATGGGTACTTAGGGACTTCTGACAAAATTCAGTCAGTTTTAAGGACAAAAAAGCCTTGAAAAATGGATGGATACACTTTTAATATTTAAATAAATTACCAAAAAAATTCCTTCATAAGTGGGCCGTGAGAATGGGCCCATACCTCACTCGCCTGCATAAGTTCAAAAAATATAAGGAAAATTAGATGCACTCCATTTGAATGATCTGATTAAACCACTAAGGCGGTAGCCCAGATGATATTTCATAGCTTCAAGGTTATAAGTTGACGTAGTTAAGTTACTTGTAATAGTAAAATCTAACATTTGGGCCATGAGATGGGATTTAAACTAGCTAGATTCTTTGGAGATGCTATGGTGACGAGTTTCTACTTTTGGGCAATAGCTATGGCTTAAATCGGATATTCCGTAACGGGGAGGGGCTCCTACGATCATGCACAAGAGGAGTTGCTACACTGGTCACTCCTGCTTTTTCTTTTTCTTAAGAAAAAGAAAGAATGATCTGATTAAATTAAATGGGAGCTTAATTAGGATTTATAACTTTTTTTATATTTATAGTACAAGGTGCAAATAATACAGAGCTGCAGCTTTTCATGATGCTTAAAACAACCATCCCTACACAAAAATACATATCCAGTTGTATCAAGTTGTTCATATTGCCAAGACTAATAAGATGGAGAACTGTTTAGAATCTAAAAGACAGGATTGAGAGTAATGGGGTCAGATGATGTATGGCTGGAGTACTCATAGAAATTGAAATAGAGAAGAGAGCGAACGAGGGAGAAAGACTTTGAGAGCTACGTCTTTATTATTTTTTAGTGTAATTAAATATAAAGTATAGATCCTTATTTTTAGAAAAATTACATTGATATGAGATAATGTAAACATCTTAATCATCATGAAAATCAAATCAAGATAATATCAAATCAAATTATTGACCCGGGATATCTATGAGTTAAAATTTTTCATGGCTTAATCAGACTGATCTTTTAAGAGTTGCGGACTTTGCTTGGTGTATGGGCATGAAGATCACAAAGATAGCAACATTTAAAAAAAAAAATAGAAAAAAAAAAGAAGAAGAAGAAATCTAGCTCACACATACTTACCTTTATTTCCAGGACAGTGCTACTATGCCACCCGGTGTGTATTACTAGGTGAGCCCCTAGTGCATTTGCACTTTTTTTTTTTTCATTTTTTCATTTTTTAAAGTATTTTTTAAACATGTTTAAATATTTTTTTTTAAAATATATCAATTCAATAATAGTCACTTTCTTAATTATTAAGAAATTTCTTTTTAAAATTAAATAAAATACATGAGCGATCAAATTAAGGGAGCAAACTCATGTGGCATAGTATCACTTTCCTTTCTTCTAAGGCTATTGTTGATGTGCTTCCAGTGTTGCTTGCAATGCTTTCCCAACAAACTGCAATCATAGAAATAATGTTTGGTGATCTTAGTGGCCGGGTGATGCTTCCGACGGATAAATTAGAGAGAAGTTGTGATCTCTTAATCAATCGCATAAGGTAGTGCGTATCTGGTTTTTTCCTAATAATGTTGGACTATGATCTTATAGAAAAGAAAAATTTTACTCATTATCTCTATACTACTCACCACACATGATTTTTTATTTTTTTTCCTTAACAGGTATGTGGTATATGGATGATGAGTAGAAGACCTCCCCCCAAAAAAGTGTGGTGTGTGGGATGGTGAATAACAAATCTCTATAGAAAATACATGAATATTATGGATTTTATTGGTCAACGTTCCATTTACAGAAGTAAAGTCAAGTATGAAGTTTAGATGATGATGGTGTTTTATGAATCTCTGAGGAGAGATAGTTTCATACCATCTTCCAACGTCATGTGTTGAAGTATCACTCTATTCCTTTTAGTCCGAATGTGTTTGCAGGCTCAAGATCGAAAATTCAAGTTGTTGAAAGCTTAGCTTAAAGGTATGCAAAACATGACATTAATAATATCGATCATATATTTTACCATTAATCAAGCTAATTAAGGCAGTTTGACCCTAACAACCTATTTTCGATCTTTGATGTTGCAGAAATGCCGTAAAGGGAAGAAAGGATCAACATGAGACTAGATCGTTACCAGTACTTCTGGAAAGAAAATATAGATCATTATAATGATTAAGATTGATGCTGGACTTTTACAACTAGCATACGACGTCATTTTAAATCCACCAATCACCATGCATGCCTTCTTCTTAATTATGAACATTTGCTTATTATAATATTTACTAATTGGTAATATATTCATGATTTTTATGGAAGAAGAATATACTAATTGGTATGTTAAGAAAAGTTGGAATAAGTCATATATATCTCGAACAAGAATATACCAAATGCCTAATTGGCATACATATTGGTACGTACGTAGTTGCTAGTTCTAGGAAATCATTAATATTTAATTCAAAGTACCATGGAAAAATAATAATTTTGTACATATCAACACACTTCAGCTAGCATAATATAAAAAATATTAGCTCTATGCATGATATTATGAGTGAACCACATTTAATATTTCTAGATTTGTAAAATATTCACCATTTGTTTCAAAAGTTTAAACTGATAGAAAAATGTAGATTCGATTGTTTATTTTATATCTTAACACCCCCTCACATGTGGACTAGACTCGTGAAATATTGAGTTAAATGGACTCAGTAGAGTGTAAAGTCATAGTTCAAACTCAGGATTTCTGCTCTGATACTATCATATAAAATCACCGTTTGTTCCAAAAATTTAAACGGGTGAAAATAAGTAGATTCAATTATTTATTTTATATCTTAAAAAGATTTTGAAGTACATTACATTTTCCTAGAATTAATGCTCAAAATCATCATCGAATTTCATGCCAGAGAAAAAGACATGGTCAACTCACATGGTCAAATTTTCGTGTTTATTTCAGATTGGGCCAAATCAACAAATATTATTCCCTTAATTTGATTTGGTCGATTTGGATGCGCTTTCAATATCTGCCAACATTAGTTAATGTTAAGGGTTCCGCTTTGCAGCGGTACAGTTCGTTCTTGAGGGTAAATCAGCACCCAATAGGCAGTTGACACCTCAGCATTGTAGGAAATAAGTCCATGAGGATGACTACATCCTATACTTGCCCAAATTACATTGCAATCTGTTTCCTCCACATCACATGCACAAAACCCAGACCAGAGCTCGTTTGTTATTCTCCGCTAGTCGCCGCCACTAGCCAGCCCGCCTCCACCAACAGCAAGTCCAACACCACCGACAGCCAGTCCGACACAGTCCAACGGCTGGAAAGAATCCCTAATCTTTAGTGAATTTGTCTTCTTCGCGTGGGCTGAAAGATTGTCAAGGGTCCATGGGCTAGGTCATTGTAAATGGCCGTTTCTTTGTTCTATTTGTTTGTATTGTTATCTCATTTGTTCGTAATCTGTTTTAAGTCTATTGCATTTATTTCAAGTGGACCACGTTGGCTTAGTGGGTCATGTTGAAAGTGGAGTCCGTGCCTGTTTTAATGGTCAGTTATAAGTAGTGCGTCAGTTGCTATGTTGAGTCCGTTGGTCATCGTTTGACCAAATCTATCTGTAATGTCTATAAATATTCTTTCAGTACTTCAGTAATAGAGGCATTCAGTTTCTACAATATTAAGTATTACAAAATTGGAGGTCTAAGCCCCTTGAAGAGCCTATATAATTTACATAAACATTTACAGCATTCATAGCAGTGGTATCACAGTCGCGTTCCTGCGACATGGCTGAGGGTACACGCCATGCTCAGTTGGCGGAAGCAGTGTCCATGCTGAAGGGAAAAACCATGCACCTGCGTGAAGAACAAGACCAACAAAAAAATATGCTAGAAGTAGTGTTACAACAACTGAATAATTTGGCAGCTTCATATGATCAGTTAGCAGCAACAGCAGCAGGTAATACACCAAAAGGAAATCAGGTCAGTAATAATCCATTGTTTTAAAGGAATGAGGGTATTCATGCTAGAACCTTAAGGTTGGATTTTCCAAAATTCAATGGGTCTGAATCCATGGAATGGATCTTAAAGGCACAACAATTCTTTGCTTATTTTAATACTCTTGAGGATCAAAAACTACAGATAGCCTTTTTCAATATGGAAGGAAAGGCACTTTCTTGGTATTGTTGGTTGATGGATTCAGGACCTATTGGGGGTTGGGAAGAGTTTGTTTCTGCACTTAAAGTGCGTTTGGACCCTCAACCTATGAGGATCCAGTAGGGTCGTTTACTAAGTTGAGACAAACTGCTATTGTTGAAGAGTATCAAACAGAATTTGAGTACCTATCTAATAAAATCAGTGGATTAACGGAGGAATTTCGCATTAGCACTTTTATTAGTGGGTTAAGGGATGATTTGAAGATAATGGTGACCATGATTAAGCCTAGCTCTATTTCAGCTATTTTTGGGTTAGCTAAATTGCAGGAGGAAGAGGTTGCTAGAAGGAAAGGAGGAACCAGCAGAAACATAAACCCCACCCAAACCACATTTACCTACACACCAAAATTACCCGCACCTGCACCATTAATGAGATTACCACCACCACCACCACCACCCAAACCTGAAAATAGAAATTGCCCCATTGCCTACAACCCAAACCGAAAACTCACATTTCCCATAAAAAGAATATCTCCTGCCCAAATGCAAGAAAGAAGAGAGAAAGGGCTTTGTTACTATTGTGATGAGAAATTCAATTTTAATCATAAGTGCAGCCAGCCTAGGATTTTTCTGTTGGAAGGATTAGAGGAGGAAGAAGAGGAGGAAGCTAAAACCAGTGAAGGGAAGTTGGCCCTGATTCAGTTAGATGATCTTGTTAAGGAAGAAAAGGAGTTAGGGGAATTGCTAGGCATATCACTACATGCCATGGCAGGTTCACTATCACCTAAAACCATGAGGGTTGAGGGCTTTATTAATCATCAAAAGGTTTTAGTTCTTATTGACACAGGTAGCACACATAGTTTTGTGGATCCATATGTAGCAAGGAGATCAAAGCTGCCAGTGGGAGAAAGCCAGTTGACAGTTAAAGTGGCTAATGGAGATAGCCTTCCTTGCCAAGGTTACTGTAGGGTAGTTCCTCTCCAACTATTGAATTTAAGGATTAAAGCTAATTTTTATTTGTTGACTTTGGGAGGTTGTGATGTTGTGTTAGGGGTTGATTGGCTAAGAGGTCTTGGTTCCATCTTATGGAATTTTACTGACTTAACTATGCAGTTTAATTTCAGGGGAAGTGAGTGCAAATTACAGGGGCTGCAACCACCTCGAGAATCTTTAGAGGAAGAGAAACATATTCCTAAATTCAAAAAGGGGGCTGTTAAAGGCATTTGGCTGCATTTAATTGGAGGGAAAGTGAGGACAGTAGAAGAAGCCAGTATACTAGCAGTATCAAAAATAGTTATGGATTTTGCAGCTGTGTTTTCAGAACCCCATGGTCTACCTCCACCTCAGAGTCGTGACCATAGAATTGTTTTGCAGGAAAACTCAAAACCAGCATGTGTTCGACCTTACGGTACCCATACTACTAAAAACCTGAAATAAAAAGGCTGGTGGCTAAAATGTTAGAAAGTGGAATTATACGGGGAATTCAAAGTCCCTATTCATCGCCGGTGTTGCTTGTTAGGAAGGCAGATGGGAGTTAGAGAATGTGTGTGGACTACCGTGCCCTCAATAAAGATACGGTAAAAGATAAGTATCCTATTCCTAACATTGATGAGTTATTGGATGAATTTTATGGGGCTAAAATATTTTCCAAGTTGGATTTGCGTTCTGGTTATCATCAAATCATAATACATGAAGGGGACATATACAAGACAGCTTTTAGGACTCATGAGGGTAATTATGAGTTTTTGGTAATGCCATTTGGGCTTACCAATGCCCCCTCTACATTCCAAAGGTTGATGAATGAGATATTTCAACCCTATTTACGGAAGTTTGTTCTGGTTTTTTTTTATGACATATTAGTTTACAGCAAGTCATTGGAAGACCATTTACAACATTTGCAGTTTGTATTGGATACATTAAAATCTCATTAGTTGTTTGCAAAACAGTCAAAGTGTGTATTTGGGTGTAGTGAAGTGGAATATCTTGGTCATTTAATTTCTAAAGATGGTGTTAAAGCCGACCCCCACAAGATTATAGAAATGCAGAGTTGGCCATTGCCAAGAAATTTGAAGGCTTTAAAGGGATTTTTGGGTCTCACTAGGTATTACAGAAAGTTTGTGCAAGGTTATGGTGCCATAGCAGCACCCCTAACAGCTCTACTCAAGAAGAACTCATTTGTGTGGTCTGACAAGGCTTAAGCAGCTTTTGATAAATTGAAAGAAGTCATGGTTAGTCCTCCAATTTTAAAATTACCTGATTTTACTAAGAGTTTTGTGGTGGAATGTGATGCCTCAGGTGAAGGGTTGGGGGCTGTGTTAATGCAAGAAGGCAGGCCGATTGGTTATCTAAGTCAAGGTTTAAAGGGGAAAAGTCTTATGTTATCTACTTACGAGAAGGAGTTGTTGGCCATAAGGAAGTGGAGACATTATTTGATTGGGCAACATTTCAAGGTCCGTACTGATCAACAGGCCTTGAAATACCTTTTGGAGAAAAGAGTGGGCACCCTTGCCCAACAGAAATGGGTATCCAAGTTGCTGGGCTATGATTTTTCAGTGGAGTACAAAATTAGAAAAACCAATAAGGTGGCAGATGCCCTATCTCTGCTACCTTGTACAGAAAACCAGAACCAATAACCAACCAAAACACCATACCAAAATCCAATCCATCCTCCCAAACAGAACACAAACAGCCCTTCCTCCACAACACACAAACCAATCACCCATACTCACAAGCCATAAGCCTTATGCAAACCCAATGGATAGCAGAGCTAAAGAAAACTTACCAGCAAGATTCCCAGTTGCAGGAGCTGTTGAGCAACTACCATAAGGGAATCTTGGACCAAACTCAGTACCAAGTCCGCAATGACTTACTCTTTTACAAGGGCAGGATACATTTGGGGAACTTGGTGCCATTCTAGCAAGAGATCCTGCAACAGTTTCATTGCAGTCCATTAGGGGGCCACACATGAGTATATAAAACATATGCTCGATTAAAAAAAGAATTTTACTGGCCTGGTATGAGGAGGGATGTTCGAGCTTTCATACGAACTTGTGATACATGCCAAAGAAAAAGGTGGAAACAATTCAACCCACAGGCCTGCTCCAGCCTTTGCCAATTCCCACCAGGAACTGGCAGGACATAAGCATTGATTTCATTGAAGGGCTGCCACCTTTAGGAGGACGCATAGTGATCAGGGTGGTGATAGATAGATTGAGCAAATATGCTCATTTCATGTCTCTTTCACATCCATATTCAGCAGTAATAGTGGCACGTATTTTTCTGGACAATGTATTTAAATTGCATGGTTTTCCACTAACCATTGTCAGTGACAGGGACCCAATCTTTACAAGCCAATTTTGGAAAGAAATTTTCAAATTAAGTGGCACTGAACTTCTACTGAGTTCAGCTTACCACCCCCAAATTGACGGCCAAACAGAGGTGATGAATAAAGTACTAGAAGGCTATTTGAGGTGCTTTTCAGGAGACAGACCAAGAGACTGGTCATGATGGTTAACCTTGGCTGAGTATGCTTACAATACATCAGAGCATACCTCAACTAGGATTTCACCATATGAAGCAGTCTACGGGCAGCCACCCCCAAGAATGTTGCAGTATGAAGTAGGATCCATGAGTGTTCAAGTCGTGGATGAGGAACTCAGAAATAGAGAGCTTATCAACAAACTAGTCCAAGAAAATTTAAAGGAAGCCCAAGCCAAGATGAAATTATATGCAGATCGAAAAAGAACTAATAGAGAATTTCAAGTAGGAGACAGAGTGTATCTAAGGTTACGACCTTACCGACAAATTTCCGTGGTGCTACAAAGAAACCTCAAGTTATCACCAAGATATTATGGGCCATACACGGTGGTTCAAAAAAATAGGGAAAGTTGCATACAAATTAGATCTACCAAGAAACTCACAGATCTATCCTGTTTTTCACGTTTCTTGCTTAAAGAAAAGGATTGAAGAACATATAGAACCACTTACCGAGCTGCCATGAGTAACAATAGAGGGAACCTTAGAGCCCGAGCCTGAAGTAATACTGGATAGAAGGTTGATTAAGAAAGGACGGAAGGCAGGCGTTGAGTTATTGGTACAATGGAAGGGGATGGCTGGAGAAGAGGCAACATGGGTCGAACACGAAGAGCTCAAACGGCGCTTCCCAAATCTTAAGGACAAGCTTTTCTAAAGAAGGAGGATGTGTTACGGCTGGAAAGAATCCCTAATCTTTAGGGAATTTGTCTTCTTCACGTGGGCTGAAAGATTGTCAAGGGTCCATGGACTGGGTCATTATAAAGGCCCGTTTCTTTATTCTATTTGTTTGTAATCTGTTTTAAGTCTATTGCATTTATTTCAAGTGGACCACATTGGCTTAGTGGGTCATGTTGAAAGTGGAGTCCGTGCCTATTTTAATGGTCAGTTATAAGTAGTGCGTCAGTTGCTATGTTGAGTCTGTTGGTCATCGTTTGACCAAATCTATCTATAATGTCTATAAATATTCTTTCAGTACTTCAGTAATGGAGGCATTCAGTTTCTACAATATTAAGTATTACAAAATTGGAGGTCTAGGCCTCTTGAAGAGCCTATATAATTTGCATAAACATTTACATCAGTCATAGCATCCATGGTTTGTTTTCATGTTTATTAACTTTTCCTATCATTCTCTACGTTCAACTTCTCCTCCATGGTCATCTTCTCCCCATTTTTATACATCCCATTTTTATGAATTCCATTCGGTTCTAAGACCAAAAGGGTGGTATATTTTTTCCTGTGCTTTTTCTGTGTAAAGAATAGTTTCTGCACATCAGTGCCAGGCTCGACAAGCATAAGTTATTTTAGGAGGTTTTTTTACTTTGCCAATGTCGATGCCAGACTTAGATTATTTTTCATAGTATAATGTTTCAAGAGAAGAATATAATTGGCATTATTCTCATGAGTGTGGGGGCAAGAGGAATCTTGAATTCATGCTAGTTATCTAGATATGCTGGCCTAGAAAACATGAAAGGGCCCCCCTCTGTTTCCACTAACTTCAAGATTTCCTCTATTTCTACTAACTCCAAATAATATGAAATGAGAATTAAAAAGGATGAAGCATTTCCTACCTGATTTGATTCGGCAAACAAGTAAAGAAGGATGAAAGAGAATTAAAAACCACCCACACAGTCCAAACCTGCTCCCACTTTGAATCGACGTCGACTTCCTTCAGTTCATAGCGTTTTCATGGCTGCAAATTTGATGAGAGACAGAGACGACATTGTCGAAATAATTTTGACGAGAGAGAGACGACTCAGAAATTGAAGGTGATGAAATAATTTCGACAAGGGTGAGAGAGAGAGGGGGGGCTTGAGATGAAGGTGAGAGAGATAGAGAGACGAGGGTGAGAGTCAGATGAGGGTGAGAGTTCAAGGGTGAGAGTTGCCTCGGTGCGTTGCATCCCATTATTAGTAAAATGGGTGGGTTACGTGGCCGGTTCCTATTGGAGGCTGTTCTTTGCCCAAAAGTAGATGTACCGGTCAGAAGTTTTTCCCTAATGTTAATTAAATTAAATAGATTAATTACCATATAAGAATATACCAACTCTCGTTGATCTTATGATCTGTGCTAAGAAGAAAACATGCATAGACCTCGTTCGGTACTGCAGACTCCCCCTCAATCTATATATAGACATGTTTCCATGCAACATATCTCATCCCTCAACCAAGCAAGAGTACACACAACGCTAAAAGCAAGTGCTAGAGACATCCTCAAACATGTATATCATGAAAGCTAAGTAACTCGTAATAGTTGTGGCTTTTGATTAAATAATGCTAGATACAGTTGTGAAATCTTCTTGTGACCTGCCTAGAATGCTCATACATACTAAGACCTTATTCATACAATGAAGATAAAGAATCTTATTAAAATGTTAACATTAGAAAATCAAGAATCATATTGCGACCCGCTCAGTATGCCAATTAATCAACATATTTATATGCCCATTGAATAAATATTAACATTAGAAAATAAAGAATCTTATTAAAATAATATGTAAACAATTAATTCAATTGATCTTAAAACATAACTTCACACCCTTCATGTCTCTTTTTAGGTAATTTGGAGTAAAAGACCTGGAAACTGGTTATAAGAGTCCATGATGCATCTTTTCTAGTTCCATTTGACTGGAGGTTGGAACAGTACTAGGATTGAACTGCCGTTTAGAATATTGTAATTCTTCTCTCTTTTGAAACGACAACAACACTAGGCACGAAGTTTCCTAGAAGGAGGAGCATGCATAATTTAGTATTTATTTTGTATCATGGCTACTGAATTTCAACATTAGATAGCAAACAAGAAGTTTCTTCTCATCTTTCTTCTATCAATATCATGGGTGACCAACATGGTATTGATTTTAGTATTTAAGTTGTGTAGAAGTTGCTCAATATTGCTCTAGTGATCAATTGTAATGAGACTACAAACAATGACTTCTTCTGTAGCCTTACAAGAAGTGCCTTCGGCCTCTTTCTTTTCTTCTTGCACTCGGCGATAAACTCATGATGTATTTTTAAGCTTTAGAGGTAAAAATACTCGTAATAATTTTACTTCCCATCTACAAAATGCTTTGCATAAAAGGGGTATCAACGCCTATGTAGATGAAGAGCTTAGAAAAGGAGAGAAAATTTCATTGGAAATTCTCAAAGCCATTGAAGAATCGAGGATTTTCATCGTTGTACTTTCTAAACATTATGCATCATCCATATGGTGCTTGGAGGAGTTGGTGAAGATTCTTGAGTGCAAGGAAACAAAACAACTAACTGTTCTACCAATATTTTACAAAGTCAGTCCATCGGTAATACGGAATCAAGAAAACAGTTTTGAAAAATCATTGGCTAAACTTGAAGACAAGTTCAAGGATGACATGAAGTTGCAGAGGTGGAAGGAAGCCCTGAAAGAAGTGACCAATTTGGCCGGGTGGCATTTAGGAGGAAAAAGGTAATTCAAACCATGATTTTGTGTCTTCATCAAGTTAATTGTTCTATACTTTATTTCAAATCCTTATGATGATACGTCCATAGACAATATACATCTTTGAACCACTAAAATCAACCACACCTAGCTTCTTCTGCTATGTTTTGTCTTTTTTTGTGTCATTATTTAGGCTATGTGAATTCAGCCATTTAATTAAGTTCAATGGCTATATCTTTTTTGTGTAATTATTTTGGCTATGCATTCAATTTTTTTAAATTCTAAAATAATAATTATATAAAAAAAATATTTTAACAATATTTTATTTAACTTTCAACTTTTAGTTTAACTCAACTCATTATTCAAATCTTCCATAAACTTGACAAACTTAACATTTAAGCCTAAATATATATATATATATATATATAAATATATATAATCTATAAATTTTATAATATCATTAAACAAAAAATTTTAAAACTAAGGGAGGGAACCACCTAGAGGCTAGAGTGGGTCCTACAACAAAAATATTTAAAATGGGCTCACATAATTTATCGATGTCTAAATATATATTTCAGATAGCATTAAATGTTTAATAAATATTACAAAATTTATTTTGTAGATATTTTTCTCATGTATTTTAAATTCTTTTTTTCTGATATATTTGGAGAGAGAGATTTCGAACCCAAGATCTCCATTTTAGAGGCTTTGGTGTTATGCCAATCAGGCCACAGATATTTGGCCATGCAGTTTAAATTCTAAAGCTTGAAAAGTACTTTAGTAAATTTTGATCCTGTGGAAAGATATTACATATTATTGAATGGTGCAAGATATATAGAAAAAATGCATTTTATTATAAGTTAAATATTTGAAAACTATATTGTATCTTTCCAATTTTCATTTGGAGAAAGAGAAAGAGAAATTTACTTGGATCATATTCCTAGGCCTTTCCTTTTGAGAAATCTGACCCGTTTGATTTATTGTATTTTATTTTATCTTTTGCACTGATAGGAAGGAGTCTGAACTCATCCATGAAGTTGTTCAAGTCATCTCAAGGATAGTAAATCATACATATTTAAATGTTGCCAAGTATCCAATTGGAATAGAGTCTTGCATACATGACATCAATGCTCTTTTGAGTAATGAAATAAATGATATACGCATGGTGGGTATATTTGGAATTGGTGGAATTGGTAAGACAACTATTGCCAAAGCAATCTATAACTTAATTGCTTATCAATTTGATGGTAGTTGTTTTCTTGCAAATATTAGAGAAAATTCAAAGCGAGAGTGCGGTCTAATCCAAATGCAGAAGACACTTCTTTACGAGGTCTTGGGAGACTCAGATTTAAAGGTTGTTAACACTGATCAAGGAATAGATATGATAAGGAAGAGACTTTGCTGTAAAAATGTTCTTTTAGTTCTTGATGATGTGGATCAATTGGATCAACTAGAAACATTAGTTGGAGGATGTGATTGGTTTGGTATAGGAAGTAGAATCATCATAACAACAAGAGACAAACATTTACTAATCGAGCATAAAGTTGATTTGACATAGAAGGTGAAGAAATTGGATCACAATGAATCTCTTCAACTCTTTAGTCGGCACGCCTTCAAAAGTGACAAGCCTAACAAACCTAATGATGATTTTGGTGAACTAATAGAACATGCACTACATTATGCTGGAGGTCTTCCAATAGCTTTAACAGTGCTAGGTTTATATCTATATGGAAGAGATATACATCAATGGAAATGTGTATTGGAAAAGTATCGAATAAGTCCTCCAAAGAATATTCAAGAAATACTTAGAATAAGTTATGATGGATTAGATAAAAATGAAAAGAATATTTTTCTTGACATTGCATGTTTATTTAAAGGAGGGCATGTTGGATATGTCATTAGTATACTGGAGAGTTGTAGCTTCATTCCAAAGATTGGAATCAAAGTGCTTATGGATAAATCTCTTATTACCATGGATGAGTTTGATATATTGGTCATGCATGACTTAATACAAGATATGGGTAGAGAAATTGTTCGACAAGAAGCACCCAAAGAACCTGGAAGACGCAGTAGGTTGTGGTTTCATGAAGATGTTCGATATGTTCTAGAAGAAAATATGGTAAGAATCACATCATTCACAATTGCCCAATTACATAATATAGAATAATATTACATACAGTCCTGTTATACATTTCTTGGCATACTTACCCATTGTGTTACTAGGGAACAAACAAGATTGAAGGCATATTGGTAGAGCTGCCGAAACGAGATGTCATACGTATGGGTTCTAAAGCATTCAAGAAGATGAAAAGGCTTAGATTGTTTGTCAATTGCAATGCATTATTACTCGGAGGGCCTAATTATCTCTCTAATGAGTTTCGATTACTTGATTGGTCTGAATATCCTTTACAGTCTTTGCCATCCAATTTTTCTGGGAAGAAACTTGTTACTCTTAGAATCCGTTCTAGCTTCATCAAAGAAGTGGGGGAAGAATGTTGGGAATTTGGACCTCCCAAATTCACCCCCCCTAGGATCTACCCTTTGCAGGAATAACAAGAAAAATAGAGAAATAATAACAACACAAGAAATTTACGTGGAAACTCCAAAATATGAGAAAAACCACCAGACCCAGAGAAGAAAATTCACTATGTGAAAAATTGCTACAATCACACAATTTTTCTCCTCACCACACCTACAAAGCTACCCCACTAGTAAAACTTTAACTTTACACCTCTTCCCTTTTTACAAAAGGTTAATAGAGGAATTTAACTAAAGTCAAGAGTTACTAGATAAGCTTTCAACTGGTGCACTTAAACTAAGAGGCTAAGCCTCTTATTTATAACTCATGAGTCTTGCCTCTTCCTCACACACTACCAATGTGGGACTCCAAAGAGCAACACTCAACAATCTCCACCTTGCGATTTTGACTGGTCCCACAGCCAAGCTCCACCTCAATGAAGATCTTCATAGCTTCCGCTATCATGCTTCACCATAAAAGCATACTCACTTAGAATAAACCAATTCCAAGCATTTTCAATTCGGCCCATGTCGAAAACAACCTTGCTGAAAATTATGGTGTAACTTCCATGTTTGGCTCTCCTGGAAGTTCATCAGTCATCGACATGAATTTCCACCACACACCTTGCATCAATGCCAAACCAATGCCTGTGTGCAAACTTGTGGACCTGCTAATATTAACACATCCTCTATCATGACAACTTTGGAAATTAACGACATGCCATGAGGACGTACATGTCTCTTTTTCCATGGAGAGAGACACAACATTAGCATCAATACCAGTATCTCCATTTACTGACTTGGAACCACTTGCCGAATCCGCTCCTTGTACTAGCCGTTCCACCAGTCGCTAGTATCACTGCTGACTTTAGGGGTTGATCTGCCATTCCACACCTTGTGTAAACCAATTTCTCCACCTCATTCCTAACATCGTCTTGATGAATTTTTACCGTAGAAATGAATAGTACCTCACTAAGTAAGTTCCCAGGAAAGATTGGAGGGTCACAATGGACACACTTAAAATTTCCAATCTCCTAGACAGAACCTCTTTAGACTATACATATCCACACTACCACACCAAAACTCCACCCCACAAAAAGAACCTAGTGGCTCTGATACCAATTGTTGGAAATTTGGACCTCCCAAATTCACCCCCCTAGGATCTACCCTTTGCAGGAATAACAAGAAAAATAGAAAAATAATAACAACACAAGAAATTTACGTGGAAACTCCAAAATAGGAGAAAAACCACCAGACCCAGAGAAGAAAATTTACTATGTGAAAAATTGCTACAATCACATAATTTTTCTCCTCACCACACCTACAAAGCTATCCCACTAGTAAAATTTTAACTTTACACCTCTTCCCTTTTTACAAAAGTCTAATAGAGGAATTTAACTAAAGTCAAAAGTTACTAGATAAGCTTTCAACTGGTGCACTTAAACTAAGAGGCTAAGCCTCTTATTTATAACTCATGAGTTTTGCCTCTTCCTCACACACTACCAATGTGGGACTCCAAAGAGCAACACTCAACAAAGAATTCCAGGTAAAAGTATTATTCCCAATATTTTTTTCTTTAATCTATGCTTTAACCTTCTAGTTCCTTCAAGCTAATCTATATCTAATTTTTCTACAGAATTTCCAAAACTTGAAAATCATGGATTTTTCTAGTTGTGAATTCCTAACAAAAATCCCGGATCTTTCAAGGACCACACAGTTAGAGGAGTTGACCCTTCATAGTTGTAGAAACTTGGTTGAGGTTCATCATTCCGTTGGATTCCTTAATAAACTTGTTAGGCTGAATCTTACATTGTGCTGTAACCTTCGGAGTTTACCAAGAAGCCTCAAGTTGAGATCTCTAGAATTTCTTGGCCTTGAAAATTGTTCAAGCCTTGAGAAATTTCCAGAAATTGAGTGTGAAATGGAACGTTTAAAATTTATTAGCTTTGAACGCACTGGTATCAAAGAAATTCCTTCAATCTATTGGATACCTTACTGGGCTTCGTTTCTTTTTTCTAAATGGTTGCAAAAACCTTGTGCATCTCCCAACTAGCATTCTTCGGTTGCAACATCTACAAAATCTTTATCTCCGGGATTGTTCAAAGCTTGTTGGGTTTCCCAAGGATTCTGGAATTTCATCAGGTGAAGGATTGCTCCCACCAACGAGTTCTGACTTTTTTAATGATAATTGTTCCTCAATTGCGTTTCCATCATTGCGATTTTTGGATTGTAAGAATTGCTTCCTATCAAAAACAAATTTCTTGACTTCATTTAATTGCTCGTCCACTTTGAGAGAGTTAAGTCTATCTGGGAGTGATATTGTTATTCTTCCCCAAAGCATCAAAAGATTTGTTGGATTGAGGTCCCTTCAGTTGCTGGGTTGCAAGAAGCTTAAAAAAATTGTAGAACTTCCTCCGAATATCCATGAGGTATTTACTAGTAGATGCATTTCGTTGGAAAGTTTTCCAGAAGTTTCCCGAAAATTTCAGTTCATTACATGCAACCTACCTTCATTAGAATGGATTGATTTGTGCGAGTGCCACAAATTACTTGTGAATCTAGAGAATAATCCTATGGCAAATCCATTATTTGGTGAGGTATCTCTCTCCCTCTCTCTCTCTCATATGTTTTTGCGTGGCTTGATTTATAAATTTTACTGTTGAAAACTTGAAAAATTCATATAACAGGGGCACGTTGAGAACCTTACAGGAGGCATTGTGTTTCCTGGAGATACGATGCCAGAATGGTTCAATCATCAGAAGAAGACTTCAAATGGTATTTCATGTGAAATAAATATTGAGGGGCCCTTATATTTGGATGAGAACATAGGAATTGCTTTGTGTGCTGTTATTGCACCCATTCTTGCACTTATAAGACACCACCCTATGCGTATGGAGATCATTGTCAATGGTATATCAAGGCATACTGTATACCGATCATGTCATGAAATGGGCTCAGTTCATGTATGGCTGGACTACTTGTTTTTGAAGTCTTCTGAGGTACAAGGGTACGTTAATCTCAGAGTCAAGTTTTATTCTGGCTCAAGATCAAACCCAGTTGTCTTTAAAAGTTGTGGGGTCCATTTGATACGCAAGCATGAAGAGAATGAGGGTGTTGATGTGCATTTGGACCATGAAGTAGACAGGGAAATCGTTGATAAAGTAAATTTAATGGAGGATATCCAACTTTCTAAAAGGCGTCATGTTGATGATTATAGCAGTTTGGAATCCAATTGGTACCCACAACAGAAGAGGCGTTCCATCAATGGTGGGAATCAAAATTTCTGAGTTGGAGATTGGTGAATCCTGAACTAGACCAATCCAATCACTTCCAAAGCCGGAACCTGCTAGCTTTACTTCACTAGGCACCTAGCTGCTTCTTAATTTCCTTGTTTGGAATTGGGGGGTCAAATCTGTTTTTGGTTTATGCCATTAACGATTCTTGAAAAGTGTCGTTATATGCTGAATTTGTGGTTGATAATTGTCACTTTAGGACAGTTGGTCCCAAAATAATCCAAGATGGTGAGTAGGGATTTGAGATTCTCTGGCTTGACGTACAACAAGTGAAAGTCACTGGTTGCTGCTATGGATGTGGGTGAGTATCGGTGCAACTGGTATTCTGCTTCTGTTTGTCAACTTTGTCATATCCTCAACACTAACTGATAAATGAGAATGTGCCCATGGCTCTTTAATCTTTCCTTTTAATGGATTCAAGTCAAGGTTTTGTGTAAGATATACGATTGCAGTTGGCATTCTCCATTAAAAGTTTTTATTTTTATTTTTATTTTTTTGAGAAAAAAATAATCTGTAACATTTCACTACTCGGTGAGTAAAACCCACTTCACAAAAAGGCAGCTTAGGCCTCATTTAGTTGTAAGACTCAACGAAATAAAATCAGTCCATTCAATTTTAAACTGAATCTAACATCTAAGCAAGTAATTCTTAGATTATTAAACTCATCTCAACTTAAAACCTTCTTATACATTAGACTCAACTTCCTTTAACTCAATACATCTTTATACATGAAATCCACAACTTTTTTTAATTTCTAATAAATAACACTAAACTCATTTTAACATCTAAACTGATTTTAAATGACTTCACATAACTTACTTCATCTACTCAACTCATTATTATTCATAAAAAACTTACAGCTTGACTCAACATCTAAACGCAACATTAGACAACATCATCACCCCTTACCATCAATAATACATATCTCAAATATGGGGAGTTTGGGCAGTGGGCACCCACATCTGCAGGGTATTCAAGTTCTATAAACAAACTTATGCTCTGTTTCAGAACCAATAATTCATACCAAATCTCCCTTATTTTCCTGTTCACACTCCTTTTAACTCATAGCATGTTTAAGACATGAAGTGTTTTTCACGTCTCTCTTCACTAGAGCAAAATTTCTATCTCAATTTGTTCAATAAAAATTTTGAAAATCAAAATATAAAATGTTATTGTTCAGTTAAATGAAGTGTTTTTCATTTGACATATGAAGATCATTCAACATTCTACTTCAAAATAATGTTTGAAAGAAGGAATTTTCAGACACTGAAATAAAGATGGCGGCAAAGCAACATGCAACTCAAAACATTTACAACTTGGTTCCTAAGTGGAATCTTGCAGTGCAGGGAAAGGTCGATAGGAACAAGCAAGAGAGGTTTCAGAAAGCCACAGATACAATCCTTTTGGATTGCATCGAGTTACTCTTTCTGCATCTATGAAGATCTGCCAAAACCATGCCACTGCTACCGGTAAGTAGTTCTTGACTTTCTAAAGATTTCCATTTTAGGGAGTGACTTGAAGGGTAGCTCTTCTGGAGAAAGTGAGCAAAATTACCATTAGTTCCTACGTGAGGGTCAAATGGAGATGCAATGAGGGCCCTACGAGCAAACTCGAGCTCTTTGTCCTTCCCTCTCCTCCATAACCATCATTGATGAGTTCGCATCTCTCTCTGCTCGACATCTTTTGTAGGGAACAAATCCCATCGTATGCTTGCAGGGGCTAATCCTTCTCTCATCAAGAGTTTCTTGAGACTCAGAATCAACACCAACTAAATTCTTCTCTCCATTTTCCACCTCATTAATTATTGCAGAGTTCGAGCCAGTACAAGATTTTTCCTTCACAATAATATCCCTCTCGTTCGTTTCTTCTTCAACACAGGAGCCTGTAGGTACTTGAACTGAGGTTTGGTTATACGAGGGAGAGCAATAAAATGGTAGACCTTGGTACAGAGTCCACCATGGCAGAGAAGTATAATGGTTGGCTTCTGCAGAGTCGGTGTTCTCTTTCCGATGTTCCATGCGTCTATCTGGGGCTCGACATGGCAATGATTCACAATTATAATTAACAAGCTTCTCAGTATCAACGTTCTCTGGATACTTATTAGATGGCAGTGACTCACTATTCTCTGCCCCTGACGAACATGGTTTTTGGAAATCTGTCACCACAACCGTCCTTCCAAAAAGCTTGATGCTTGTAACGGGTGCTCCTGTGGCTTCATCTCCCATGTTGCCTAGAGCATCCTTGGAAGCTAACTCCAATTCCTGTACATTCATAACGAGAACAGAAAATCAGAATTTTGCCCAGCACACAGGTTAACAAGTATCACCCAACTTGGACCAAGTTGAAGATAAATATAACAGTTCATTGTACCATGGACAAAAAGCACTCAGGCGTTGATGAAAAAGGATCTTTTTCTTCTTGGACAGTGGAATTGGATGTCATGTGTACATTGTCCTTCTCAACAGGTGACGAGGTACTTGAGTGCATGTCAGTTGTGCATGAATTAGGGGAAGAACAAGTATTGAGCTGCTCTGAAACTGCAGACCCCAGTGAATCTGACCCAGCTGCAGAGAGAACTGAAGTGGGAGATTTGGTGTCTTTCTCCCCCACCAATAAATTTGGAGATGGAGACCTTTCTAATTCATTTGTAACTGATATCCCATTAGGGGAATCAACTGATTTACGTGGATAAGGGTGTGAGGGTTTCTTCTTTGGCCGTGGAGGTGGTATCTCAACTGGTTCTATGGTGCTTTCAGTGCTACCACTGGATGCCCGTACTACCTGAAACCAGCAAGCAAAAAACAAATTAATGCGGAGGAAAGATGCCAATTAAACCCACAGACGAAGCTGAGCTACTGTAGTTTATGATCAAATGTGTGCATCACAATGGTAACTAGACACTGAAACATAATCATTTAACCTTAGAGAAAAATTTTTGAGCATGACTTCGGATCTGAACTGCAGTTTTGGTGCCTACATGTGCTGCATAAAATTAAGAGTAACTTCAATCTGATTGGACAGCCAACAGACACGAAGAACTGTTCCAAACAAATCATCATACACCAAGCTTACCTTCGATTTGACGCCAACCACGACCATACAGCTTCAAGGCTTCAAGAAACTTCTGATGCTCTTCTTCTGTCCATTTTTCTCTTTGTTTAACGATGGTGTAGGGTTTCCTTACCTGCTCAAACATGAAAGAACAGATGAAAATAATCAAAATCACAAGTTATATGTCCTTGGCAAATTTATTCCCACCGACTGAAAGGCAGAATATGAGGTTGCGAAGAGAATAAAACCTTAGGTGGAGGGCAATCCCCAAATGAACATTTCTCCTCCTTCTGGACCACTGTTTCAGTCTGCGCAGCGCCATCAGGGCGGTAGTTACCAGCTGTTATAGAGGCATCTGACGTTTTCCCTTCATCCTGCTGCTAAATGCAAGTGAAAGAGTAATGTATTAAGTTTCCTTCTCTTCAAAATTGAAATAAATTTAATAATTCTTCTTCATCGCAAAACTTAGTAGCACCACGTTACATGTTTAAAAAGGAACACTTTCCTTGGTTTTTATGCAATGTATTCTATCTGCATAACAGCGAATTCGAGGTCCCAAAGGAGACACTGCATGCTTTTACATACAATTGTTCAAAAGTGCATCTGCTTATAGTCAATGTTTGACAACATTGGCTTCCAACGATTATACAGAAGCCAATAGCAGTTCTCCACTCAAACTATGCATAAGAAGTCTAAATTTTTCATTCCTATGTTGGAAATATAAATGGATAGGGGAGGGTGGAATGGCCGTAAACTCCCGAAAGGAGGTTTTTTATTTGAAACTTTCCTTCTTCCATCAATAGTTATAAACCTTATATTCATCCTCAAATAAATGAAAAAGAGTACTGTGGTTCGAACTCAAATATCCTAATTAATATCCTCCGCGAATGTGATCGCCTACCCATTATTCTAATTGAAAGGATAGTGAATCTAATGCTTACTCCGCACAGCCAGGGCACTTAGCACACAGCTTTTATGCCACTACGCCTGAAACCTAAATACCTTTGAATCGGAAATTCCCGTGCCATTTCCATATATACGAGTCTCTACAAGTAAATTGCAAACAAAAAAAAAAGGCAGTCATTTTGTCTTTTCAACGAACCCCATCAATTCCCTGCCTTTGTAAATGGAAAAGACCGACTCTTACCACTCAATACCACTTTTTAACCGAGATACTTTTCCTTCTCCTTGTTTCCATAAGATAAGCAATAAGATACCGATATAAGTTTCGCAAACAGATGCACGCGACAATAAGTAATGGCAATATATACCTGAACAGTCATTGCCACAAGATCAGAACTAGCCCTCTCTCACACAGAATCAGTGCTAAGTTCCCAGAGCTGCAACAAAAAATTACAGCGGTCAAACACACAAACAATAGATACTTCCACTGCTCCTCGCTTTTCCCTCAATTCTTCTCAGCAAAACAGAAATCTTAAAATTAAAAAAAAAAAAAAAAAAGAAGAAGAAGTTGAAAAAAATGTAAATCAGAAATTCTCAATTGGATCAATCAGAAACCCACCGTCGGAAAATCTTGGTAAGCTGATGTTCCGAGGAAGGAAGAATCCAGGACAGGAGTTCAGATTCCTCGAATTACCCTCCTGAGAAAACGGATTGCTCACTCTGCTACGAAGGGAAACGGATTCCCGAATCCCCTTTTTTAGGAGGGGATTTAAAACCCAAGAAAGGATGAGAAGGAAAAGAGCAGAAGAACGAATCGCGAAAACGGAGACTTCAGAAGAGATAAGATTCAAAGAGGAAGTTTTTGCAGCATTTTATAGAAAGGGAGGAAGAAGAAGGAGAGGCCGCCACGTCGGATGCTTTTTGGTGGATTTTCTTAAGGAAAGAGGATTCCAGAAGGGGGCCGTGGAATCTTGTGGCTCAAAACGCTCAACACGCGGCGTCCTCTCGTGTTGCCTCTGCGATATTTATTTTTTGATTTTTTTAGAAATTATGAATTTTATAATCATAATTTATTTTTCATTTCAACTTTGATATAAAAAATTATTTCAAAATACCTCAAACTAATTAGTATGATGAAAAAGTGATAAATTTAAAATAAATATTAAATAAGTACGAAAAATATTTATATTTTTCTTGTCTATCTTTTATTAGATAAAAATATTTAATATTATTAAAAAATAATTATCTCTCTCCCTCCAAAGCTAGAATAATAATTTAAAGATATTTTCTCTCTTTCAATTAATTAATTTATTTATTATCGAGTGTGGTGGCTTATTGGTTCATGAGTTTGACCATATGCATTAGATTTTAGGGTCAAATTTTGGGACGGGAAGCACTCCGGATTATTGATGACTATTATCACATGGATTATTGATATTCTCGTCAGAGTTGAAATTAAGTTATGGCTCAAATTCGATTTGTAGAAAGCACATACATTTCTCGCCATTTAGGTCTTTCTTATCAGGCTCTCCATCTAGTTGGACTCTACTATGATGACGTCGTGGTAGGGTCGCTCCCTCCAACCTTTTTTTTTTTTAAAGAAATTAATTAATTTATTTGCAAATCTTTGTGGACGAAATGGAATGCATATGGATAAATAAAGGAAAATAGATAATAAGTTTTGTTTGCATGAGAGCCGTCGTCAAAAAGTGGGAAACTTTTAATTCACAGATACACTTTCTGGTAGCTGTGAAGACGACAGGTACGGATGCTTAGTTCGGTTTGGACTTTTCACATATCTCATTCTCATGAAATTTTCTCTCTCTATCCATATATTTTTTTAAAGAAAAAAAAATACAATTTTCTAAAATATGTGATGTTATAATAAAATAAATACAAGATTATCAATAGGTTTAAATATAGAGTAATTATGGATATAGTCTTAGAATAAGCAAATTTTATACCTGCCATCAAGAAAATAATTTTATGCCTACTTGAATAGGATTTATACATTTTAAGATCGTACAAATCATTTTATTTAAATAAAATAAAATAATATTATATTTTAAAAAAATTATTAGGATTTAAAAATTGAATAAAATATTTTTAAAATATGATTTTTTGAAATTATTTTTATTTTGAGATTTGAAAAAATTGAATTGTTTATCATATTTTGTTTAAAAATTTGAAAAAATTGTAATAATTAAATGAGATGAGATCAAATCTGAGGGGTTGTTTCGATGTAAAGTTGGTTTCATCTCATCCATCGCATCTCATCGTATCATAATATAATTTTACTACTATTCATAAATAATTTCATTATTATTAATAGATTTTTCATCTCATCTTATTCTCCAAACATCTATTTGTCGTATCAATAATTTATTTAAAAAATTTAGATTGTTTGAAAACAATAAACTCAATCGTTCATTTATTATTTAATTTTATAGAGTTAGTTTTATTAATATACTCTTTAATCTGATTTTATAATTCTAATTATACCTGTTGATGTATCACATTTTTAGTAAATTCATTGATCAAACCATTTAAATAAAATAAAGTGACACTACATACAATCATTTTTGTTTATTCTTTACGCATTTCATTGATGTGATTGGCCAAAACTATTATTTTATATTAACAAAAGTGATGCGGTCAATCATACCAATAGAGTGTGTAAAGAGTATGTAAAAGTGACTATATATAAAATTTTTGAATTAAAAAAAAAAAAGAGTAAAGATGACACATCAAGTGATAAAATTTAAGATATAAACAGCAATATTTATTTTCATTATTTGTAGGAAAGTAAAACTCGAATAATTATGAAATATTCATATCATAAAAGAGGCGTGGCACCCTGATTATTTATTTATTTATTTATATAAGCTATTTGAGTTACTTAACATGTTAGAGTATTAATAGTAGGCTAGCCATTTTTTGGCTAAATTTTGATTGGAAAGTTCACTTTTTAAAATTTAGTTAACCACTTTTCAACGATATTAAATAATAATTTTTTTTTTTAAATTTATCATTATTATATTAAAATATTAATTCTAACATTTTTATTTATTTTAATTCTAATAGTAATTAGAATATTTATTCGTTATTGAAAAAATACACATTAATTTTCTAACGTTTGTATTATTTCAACGGATATAATTTTTTAACGGTATATTTTTACAACGGTTAGTATTATTCTTTCAACGGATATATTTTTCCAATGACCATAAGATGCATACTGAAAAACATGGACACAATTTAAGAAGAAAGAAATTGGAAAGGAAGCCAAGATCAAATTGCAAACATTTAAGGAGGGGAAAATATTTGATTATGTAGTCTCCAACACTACCCAATTAAAGACTTTACAATAAAACTTGCTATTCAAATACACAGAAACAACCATTAGAGCAATACACAAACCATTTAACTGTCAATACTATACATATAATGATTGATACAAAAGCTTCAAAGATTACAAAAACAAAAGTTCCCAATAGAGAGTTTGTAATGGTTGAAAGATTCAAAGGTGCAAGCAACAATCATGTGCTGGTC
Source organism: Carya cathayensis (assembly GCA_011037825.1). Taxonomy (NCBI): domain Eukaryota; kingdom Viridiplantae; phylum Streptophyta; class Magnoliopsida; order Fagales; family Juglandaceae; genus Carya; species Carya cathayensis. Next base: position 1,094,025 of record QGSO01000178.1, read on the forward strand.
CTAAAAGCAGCAGTGCTTGTTACATAGATTATATTATTTTAGGGCCAAAAAATAAATTGGCTAGCAATTTGGACTTGCTAGATTTAGGGTTAGTTTGGGGAGTGTAGTGTTATGAGAATACATTATTACTATTTATTATTGAATTTTGTTACATACAAGTAAAGTCGCGTACTAATCTGCATACAAATACTAATTCATTCATATTGAAAATTTAAATTAGCACTGTTTTTAATAAAATTTACTTTTTGATCAATCACATTAAATTGATGCATATATTAGTACGCTGTGCTTACAACTAGATTTTTTTTTTATTATTTTATCATTATTTTTTTATAGTTTTGTTACATACAAACGAACTTGCGTATCATCTGCATACCAATGTTAATATCTTCATATTCAAAATTTAAATTTGTACTGTTTTTAATAAAATATACTTGCTGACCAATTATATTGAATGAATGCACGTATTAGTGTGTAGAATCCCTTACAATAAGATTTTTCCTTTATTATTTTATCATTATTTTTTTAATAGTTTCGTTACATACAAACGAATTTGCATATCAATCTGCATACCAATGCTAATACCTTTATATTCAAAATTTAAATTGACATTGTTTTCAATAAAGTATACTTTCTGACCAATCACATTGAATATGTGCAAGTATTGGTGAGCATAATCGTTTACAATTAGATTTTTTTATTTTTTTTATTGCTTTTTCATTACTATTTACAGAATATTTGAAATTATTTCACTATCCAAACCCAACTTTAGCCAACCAAGAACATGATGGACAAAATTAGTATAGATTTAGCTAGTTTTGACGTAGATATATTTTAAGCAAATTAGTTAAATTTTAACTATGGAAAATGCTATCCATCCCGTTTAAACCTCCCGCTGGCAGCCACTGCTGCATGAAAATTTTTTTTTTGAAATTTTTTTTTTACTTAGTGATTAAGAAAGTGTTTTTAAATGATGTTGTGAATTTTTTAAAAAAAAAAAAACATTTAACAGTGTTAAAAAAATACATCTAAAAAATTGTGACAAAAAAGAAAAAAAAAAATTTACACTAACGGTAACTCCCAATAGTAGTTGGGAGCGATAACCGCAGTACTGTACTTTTAACTATACCTAACTCACTACTAGCGGGAGTGAGATTTCCATCCGTACTCCAAAAATACTTGACAATGATGTGGAGGCATATCTTACCACTATCGTATAAGGTAGGAAAGTGGTGGAGCCCTGAAGATAGTGTTTACCCGAATATGAAAACCTTCGAAAATTGCCATCCACAATTCCNCGTACTAATCTGCGTACCAATACTGATTCATTCATATTCAAAATTTAAATTAATACTTTTTTCAATAAAATCTACTTTTTTGACCAATCATATTAGATTGATGCATATATTAGTGCGCAGTTATACTTGCAACTAGATTTTTCTCTTATTATTTTATCATTATTTTTTTATAATTTTGTTACATACAAACGAATTTGTGTATCAATCTGCATACCAATACTAATATCTTCATATTCAAAATTTAAATTTGTACTGTTTTTAATAAAGTGTACTTTCTGATCAATTAGATTGAATGAGTGCACGTATTGGTGCGCAGAATCGTTTACAATTAAATTTTTTATTTTTATTTTTTATTTTTTCATTACTATTTATAGAATATCTGAGATTACCTGACTATTCAAACACAACTTTAGCCAACTAAGAACATGATGGACAAAATTAGTATAGATTTAGCTAGTTTTGAAGTAGATATGTTTTAAGCAAATTAGTTAAATTTTAACTATGCCTAACTCACTGCCACGCTCTTATGATAAGACGGGAGTGAGATTCCCATCCGTACTCCAAAAATACTTGACAATGATGTGGAGGCATATCTTACCACTGTCGTATAAGGTAGGAAAGTGGTGGAGCCCTGAAGATAGTGTTTACCCGAATATGAAAACCTTCGAAAATTGCCATCCACAATTCCTGCTGGGTTTTGGGGAAAGGTTGGTTATTGTCAGTTTGGGAACTCAAGATGCACTCATTTTCAGCCACACATAGGAGGAGGGTTCACACTGAATGCTAGTTACAAGTTCTAAATAATAAAAATTTTATATATAGTTATTTTTAAATAATTTTTATATATTTCATTAATGTGATTAATTACGTCATTTGTTTTTAATATAAAATAATTATTTTAACTAATTATATCAATAGAGTGTATAAAAATACGTAAAAATGATTATATGTAACAATCTATTTATTTATAGTGAGACTTTACGAGATTTATTTCTATTCGAAAATTGTAGAAATAATTTGTTGTTCACTTTATCTATCTTTCTTCTTCCCTTTTCTAAGTCTTTCTGTCTGTTTACTGCTATTAATGCCAATTTATTACAGGGTTTGCTATTGGTGCTTCTTAGACCCGTTTACCGAATCACATGCATTTTCCCAGTGGCCAAACAAAGTTTTTATTTTATTTTATTTATGCTAAGAATTTTTCTCAGCCTTGTTTTTGTTCTTCCACAAGGCGCAAGATTCATTTGGGGCCTCTATTTGTTTCCTCTTTTCCCCTACCTTTTTCTAAGAGACCCATCATCTTACATCACTATGTATTTTTATATATTTATGTTCCTAACAATACCACTCATGATTGTATTCTTTTTTAACAAAATTTCAACTTTCTTTTTTTTTATTTGATTGTCCCATGTGGTGAGAGAATTTCATTTCTACAATAAATGTAAAGTGGAAATGAAATAAATGTTGTTAAGGTACCTTTTTTTTAAATTTTAAATTTTAAATTTTTATCTATGGGTGTTCAGGCTAGCTTGCACGTATCTCAACTAATCCTACAGGTCCTGAAGTTAATGGACAGGTAAACCTCCAGTGGTCTAGAGGGGACTCAAACTGGTGATCATTAGGAAACAAACTTAAGACCTGACCAACTGAGCTATCCCTCAGTATCGTTAAGTACTAAATTTAAAATGGAAACAAATGTTATTAGATTAGGGTTTGACATACATCCTGTCAAAAATTTACTAGATATATCCAATTAAAAAGTCAATGAACAATATTGAAATATTGATTAAAAAAAAAGTCAACCTGACTTTTTACTTTAAGCAATTTTGTCCATTTATTTTTCAAACAGAATATATTCAATGAGTTTTTAACAAAATGTCAAACCTGTTAGATTAATAGAGATAAGAATGTTTAGTTGTTAAAGAAGAATAAGTCAGCTTTGGACTAGATTTCTAAGAGTATAATAAATAGCCATTTTTAATAATATGTTTGTAAAAATTTATAAATTTCAACTGTTTAATTATAAAAAAAAATGAATATTACTATTATAAATCATCTACACCACATACTATAAATTAATAAAAAATTCTTATTGGACCAAAATAATATAAAAATAAAATCAAACCTAAAAGGGATCTTCCAACTGTTAAGAGCTCGTTTGAATTCAGAGTGTTTTATCTTATCTCATCATTACAATTTTCTTAAATTCTCACACAAAATATAACAAACAATTCAAACTTTTTCAAATCTTAATTCAACTTTTTAAAATTCTAAAATAATAATAATTTTAAAAATTAATATTTTAAAAATAATTTTTAAAATTTTTAATTTTAATTTAAAATCATCTCATTTCACCCTCCAAACGAGTCCCAGGCTCGAGCCCCTAAATCCGATGGCATGTTCTACTCGTATGTATGTCAGAGTAGTTTCTGTACTTTTTAAGTTAATTGGGCCAAACTTGTTTCATCCTCCCGTCATTTTAGTTGAAAATTGAAGGAAGTTTGGGCCTCAAGACCCAGCTTAAATACTTTAGACATGGGCTTCGACTGGTTTCACTTTACTTCAGCTTAGCCCAATTTCATATGGAAACCTTCCACTCCACTTGGCATTAAGAAGTGTTGGGATTTTTATTTTTCATATGCTAAAAAACACAGACCCATATCTTAATTTCATATGCTTGAAAAAATGACTGGTTTCCATATATTAAAAAAAAGAGAAGTACAAAGACATCTCACCAAAGTAAATTCATAAACTACCATTTCATATGATACATTAAATTTATTTTACAATAAAAATATTTTTTTTATTGGCATTAGGTATTTAAGAATAGTATTCCGACTAATCCCGATGGTGCACAGACCTCTCGATAAGGAGCTTNAGAACGAATCGCGAAAACGGAGACTTCAGAAGAGATAAGATTCAAAGAGGAAGTTTTTGCAGCATTTTATAGAAAGGGAGGAAGAAGAAGGAGAGGCCGCCACGTCGGATGCTTTTTGGTGGATTTTCTTAAGGAAAGAGGATTCCAGAAGGGGGCCGTGGAATCTTGTGGCTCAAAACGCTCAACACGCGGCGTCCTCTCGTGTTGCCTCTGCGATATTTATTTTTTGATTTTTTTAGAAATTATGAATTTTATAATCATAATTTATTTTTCATTTCAACTTTGATATAAAAAATTATTTCAAAATACCTCAAACTAATTAGTATGATGAAAAAGTGATAAATTTAAAATAAATATTAAATAAGTACGAAAAATATTTATATTTTTCTTGTCTATCTTTTATTAGATAAAAATATTTAATATTATTAAAAAATAATTATCTCTCTCCCTCCAAAGCTAGAATAATAATTTAAAGATATTTTCTCTCTTTCAATTAATTAATTTATTTATTATCGAGTGTGGTGGCTTATTGGTTCATGAGTTTGACCATATGCATTAGATTTTAGGGTCAAATTTTGGGACGGGAAGCACTCCGGATTATTGATGACTATTATCACATGGATTATTGATATTCTCGTGAGTTGAAATTAAGTTATGGCTCAAATTTCGATTTGTAGAAAGCACATACATTTCTCGCCATTTAGGTCTTTCTTATCAGGCTCTCCATCTAGTTGGACTCTACTACGATGACGTCGTGGTAGGGTCGCTCCCTCCAACCTTTTTTTTTTTTTAAAGAAATTAATTAATTTATTTGCAAATCTTTGTGGACGAAATGGAATGCATATGGATAAATAAAGGAAAATAGATAATAAGTTTTGTTTGCATGAGAGCCGTCGTCAAAAAGTGGGAAACTTTTAATTCACAGATACACTTTCTGGTAGCTGTGAAGACGACAGGTACGGATGCTTAGTTCGGTTTGGACTTTTCACATATCTCATTCTCATGAAATTTTCTCTCTCTATCCATATATTTTTTTAAAGAAAAAAAATACAATTTTCTAAAATATGTGATGTTATAATAAAATAAATACAAGATTATCAATAGGTTTAAATATAGAGTAATTATGGATATAGTCTTAGAATAAGCAAATTTTATACCTGCCATCAAGAAAATAATTTTATGCCTACTTGAATAGGATTTATACATTTTAAGATCGTACAAATCATTTTATTTAAATAAAATAAAATAATATTATATTTTAAAAAAATTATTAGGATTTAAAAATTGAATAAAATATTTTTAAAATATGATTTTTTGAAATTATTTTTATTTTGAGATTTGAAAAAATTGAATTGTTTATCATATTTTGTTTAAAAATTTGAAAAAATTGTAATAATTAAATGAGATGAGATCAAATCTGAGGGGTTGTTTCGATGTAAAGTTGGTTTCATCTCATCCATCGCATCTCATCGTATCATAATATAATTTTACTACTATTCATAAATAATTTCATTATTATTAATAGATTTTTCATCTCATCTTATTCTCCAAACATCCATTTGTCTATCAATAATTTATTTAAAAAATTTAGATTGTTTGAAAACAATAAACTCAATCGTTCATTTATTATTTAATTTTATAGAGTTAGTTTTATTACTATACTCTTTAATCTGATTTTATAATTCTAATTATACCTGTTGATGTATCACATTTTTAGTAAATTCATTGATCAAACCATTTAAATAAAATAAAGTGACACTACATACAATCATTTTTGTTTATTCTTTACGCATTTCATTGATGTGATTGGCCAAAACTATTATTTTATATTAACAAAAGTGATGCGGTCAATCATACCAATAGAGTGCACAAAGAGTATGCAAAAGTGACTATATATAAAATTTTTGAATTAAAAAAAAAAAGAAGTAAAGATGACACATCAAGTGATAAAATTTAAGATATAAACAGCAATATTTATTTTCATTATTTGTAGGAAAGTAAAACTCGAATAATTATGAAATATTCATATCATAAAAGAGGCGTGGCACCCTGATTATTTATTTATTTATTTATATAAGCTATTTGAGTTACTTAACATGTTAGAGTATTAATAGTAGGCTAGCCATTTTTTGGCTAAATTTTGATGGAAAGTTCACTTTTTAAAATTTAGTTAACCACTTTTCAACGAATATTAAATAATAATTTTTTTTTTTAAATTTATCATTATTATATTAAAATATTAATTCTAACATTTTTATTTATTTTAATTCTAATAGTAATTAGAATATTTATTCATTATTGAAAAAAATAACATATTAATTTTCTAACTTTCGTATTATTTCAACGGATATAATTTTTTAACGGTATATTTTTACAACGGTTAGTATTATTCTTTCAACGGATATATTTTTCCAATGACCATAAGATGCATACTGAAAAACATGGACACAATTTAAGAAGAAAGAAATTGGAAAGGAAGCCAAGATCAAATTGCAAACATTTAAGGAGGGGAAAATATTTGATTATGTAGTCTCCAACACTACCCAATTAATGACTTTACAATAAAAGTTGCTATTCAAATACACAGAAACAACCATTAGAGCAATACACAAACCATTTAACTGTCAATACTATATATATAATGATTGATACAAAAGCTTCAAAGATTACAAAAACAAAAGTTCCCAATAGAGAGTATGTAATGGTTGAAAGATTCAAAGGTGCAAGCAACAATCATGTGCTGGTCCTAAAAGCAGCAGTGGTTGTTACATAGATTATATTATTTTAGGGCCAAAAAATAATATTGGCTAGCAATTTGGACTTGCTAGATTTAGGGTGAGTTTGGGAGTGTAGTGTTATAAGAATACATTATTACTATTTTTAATTTTACTACATAAAGCTATATTGCAATACTCATGAATTTTAGCCTGTTAAAACTTTATCAATACTAAATGCATATAAGTACTTGTTACACTGATTTTTATTTTTATCATAAGTTTTACATAAACGACTTGCGTACCACTGATACATGAATATCTTCATATTCAAAATTTAAATTAATACTGTTTTTAATAAAATATACTTTTTGTGACCAATCATATTGATATGAATGCTACGTATTAGTGGCAGTATACTTACAATAGATTTTTCCTTATTATTTTATCATTATTTTTTTAATGTTTGTTACATACAAACGAATTTGCATATCAATCTGCATACCAATGCTAATATCTTTATATTCAAAATTTAAATTGACTGTTTTAATAAAGTGATACTTTCTGACAATCAGATTGAATAGTGCAGTATTGGTGAGCAGTAATCGTTTACAATTAATTTTTTTTATTATTTTTTATTTTTTTCATTACTATTTAAGAATATCTTGAATTACTGCACTATCAAACCAACTTTAGCCAACCAAGAACATGATGGACAAAATTAGTATAGATTTAGCTAGTTTTGAACGTAGATATATTTTAAGCAAATTAGAAACTTGGAAAATTAACCCGTTTACCTCCTGAACTCATAATTTTTGAATTTTCTATTAAATTAAATATTTTTAAAAAACATAACTTAAAAAATACATCTAAAATACAAAGAAAAAAAAAAATTTACACTAACGGTAACTCCCAATAGTAGTTGGGAGCGATAACCGCAGTACTGTACTTTTAACTATACCTAACTCACTACTAGCGGGAGTGAGATTTCCATCCGTACTCCAAAAATACTTGACAATGATGTGGAGGCATATCTTACCACTATCGTATAAGGTAGGAAAGTGGTGGAGCCCTGAAGATAGTGTTTACCCGAATATGAAAACCTTCGAAAATTGCCATCCACAATTCCTGCTGGGTTTTGGGGAAAGGTTGGTTATTGTCAGTTTGGGAACTCAAGATGCACTCATTTTCAGCCACACATAGGAGGAGGGTTCACACTGAATGCTAGTTACAAGTTCTAAATAATAAAAATTTTATATATAGTTATTTTTAAATAATTTTTATATATTTCATTAATGTGATTAATTACGTCATTTGTTTTTAATATAAAATAATTATTTTAACTAATTATATCAATAGAGTGTATAAAAATACGTAAAAATGATTATATGTAACAATCTATTTATTTATAGTGAGACTTTACGAGATTTATTTCTATTCGAAAATTGTAGAAATAATTTGTTGTTCACTTTATCTATCTTTCTTCTTCCCTTTTCTAAGTCTTTCTGTCTGTTTACTGCTATTAATGCCAATTTATTACAGGGTTTGCTATTGGTGCTTCTTAGACCCGTTTACCGAATCACATGCATTTTCCCAGTGGCCAAACAAAGTTTTTATTTTATTTTATTATGCTAAGAATTTTTCTCAGCCTTGTTTTTGTTCTTCCACAAGGCGCAAGATTCATTTGGGGCCTCTATTTGTTTCCTCTTTTCCCCTACCTTTTTCTAAGAGACCCATCATCTTACATCACTATGTATTTTTATATATTTATGTTCCTAACAATACCACTCATGATTGTATTCTTTTTTAACAAAATTTCAATTTTTTTTTTATTTGATTGTCCCATGTGGTGAGAGAATTTCATTTCTACAATAAATGTAAAGTGGAAATGAAATAAATGTTGTTAAGGTACCTTTTTTTTAAATTTTAAATTTTAAATTTTTATCTATGGGTGTTCAGGCTAGCTTGCACGTATCTCAACTAATCCTACAGGTCCTGAAGTTAATGGACAGGTAAACCTCCAGTGGTCTAGAGGGGACTCAAACTGGTGATCATTAGGAAACAAACTTAAGACCTGACCAACTGAGCTATCCCTCAGTATCGTTAAGTACTAAATTTAAAATGGAAACAAATGTTGTTAGATTAGGGTTTGACATACATCATGTAAAAAATTTACTAGATATATCCAATTAAAAAGTCAATGAACAATATTGAAATATTGATAAAAAAAAAAAGTCAACCTGAATTTTTACTTTAAGCAATTTTGTCCATTTATTTTTCAAACAGAATATATTCAATGAGTTTTTAACAAAATGTCAAACCTGTTAGATTAATAGAGATAAGAATGTTTAGTTGTTAAAGAAGAATAAGTCAGCTTTGGACTAGATTTCTAAGAGTATAATAAATAGCCATTTTTAATAATATGTTTGTAAAAATTTATAAATTTCAACTGTTTAATTATAAAAAAAAATGAATATTACTATTATAAATCATCTACACCACATACTATAAATTAATAAAAAATTCTTATTGGACCAAAATAATATAAAAATAAAATCAAACCTAAAAGGGATCTTCCAACTGTTAAGAGCTCGTTTGAATTCAGAGTGTTTTATCTTATCTCATCATTACAATTTTCTTAAATTCTCACACAAAATATAACAAACAATTCAAACTTTTTCAAATCTTAATTCAACTTTTTAAAATTCTAAAATAATAATAATTTTAAAAATTAATATTTTAAAAATAATTTTTAAAATTTTTAATTTTAATTTAAAATCATCTCATTTCACCCTCCAAACGAGTCCCAGGCTCGAGCCCCTAAATCCGATGGCATGTTCTACTCGTATGTATGTCAGAGTAGTTTCTGTACTTTTTAAGTTAATTGGGCCAAACTTGTTTCATCCTCCCGTCATTTTAGTTGAAAATTGAAGGAAGTTTGGGCCTCAAGACCCAGCTTAAATACTTTAGACATGGGCTTCGACTGGTTTCACTTTACTTCAGCTTAGCCCAATTTCATATGGAAACCTTCCACTCCACTTGGCATAAGAAGTGTTGGGATTTTTATTTTTCATATGCTAAAATACACAGACCCATATCTTAATTTCATATGCTTGAAAAAATGACTGGTTTCCATATATTACAAAAAAGAGAAGCACAAAGACATCTGACCAAAGTAAATTCATAAACTACCATTTCATATGATACATTAAATTTATTTTACAATAAAAATATTTTTTTTATTGGCATTAGGTATTTAAGAATAGTATTCCGACTAATCCCGATGGTGCACAGACTCTCGATAAGGAGCTTCCCACAAATACATATTAGGTAATTCAAAAGAAAAATCCCACAGCTTAATAACCCATATAGATTGTTTGTATTTAAGGAGATTTGAATTTTAAACTGAGAGCAATCTCACCGTCTCTAACATATCATATTAACTCACGTCAGTTTGTATATTTATTTTTGTTGAATATATCCATGGCTAAATCATTTCTTTAATAAAAAAAACTTATAACCTATAATTATTTGGAACATAATATAATTATTTGGAACATAATAGACCCATAAATCATAAGATTAAAGGCTATAATGTCACACTTACACATTCCAAAAAATAAATTGTTTAGTTTTAAAATTCCTTGAAAATAGGATATTTTTTAAAGTTGAAATGGAGTATTTTTCAGCATCAGAAAACATGATGGAACCCACTACTGATGTGAAGCTACGAGGCAATCCAGACCATCAATGTCTGACCTGGCTCCTTAACTTTTCTCACTCAGCCATCTCCTTCCCCATACACAAAACCCAATTATGAGAGAGAGAAAGAGAGAGAGAGAGAGATTTGACACAAGAAGTGGATAAAAAAAAACGAATGATTTGGATTGAAAGATATCCATGAGCAGAGCAAGAAGTCAATACCTAAACTAAACTTTTTACTTGCTGGTGTCGTACCCTTGGGAATGAAGGACGATGGAATGCAAACGGTGAAAAAAAAGTTGCAAGTGGAGAGAAACCAAGTAGGAAAATGCAAGTATGGTGTGTTTTTGACTCCCTCTTTTTACGATGCACTTTTCCAAAAGATAAATAAACACAAAAAAATAAAGATCAAAGATTTGCCCAAAAAACTGAACTTTTGTAGTTGGTGTGAAGTGTAATGAACCTTGGTAGCCAAAAAAGCAGCAACAACAATAGTAAATAATCATCTCCAGCTCTTGATGAGAGGGCATTCAAAGTCCCAACTAAGCCATAATACTTCTCCAGCATTAATGAATGCAACGCTCCCTCCCCCCCGCCCCTAAAAATAAAAACGCAAAAGCACAAATAGACTCTGAACCTATCTGCTCGGTATATTAAAGGGGATGGTAAGAGCCAAAAAAAGAACAGTTGTGTAGCAAATTAAGCAGATTCATCAGGAACTAGGACAATTCAAGGCAACTCTTATTTGCTGGATAGTGGTGTCGATAAGGTTATTAACAGTAGTCACCGACTCCAAGTTCAGCTTAGCAGAAGGCAGGCTGCTCACTAGTATTTGAAACGCCACTGTAATCAGTGAACCCCCAAACCCACTCATCATGCTCCCACCTTGCTGCGAGTTAGAACTTGTCGATGCGCCATCTCTCGACAGTAGGTTGGGACGGCCGTCGGGTGAAATGGTGAACCCTGATGGTAGAAGAGGAATGTAGGATGGATCTTCGCCGCTCATTGCTATGTTTATTGCAGGAAGATCAACTGGGCAGTACACCACTAGCGCACCTGACGAGTCTATGCAGCTCTCTTGAAGTATCAACATGTTGTTTTGGCTAGGGTTGAAAGCCTGTTCTAGAATTTAATTCCATAGTTAAAAAACAAACTAGAATGCATTGAATTACTTTCAACAAAATCCATTCAAGCACTTACTCGAAGCACAGATATACAGTTCCCTGGATGTGACCCATTTGCTATATGGGCAACCTCTTGCATGCCATTGACATTGGAGAGAACATCCCACTGAAATAATGAATAGAACGAAGCAATGTAACAATTACTACGTTTTAGCTAAATGATATAGTCCACAAATTAACAGGTTTCCAACATTTTATCAGTACCTGGGCTCGGGTTCTTTCATCCTTGAAGAAATTGAAGACATTTTGTGGTGAAACTGGAAGCCAAATTGTAGTAGCTGCATTGAGAACTACTCCATTGGGTTGGCCAGGATCAGTGCTCTTATGGACAGTCACTCGAATTCCAACCTCATTCATCCCAGAAAGGGTTGTCCACCGGTGGCTGTTAGAAGTGCTAATGCTTGCACAGAAATTGTTGACCATTCTTTGGGCAAGTTTCATCATGCTTCTCTTACCATCAATTGATGGAATCACTGGAAAAAAGAAGATTATGTATATGGGGTTTTTTAAAAGAAGATGATTTAAGCATCATCGAAAATATAGTGAAAAATTACCTCCCCCAAGATCCCGTGTAGTTGAAGTGCCTGTCACCATAAGACAAGCAAATCTTTCACACATCCTGCAAAGAATAGCAAGCCATCTTTCTGCTCCAAATGCCAACCCACTGTGAACAAGATCTCTATAAAGCCGATGAGTTGGGGTTTTGTCTTCAATTTCCACATGCTCCACCCAAGTAACCTGCTTTGGCATTTTCCAGGAGGACTGAGTGAAAACTATCATAACGCTTACTGTGGGGAGTGAAAAGAACACATTTGGAATGTGTTATGGGAATTGGAATGTAGAACTAAAGAAAACAACACATTGATTAATCTGACAACCTTGGAGTACCCATTAGGCATGTCTTGAATCAAGCATCCGGAGGGATGCTGGCGACATTGAGGAGAAAATTGGTTCTCACGGGGGAAATCATAAGAAACATCTACAATTGCCCACAACCCTTGTTCAATTTGCTGACAATAACGGAGGAAATAGAACTCACGAGTAGATACTAGTGGTGAAAGCACCTGCAAATCTTTGTACATCTGCAATTACAACATTAAATGTGAGAAAATCTTCAAAATCTAGCATAAGAGCATTGAAATCCAATTAAAAAGATTGATGAGACTACTACTTGGTTACCAGCTGCAAAGAGCCACTATGACTACCCAACATTTCAGATGATATCACTTCAATTGTCTTTCCGACTGAGACTATTGCGGGAAATAGTTCCACCCACTTGTGCTACAAACCCAAAACCAATCATCACTTCGATATGGTAAAAATTCAAGATATTTGGGAGTTCTATTAGCAGTTTTAAGGGTACTAAAACGAGGAAAGAAACTTACTGAGTCCATAAACATATCAACCAATGCTAAACCATTCATGATCACAACTCCAGAATCTCTAGACGCCTCAATCCTCAAATGGGGGTTTTTCAAGTTAGTATTAGCCATTGGAAAAATCCTTTCATAGCTTTCAAGATTAAGAACATCCCTTCCATCAGTTTTTGATTTCCTCCACAAGGGTTCGTTAGTTTGCACAAGCCTTAACAATTCTTCCATGGCACGAGCAGCAATATCTGTCATGAGGGACCTGTCCATGTCCGAAAGGCGTGGCTGGAAAGGCAAACTTGGTACTGTCGAGGAACTTCCGGGAAGAAGATCGATATCAAGGGAAGGACCACCAATCCCTCGACCTCCAAAACTTCCCATTGACAAATCTAGTGAAGCAACATGAATTGGCTGCATTGGTGGGAGTTGAGAAATTGGCCTCCCAATGTACTTGGTTGCAATGCTAGATACTCTATCAAGCTGCAAGACAAGCCAACCACAAAGATGCCAAAACTTAATGAGCTCAAATGAAAAGTCAAATACAAGTTCAAGTATATATGAAATCAGTGAGAAAGTACAAAAGTTGAGAAATCGGTAACCTCTTCTTTCAAATGAGCATTCTCTATTCGAAATTTTTGCTCATCAAAGTAGGAATCTTCGTTGATTGGAGGGCCCCCACAAGACGGACATATGACATTTTTGAGTGCCTCTTGGATTGCTATGTTCTCGCAACGGATCTTGTCATTCTCTGCTCGGAGCGCACAGTTATCAGCTCTTTCATGTTGGGCCTGATAAATGAAATAAGCATAAACAGTAACTTCATAGAAAGAACTTTACCTGGTAAAGTGAGAAGAAGCACGTGTGTGAGAAAGAGAGCAATACCTTCATCTGGGTCCTCCGGTTTTGGAACCAAAATTTGATCTGGCGAGGAGACAATCCCAACTCCCGACCTAACAGTGACCTCTGCTTCTCATCTGGGTGAGGGCACTCCTTGAACATTCTTCATGCCCACAAAATGAATGACAAAAACAAAACAATTCAAAAACCCCATCATAATCATTACAAGAACAAACGCAAATGGCGTTTCATAAAGCATCATGCAAAGCCAAAAATACAAGGGCTTACGCTTCGAGCCTCTGAATCTGGTGCACTGTGTGACGATGGTAGCGCTTCTTCCTCCCTTGAGGGTCGGAGGAGGCATTGTGGTCTTCTCCACCACTGTACTCCATATCCTTCTCTCTCTCTCTCTCTCCACCACCACCACTAATACAACTCCCTCGCTGTCTTCCCACGGTACCTGCCAAGATGTTGCACAGGTGAATCACCTACACCCCCTCTCCATCGCATTACAAAAAATACGAAATAAACAGCAAACAAACAAATAAATAAACATACAAAGACTAGAATTTTGAGTTGTCTTTTAAGGAAATACGACTGCAGTGGACACAAAATGTAACGCCTTGGTCCCAGATGGGTCAAAGAGTTACTCCCTATTACTTAAACTCACATTCCAATAATATATTTATAGACTCCAATGTCTCAATAACACATAGATCTCGTTGTTTTAAACCAACTATTCTCAAAATAATTAACTAAGCACACCTCATAGTCACAAAATAAAAGTCAACCTTCCAAAATAACGAGTCAATAGAGCAAAACAAAACTACTTAATAAAGTTCTTCAATCACCAAGTACCCTCTTTGTATTTAATCTACTATACTCACATAGCCTTACCCGTGCTTCCTATTCTTGAATTTTAACTGAAGCATCCAAAATATTTGAAAAATATTGTGGACATAAGGGGACGAGTTATCAAAAATTCAGTAAACAAAGAAACTATACTAGCATGTAAACATGAGCATTTACAGAGTTCAGAATGCATAACAAAACATTTACTTTCAAAATGTAGAATCAAAACAATCGCTTTCAGAATATAGAAACGAAACATATTACAAAGTATCAGAGCGAAGTTTTCAGAAAGCTTTCTTGTTCCAAAAATCATTTGACATATTGTAAACTGAAACATCATTTTCATATTACATTGGAATATCATATTGGGACAGAAACCATGTTTAACCCCCATGGTAGGGTTACAAATCACCATTATACCTGTGATTGGGCCATAAATCACGTTTAAACCCTGTGGTAGGGTTGTAAATCACTGTTATACCCATTATTGGGCCGTATACCACTATTATACCCATGGCGGGGCCTTATGCCACTTTTATACCTATTGCGGGGCCATAACAGAAACAGAACAGGAATATCATCAAAATCAGATCATATTCGGATACAGAAACAAAAACTCAAGCCAAGGTTTTCAGCTAACACACCATATCAAAACAGAATACTTAGTAGCTTTAAATCATTTCACATATTCAACAGAACAAAATCAAAGTATTTTCATCTTCACCACAACAAAACTTAAAGAATCTAATTTTCGCTCTTTTTTACAAAGTTTAGAAACAATGTGCAAAAATAAGCTCGTGTATACACAATTCATAGTAAAAATACTTTCTCTTTCATACAGAGTTTATGAGTAATGCCGAAATAAATAATTGAGGTTGTTTTTCATATTTCTTTTAAAAAATAAACATGTATATTTTCAAAAGTCAACCTCTTTTCATTTTTCTTTATCCAAATTCTAGTATAGAAACTTCACTTAATTGTACTTTTTATTTTCTCAGAATTTCCTCGCTACCGTGCTATGGGAATATCAATCGTCACCTATAGAAAATTCATGAACTTAGGTAAATTCTCAATCGGAAACATAACTTGTAATTGTAACAGAAATACTTAATTTAGTTTCTCAAAACCTAGAATTATCTTAATTCTAAAATATTATTATTTTCCAAATACTTTGATTTTCACATAATTCCTCAAAACAATTGCACAATCCTGTTGCTTCGAAGATTAGTCTTTTATAATGTTGTCCATGCAAACCCGTGAAATTGACGCCAAAATTATACTGCCATGTACTCTCCAAGGGCAGAAATGTAATTAAGTATAAACTTACTTTAGGTTTTCAAAATTATAAAACTAACGATCAGAATCATACGAAAGGTGGGGTCTAGCGGCAGTAACTTACAAAGGAAGAAAGCCAAGAGCAGAGACCCGAATGGGAGAAGCGCAACGGAGCTGAGCGGCCCGAAAGTGGCTGGAAGAGTTCAGTTGCGCAATACGAAACTGCCGTCGATTCTGCTTGGCTGAGTAACAGAGGGAGAGAGAGAACGGAGAGAGAGCTTGGCGTGAGAGAGAAAGAGAGGGATTACCGAGAGAAAGGCAGCGGACTGGAGGTTGCAGCGACGTGGAGGGGACTGGTTACGTGCTGTGGCTGGTTTGTGGCTCACGGTGGGGAAAATCAATCCCCTGTTTCGGTGTGGTGCAAACAGAGAGAGCAGTGCTGTTGGATATTGCTGGTGGCTGGCCGACGTTGGTGTAGGGCTGCATAAACGTGCGTGGTGGCTTGTGGCTAGGTGGCTCGTGGTCGAGCTGAGACGTCGGTTTTATGTGGAGGAAGGGCTCACGGTGTGGAGGTTCTACTAGTGAAGGACGGACAGCGGCAGTTGGGTCTTCTCGAGATGAAGCGCCTTGCTGTGTTTCCGTGTGACAAGGGCGAAGGGTGCAGGTGGCCTCTTTCGCGGTGTTTACGGGGCTGGGCTACGGTGGCTGAGCAGAGATTGCCGACTTGGGTTGGTTGTGGTTTGGTTGGGTGCGTATTGGTGCGGCGTGGAAACTTACGGAGAAACTAGAGGAGCGAGAGAGAGAGCTTGTGAGGGAGTGTGGCACGGTAAAGGCAAAGGCAAGGGCAAAGGCCGTTATGGAGAGAAAAACTGAAATGGAGTGGTTTGAATGTGGATGAGATGGTGAGAAGAAAACTGACGGGTAAAAGGAGAGGGAAAAGGAGAGAGATAATCACTCATCGAAACGACACCGCTATATAGGCAGTTTGGGCTCCTCCGCGGACCTGGGTGTTACATTCGTCTGATGAAAACCGATGAACCGTTCTCTCTCCTAAGATGAAAAGGGAAGCGGCCGAAAGGAAAAGCATCAAAAGAGTATATATATGGGCATGATTTGGGGGTAGTGAGTGAGTTATGGCGGTGAGATAAAGATGAAATCTTGAGGCGTAATTAAGGATTGAGTGAGGGAGGCCAGAGGACCGGACCGGACCAGACAACCCACTAAACCAGACCAACCAGGTAGCCAAGCCCCCACGCACCCACACCCACATCCCCCTCCCAACGCTCAAAGTCAAAACACCACACCCTCCTAATATTGTGTCTATCAAAACAGTAACTGACGTATCTTTAAAGAAAAGCATTGCCTCTGATAACACGGAGTCTGCCTTATAAATTCTCAACTCACCCTATTCGAGATTCTCTCTCTATCTCTCTCTCTAGCATTAGTATGTAGTGTGGTACTGGTAATCAGGTACGGTCACGGCCAGGTGTGCAGCAATAGAGCATTTATTAGGACTAGGTCGCCGGCGACTGTTTCCGTTTTGTGTACATTCCCGGGCGAGATTTCGAACTTGTGATGACAAAAAGAGTCCATTTTTAGCCTTCCCTTTTTGTTTTTTTTTTTTTTTGACATTGACTTCATCAAAACTATCTTTAAAATTTGATGAAAAAGTACAAATTTTTTATAAATCCAAACCTTCTTATATATAATCCCACATTGTATTAGCCATTTGATTCATCAAAATAATATATAATATTATTATTTTAATAATAATATAATTTTTTTTTTCATATTTTGTAATTATATAGATATATATTTATATGGATATATATATTTTTGCTTTTTATTAACTTATATGAATATATATATTTATTTTTATTAACTTATATGAATATATATATAGTTAATGAATTAAAATGCAGTAAAATATTCATTTGATGAGTGTACAGTAACCCTTCATATTTAAAGGAAATTAGGCAAACATTGTAGCTCAAAGTTACCTATTTATAGATTTGACTAATCCAATGCAACCCTTTTTTCACATATTCATCCATTTTTACATTTGGTTTAACTTTTGATGAAGTCAATGCCAATGCTCTTAAGTTCTATGATTTGGCTCATCACCATTAGAATCTGTCTTTATTTTTCTCCTCTCACTATTCCATACCTGTACTCAAGTTTGGGGTTCTTTACGGGCTCTGCTACTATGGATGCCCGAAAGTCAACATAGGCTTTTACAATTTCAAACGAGAGGGGGGGGCCATTTCTACATCTGTGAACCATATCCAGCCATCTCAGAATGACCAAAGGATGATCTCAAGTGCAGTAATGAACAAGATTCTTTGGGAGCTTACATTTGGGAGTGACGGGCAGAATCTTAATAATGTATATCTTATGAACATAAGTTAAAAGGGTCTTAAAAAACCTAGTAAATTGGAAAAAGGAAGATCCTCCTTTAATCATGATTTATGTAAAAAGGTGCGGTGTAAAGTTAAGAGGAAAGGTTTGGAAAATTAATTTTGCGTACTTTTTACACATTTTATTAACGTGATTAATTATATTAATTTTTTTTATTCACAATCAATCATATTAATAAAGTATACAAAAGAATATACAAAAATAGCTGTATATAAAATTTTTTATTAAACAATTATGGTTTACTTTTGTACAAATGAGCTTGAACTTTGGTAGGGACTCATCGGCTTTTGGGATTTATATATTTATTCACACATGTGGGGTTCATATACTCTCATTTTGCA
Organism: Carya cathayensis; assembly: GCA_011037825.1. Classification (NCBI taxonomy): domain Eukaryota; kingdom Viridiplantae; phylum Streptophyta; class Magnoliopsida; order Fagales; family Juglandaceae; genus Carya; species Carya cathayensis. The sequence goes on from QGSO01000178.1 coordinate 1,112,894, forward strand.
AAATTTAATAAAAAATTTTAATTTTAATTATTTTATTACTGTTTATAAATATATTGAGATATTTATAACGAAACAGGAGCCCTCGTGGAGTGTAGCGTTGTGCAATCGGGGAGTAGTGAATTAAAACTGAAAAACATAAAACCAGTAGGTAATGTTCGTGCACGACACAATTTAACACCCCTGGCTATGTTGGTCGGAAGTCAATGGTTGTCCTTGTTGGACAAATTGTGATGCATGTTGTGGTTGGCTGTCTATCTATGTTTGGGTATTAAAAGTACTTCAATTTTCTTCAATATATTTTACTACTCTTTATTATTTTTAGTATTAATTTTTACCTACTTTTATTACTATTCATCACTTTTTACTTACTTTTTATTAATATTTATTACTTTATTCTTACTTTTTATTACTATTCATAACTCTTCTCAACACCCAAACTTACAAGCTGCCACAAGGTTATCGATTGTTAAAATTAACTCGAGGAGTTAAAGTCTTAAAGGTGGTATCTTTCCTCGCTTTATAGCTTAAGTTATTTTTATTATAATTGCATTTCTATCTCGCTTAAGATGTTATTAGAGTGTTCTAAAGAATTTTACGCATAAAAAAATTTAGATGATTTTTCTAAAACAATGCAAGCTTTTTTTATACTTTTTTTTAATATACGTAGAACTCTTATTTAAAGAGTTTTCTCTCGAGAGGTTAATTAACTTTCTTGAAATTAACCGGTAGTGGTGATGAGTTAATTAATAATTTTTCTATCCATATAAACACATTATGGATCATGGTGTACCCACTACCAACATGAAAAAATTTTACGTTCATTTTTTAGGTTTTTTATTTTCCTATTATGAAAATCATACTAATTTGCATATCAATTAAATTTGACCAAATTCAACAAAAATAGATTTTAATTATTTCTTAAATTTACTTTTAAAAATTAAGAAAATATAAATAACTTTCCAACTACTTCTATTCTAGAGAATTTCGAAAAAAGATCGAGAATATGATTCTTATTGATTTGATTAAATATGATTGTTCAATGGTATGCATTGCTTTGATCGTTGTTCACTCGAAATATTTTTGTGTTAATGAGTTATTGTCCTCCAAAATTAATCATGGAACAAAGAGCAAATTAATAATATTTTTTTTTCTCTCCATATCGGGCTGAATACTGGTACATTCATAAAACAATTACATAAAAACAATCTTTCAAATTGACTTGGCTTCATCCGATTCGTTAGATATACTTTATAATAAAAATAATTTTATAATTTGATGAACCACGTCAAGTCACGTCAGTTTGTGAGATTATTTTTGTGTAATCTATTTGTGGCTAGAGTATTTTTCTAAAGTTAAAGAAGAACATGTGGCCAATAGAACACATATAGCAATTTATAATTCCATGAGATTGAAATGGTCTCCCTATTAAGAACATTTAATACTGCTGATCATGAAGCATGGTATCATGAGCTTTAACTTTTCATGCAATTAACTTGCTTGTTATAATAAGTTCTCAATGATTTGAAGGAGGCTTCGCAACCCTTTTTGAAATGTGCTTTTCATTTAATGGCTCAATTAGTTTATTTGAGAAAAGATGACCCATATTAATGCAAATTGAATGTTCAATCGAATTGTGTGAATAAATTACTTTGAATGAAAGACATTCATAAGACTCAGCCCGTTTGGATAGTAAAAGTATTTCATCATTATAAATTTATCAAATTTTTACATAAAATATAATAAATAATTCAATTTTTTAAAATTTTAAGACAATAATAATATTAAAAAAATAATATTTTATTCAACTTTCATCTCAACTCACTATCTAAACGACACCTTAGTTAATATTATAAATTGAACTCTATTCTTAGACGAACAATTCTACCCCCATTAATTTCTAGTTTGAAAAAGTTCATTTACGAATTTATCTATTGACATATCTAACGTATTGTTAACATGAAAACTTTCCATACTAACTAACATAAAAATTAATCTTTCAATAAGCCATGTATTTATGCATCAAATTATAAGTAATAAAATCCTAATTGTTTCATATGAATGCAAATTTTCTGTTGTTTCTAACCCAAAAAGAATCGGACATGTTTGGTTTTGAGCCAATTTTCAAGATTTAAAAAAAAAAAAAAAAATTCAACCGCAAATCTCAAACATATATCAATCTAAAAAAGAAACTTATTATTTCAACTTTTTATTTGATTATTTGCCTAAATTTTGTTGAGAAGTAAAAAACAAAAAAAAAAAAGGTCCAAATAATTTATACAAATATATATATATTTAAACAAATTTTCAATTCTTTTCATCCAAACTGATCTAAATTCTAATATAAAATATATTTTAAGCATTTTTTAAAGATTTTCTATCTACTTTAGTAAAACACAACATAAGAAATACATCCCAAAATTTCACTATTTTTTAAAAAATAATTTAAATTATTATTAAAAAATTAATTTTTTATATAATTTTTATATTTATTTAATTTTTATTTTAAAAAATATAATCCTAGAGTGCATAAATATTGTATAATTATTTTTAAAAAAAATTAAATTTAGCGTTAAAAAATTAAATTTTTATCATTTAAATCTTACATGTATTTATTTATTATTTATATATTCTACAACTATAAATATTAATTCTTTTATATTAATACAAATATCATTTGAGATATTTTTCTTATGTCCGTTTAGTTATACAATTTAGATAAGATATTTTAAATAGTAATGAATAAAATATTGTTATAATATAATTTTTTAATATTAATTTTGTATTAGAATTTAAAAAAATTAAATTATTTATTATATTTTATATGAAAATTTAAAAAATTTATAATAATTAAATAAAATAAAATAAGATAAAAATCGTTTTGTTTGATTAACAAATCGAGTCCTTAAGATATGGTTTGGTAGTAAGGTGAGAATTTTAAGTTTTAAAATAAAATATTAAAATATAATTTATTTTAAAATTTAAAAAAATTAAGAAAAAATTAAATTATTTATTATATTTTATATAAGAATTTAAAAAAATTATAATAATAATAATACTAAAATTTATTTAAGATGAAAAATTTGACCAACCAAATCGAACCAGAGTTACCTATAGAGTCATTCTATATACAGTCCTCTTAAGAGGACTGCATTGCAATCATATTGTCTAAAATTACTAAATTGTCCTTATTTTTAAATTTGAATAGACTAAATTATCCTCTTTCTTCTATAACCTAAATCTCCCAGACATTTCAAATGAGAAAACTTTCCCTCAAGCCTCTGTCGTGCCAGCCTCCCCAACCACAACGATTGAGTAAGTACATTTCAAGAAGTAAGCCATCAGCCTTTAACTTCGGGAGGAAATACTCTGCATTTCAAGAACAGTAGCAGATTGAAGCCCTTGTTCTTCTCCTAGCTTTCACTTCCCTCAGCTGGTAAATTTCATCTCTTTTTGTCAATGGTTAAATGCTTAAGATTGCCTTGGAATAAATTAGCAACTTATTGTTGATTTTCTTTTAAATTAGTTGAAATAAATGGGAAATTGAACATTTGGATTAAATTTTCAAAAAACATGTGCTGACCTGATTATTTGGATTAAATTTTGACTTCGAAGTATAAAATTAAATGCTATAATTTGTTTCCTCTGCCCAGATTTTCAATTTAAAAACAATAAAGCTATGATAATAACATTTTTAGAAGAGAGTTTTAAAAGCATTTTCCATCGGCCATTGTCGTCAATCCATGGGCACCATTAAAGACATTTTCCACCTATGTCAATCCTGGAATACGCTTTTGAGTTTTAGTTTTTGAGTTGATCATTTTATAATATAATAGTAGAGGGAATTTTCTTTGGACGTTTGCCTAGTGGGGGCATTTATATGGTAATTTATATGGAAACTGAACAGTTGGTCTCTTTTGAAGGGATTTCCAGAACCAAACACGTGAAATTTTTTGGACATTTCAAGAACCAAAACACGTTAGAGAAGGAAAGCCCTCACCAAAACTATTTCGAGAGCGGCGATGGCAATGGTGATGCATGATTGGGAGCGATATTGGTGACGGCGATGCAGTGATTGGGAGCGGCAATGGCAAGGGGCAAGCTTTGGGTATGGTTTCATTTGGGTACAGTGGCGAAGTTCTCTTTAATAGAGCTGGACAAGGGCGAAGTCCTCTTTGAATTATGGACAAGGGGTGAGGTCTTTAGGCAAAGTCTTATTTCTGTAAAAAGAAACACAGCGTTTGAATTAAATGAAACACTGCATTTCATTTGTCTGCAATGCAGTCCACTTAAGAGGACTGCAATAAGAATAATTCTTACCTATAATGTTAACAAAGGAGCCGCTGGAAAGGACGTCGTTTTCAGAAGTTGTACGTCGTTTTCAGAAGTTGTATGTCCTCTTCTCCTCCTCTGGGTAGTTCTGGCCCGTATCTGGGGATTTCAGAGTTCACGATCAAATGAGAAGTGACCCCTAAAACAGGATAAGCCATCGTAGCTCTCACTGCTTTTACTGCTCCTAAGCTAACAAAACCTAACATCTATACCCTAGGAATTAGGATGACTTTCCGTATAAAAAAGTAGAAAGCCTAACTAAAAACCCTTCTCTCTCTCTCTCTCTCTCTCTCCTTAATACTGCAAATTCTAAGAACGTGTGACATGCAGAAATCATTCCTGTTATTTATTTTTGGCTTCACATCGAAAATGCCCGTTCTGCATCCTGATCTACTTCGTCTGGGTATCTATCTTTGGCTAAAGAAATGAAAATTGAAAGGATTTCACTTTCAATGCAAGCAATCAGACGGTCATAGTCAGTACTACTCTCCGCCGTCCGATCGTCCTTTTGTTTGTTGTAAACAGTAGTATCAGTAGAGTTCTATATTGCAGTTTTTAGGGTAACGATGATGTTAACAAAGCGTGGGGATGAGAGCAGAATTTTTGGGAACTGGGATCTCTGATCTCCCACCTTAATCATCACTATTACCAGAACCTTTCCACAAGAAGATAGGAATTTGAAAGGCGCCTTGAGAATGATTTTTCCAAGGATAATATATATAGTTAAGAAATGATTTCTACCATATAAATTTTTGTAAAAAATTAATTTTATATAAAAAAATGATTTTTTTTATTAATAAGACTTCTTTTTTTTTTCCTAAAAAAATTTATATAAAAATTATTTATTCAAAATTTATAAATAATATTACCTAACTTAAAAAATAGAATTTAAAAATATATAACATGTTTTTTTTTTTAATAATTATTTTCATGATTGTACCTGATCAAATATATTGTAATGCTTGCGTTCATCAAAGTACTTGAGATATGAAAACAGATTCATCGAGTATTGAAAATAATAGTTGAGGCTGGTTTGGAATATGAGATAGTTTTTTAAATAAAATATTATTTTTTAATAATATTATTATTTTAAAATTAAAAAAATTTAATTATTTATTATATTTTATGTGAAAATTTAACTAAATTATAATGATAAGATAATATAAAATGAGATAAAATGCTTTTTAAATTCAAATATTTTTGATAAAATAAATTAAAAAAATTACATAAAATCAAGTTTATTTATAATTTTATTTTTTTTAATTTTTTAATAACTATGACACTGCTAATCAAAATAATGAGTAATGTTATATATAGTCATTTTTGCGTACTCATTACGCACTTTACTGATATGATTGACTGGATTAATTTTTTTTAATACACAACCAGTCATATTACTGGAATGCACAAAAGAGTCCGTAAAAATGACTGCACATAAAATTTTTACAAAATAATTATCACGATGTCAAGATATTTGCCTTAAAAAATGATTAATGTGAGATCCTTTCAAGTAGCAAATAAAAGTAAGTACATTCTCAAATTAATCAGGATTGTACGGTCACCCCTTCCTTGCCTTTTTGTCTAATCAGGGTCCCAATAAATAAATATATATATATATATACACCCTATGAATATGGCAATTTTAATTAGATGATAAAAGGCAAAGCACAAGTGGATCGATTGTCATGCAAAAATAGAAAGTTGCAACGGCATATAATAAAGACTCGATCGGCATATAATAAATGATTTAAAAGGTCATCATGCATATATGGTGAGTGAAGTTTTTAAGTGACAGAACTTGTAATTTAATACATATCAATGGTACTACTCATGAATTAGGGCTGAAATTGTTTTTCTTTTTTTTTTTTTTGGTACAAATTTGATGACTTTATATGCATCATTTTACTAAGAAAAATACTTTTAACTATAAAGAGATTTCATGAGAGTAAATCTACAAACTGATGTGACTTGATGTAATACGTTAGATTGTAAAGTTACTTTTATTATAAAACAAATGTAACGTATCATATTAAATCACTTCAATTTATAAATTTACTTTTGTAGAATCTCTTTGTCATTATAGCACTCATCTCTTACTAATGACTAGAAGTGGGTACACAAATCAAAGTAATTATTTGTTAAAACCACATGATGTAAAGCCAGATAAACAAAATTAATTAGGAGGAATTAGTTCTTAATTAAGTAGTGCATGTCAGCCATAAGACTAGCGTATGTATTTCACAAAGTACTGATGACTGAAGAAGCAAGCAATCAATTAGACGATGCATGCAACTTCTTATAAAAAACTGACATATATGAGGAATGATTTGTACAAATTTCGATCATATAAATGTAAAAAAGTAAATTTTACTATAAAAATATTAAATTTTGTTGTTGGATCCATTTTTTATAAAGAACTAGGATGCTCGTCCCTTACAGATTTCCTTACTATATATATATTACATTAATTACAAACAGCCAGCTAGTGTAAGATGGAATATGTGTGTATATATACATATATATGGGAAACACTCTAGCCACAAATGGATTATACATAAGTAATCTCACAAATTGACGTGGCTTAATGTAGCTCCTCAGATTATATAATTACTTTTATAATAAAATGAATTACTTTTATAATAAAATAGATCTAACGAATTAGATAAAACTATGTAACCAGATAGTTTAATTTTAGTATGCATGGAAGGTGAAAAGTGTTAGGGCGGGGGTTTAATTAGCATGAAGAGCACGCGGTACGTAGTAGTTGAGAAGTAAAGAAGATAAGCCTCTTCTGTCAAATTAAAACTTGGCCATTTAAAGCTGGTAGATTGTTTTAGCTATTTTTATGAGTATACAGCCCTAGCTATAGCTAGCTTGGAGATCACTCCATGCAGTTCTACCATATATAATGCCCCAAAGTAGGTGCTAAAGTCACAGGCCATTGTCGACATTCAAGTTTGGTAGCTAGCTAGGGTTATGTACACACATTTGTGTTTCATGCAAGCCAAAGAGCATTTGAGACTCGTCTTTAATTTTTATTCTTATGAATGGTTTTTTTGTACTAATGCAAGTTAATAAATGTTAGGGCTTGGGAGTAGTTCCTAAAACTTAAAATATTATATAGTTTCAACCATTTTATACCGATCACCCGCAACTGGGCTTTTATGGAGTATTCATTCTCAAACTCTAATATTCATGTTTTAATTTCAAGTTTATTGATTAAATGCAGGTGAAATATCTTTGCAACTGATCATCTTATTCATGCATGCATTATTCCATTGCATCCTCGTCTTCATGATCATTATAAGATCATGAGGCAATACGGTACCGAAACACACACGCTAGGATACATTCTGATCAAATCTCACTAAAAATTCAAAGAACTCATGCATCTTGGCTATATTTTCCTCGCCAATGACGTACATGACTAGTACCTATATCAACATTTCCATTAAAATACTTCTAAAAGCTGTACCAAATGACAAACATTATTGAATTAATCATGCTGACTTTTGATTACTTTACTTCTTAAATATATAGATCATTAAGTATGAATGGACCTACTAACACTGAACCTGAACCAGTCATGCACGTACGTAGATGTCAATATTTATGGCCAACCAAAATTGTAATTTTTTTCCAATAAAAGTGCTGCATGGCTGGAGATATATGATCGATCGCGTGATAAAGCAACCATTTCAACACGACTTCTGCCAGCTAGCTGCATGCAGCTGGTCATCATGCTTATCAATGAATTATGCAATGCAGAACTTTAATGCTAACCAAGAATTATTGGCATATATTGATAGCGTTGTTGCTGCTTAATATCTTCCGTTTTAAATATGTCGGAGAGGCCAGCAATCAAATATATATACATATAAAGCCTCTATATAGTAACTACATTACCATCAATATATTAGCATTAACATTCCAACTAATATTGCATTTTCTAGTGAATGAAACCAATATTGAAAAATCATCAAATCATGCTGGATTTTGGTTTTCATACCTATATATATATATTATATTATATTAGAAAACAAGGCCTTTGTCTAAATAACAAACAAGTGTAAGATTATTGCCTGAGCTATATGCAGATCGAGTGATGAAGCCTTTCGAGACAGTTTCTGCTGCAGGTAGCTAGTCATTCATGAGGTTATTGAATTGTGCAAAATATGCAACATTTAAGTGCCATAGATTTATTGGTATATATTGCGGCTTTTGGGTGGTTAATTAGAGACATCATTAATTGTTTTCTGCATAAAATATGAAAGAGGCAATCAGCTGTCTCCAGTACGGCCATTCGTACGAACATTCCTAGCTACCTGCAGAAAAAAACTGATACATGATGATCACAGGTAATTCTCATGCTCGCTAAACACACCAAGAAAATGAGTTAGTAAAGGAAATTTTCAACATAAATATATACAAGCTGATCATGAGGTCGGATATTATCAACAAAATTAATCTCTGTGCTGTCGGCCTCCTGATCATGCATCAAGATGATCAACAATTTAGTTAATTTGCAGATTTGGGATATATATATATATATTTATATATAATGACGAAATTAAACATGAAAATATATCAAAAAACACATTAATGTGTCAACCTTTTAGGAAGGAAAGTTTCTATTTTCTTTTTCTTTGTTAACATTTAAGCAACTCCCTAATGATCAGATTCCAAACATTGGAGAAAGAAAAAAGATCCGTCTGTCTCATTGTGTATTAGTTAAGTACATTTATTCGTTCTCCTACATGCAAAACTGAACTTGACGAGTTAATTTTAATACCATAGGTGGGTGGAGAAAGGAACCAGCAGCTAGCTAGCTAGCCATGCATATTTGTACCGAAATACTATATATATATATATACTCGCAACAATGGCAGCTAGGTCATGGTCCCCGTTGTTTATGCTTTTATGGTTACTTAAATACAGTGCTGCATGGTGTCGATGCATGGTCCAGCTATATATATATATATATATATATATACCTAATTAATTTCAAATTCTAAAAGTAATTGGTCATAATTTATCGGCGGTTGACTTGGTTTAATTCTGCCACAATATTGCCTTACCTAAGTACACAGAAATATTAAATTCTCTTGCTGCAGATTCTTTGCCTACCTATATAGATAGCATTCTGTCATGCTTGCAGCTAGCATTAATATATATGCATCCATGCATTGTGAAATATTAATTTGCATTGCTGCTTCCTGATCACCATGTGTACCTACATTGGTTAGGAATATGAATATTAATATTGATATATATACCAAGTGTTTTAAATTTGAGTGGACCCGAACGAGTTTCATGAGCATCTTAGGTAGCTACTACTTTTTCTTCATTACTGCTGCTGTTGGCATCTCTATTACTGTTACCATACATCATCTCAGTACCCATTAATCATCATCTGCTTCAATTTTGAGCGTCTGAGCCCATAGGTTGGATGGCATATACAAGTACGTACGTACCCAATCTGGAAGTTTTTAATCTACAGCTAGCTATATATATACCTCAACATGCTTGGCTGGTTATATATATATATAGCCCTAGCAGATAGATAGCTAGGTGGAAGAATATTTTGCAAGTGTTTGAATCATGTTGAATGGGGCGGGAAGAGATAAACTTAAATATTGTTTAATTAATTATGTTCTAAAAAAATATGAATGGCTAGCTTTTTTCCTTTCGAATTAAATTAAATTAATATTGTAAAATTTATTTATTTTTTATGTGGGTTCAATATCTATTCACTTTTTTCAAAGTGATTGTGCGACATTTGCACACTCACGATTGTAACTATATATCATTTCCTTATGTCACAAATCCCTTTTGAAACTCGCTCGAGTATGATCAGTCTCGTGGGAGATCTTGCAAACTCTTTGGTTTTACAATATTATTTCTATTTTTCACTAGATACTACCCAACTCCATTGCAATTCTATTAAACTAAGTTTAAAAAACTGAATATGCCAACATGATATTTTATTTTTTGTGTGTGATAGGTTGGCATATATCTAGTTTATCCCTAAATTCAGTGCCTTCATATATATGGTAATTGATCCAAAGAATGAAGTTTAAATCTGGTGTTTAGATCATTTGTTAATCAGGGACTTGAGAGATCACCAGAATTGTATTTTCTAAAGTTAATAAGTAGAAGTTGATTCAGTGCAGTAAATCCCTAAGCAGACGTTCCAACATAGACATGTTAGTATGGGAATGCAGGAATCATGTTTTGTTTGAACAAGGCATGCCAAGAAGGGTATTGGCAAGAAATCTAAATCTCTCCTCTCCCCATTAAAAAAGTTAGGTGAATGGATTCTGAAGTTAACAGGGCAGTCATTTACTCATCAACTGCCCTGCTAACTTGTGCAGCTTACTGCAGACATGTTGCTTCGGAGGGGAACATTTTACTGCAGGTGGTTTATGCACGCATTTTCTATCAAGTTCTATGGAAGGCAGGAATCATCTTTTGTATGAACAAGGCATGGCAAGAACGATCTTGGGAAGAACTCTCACTCTCTGATATTCCCATTAAAAGAAGTTCGGTGATTGAATTCTGAAGTTACCAGTGCAGTCACTAACTGGAACTATATGCAGAAATTCAAGCAGACAAACACTTAAAGAATTTTGAAGAGTTCAACTTTCATAGCTATAAAAAAAGAGAGGCTTTCCTGCTACTGTCGGAACATGATTTAGAATTTAAAACTAGCTGAATGATAGGCCGTTTTCCTTCTGCTAATCTATTTGATTGTATGCTTGGGTGAAAGAATGTAGAATAAAATCAAGAGCTAAAATGGAAAAGAGAAGAATGAAAATTAGAGAGAACTTTAAGGATAAATGAATACAAAGTGTTGATCCTTATTTATGAAGAAATTGCATAGAGATGTTATTTGATAAATCTCTAAATCAAATATTCTGATTATAATTATAATCAAATCAAAGATTTGATTTTAATTTCTGATAGTGTCTTCTGTTCAGCTTGTTGAAGATGGGTGGACTTACTGGGAAAGGGTTTTATTCTTCCTCGAAGATCCTTCAGTCCCAATCAAACTAACTACCGACTCTATGCTCAGTTTGACCCCCTCACGAATTGAGGGAGTCAGCTTTTAGCCCTACTCCAATCAGTGGGAATTGAAGGAATGTTATCCACAACATGTTAGATGTTTTGTAATTCATGGGAGCGCTGAGTCGAATTCATGTTCATATTATATCTACTTAAAAAAAAATGTTCATATTATATCTATACATATAATATCTATCTACAAATAGGAGTTCATACTATCCAAGTCCAGAACAACTAACAGGTAGTTGGGGCTTCCAATACAAGACACCATCAGTAAAATCAGAAATTTATGGCTCCATATGATGTTCATGACAGAAATGGAATTAACTACGTAAAACTGTGCATGTACAACACAAAATAGTGGGATCTACTATCTTGACAAGCGATTAGATCACAACGTTTCTGCACGACCTATACGTTTCTTCCTGTATCTCCATGCTACTTGAATGCGGGCTGCAGCTAGGGATCTCCAGTAGGGTGATTCATACCTACAGCAAAGCAAATTTCACACCAAAATGTGAGGTAATTAAGAAGAAACTGAAAAATGCCTTTTCTGGTCATCATGAATGAGAAAAAAATCATTTGTATTGTGTTGTTTAACTCATCCTTAACTGACTGCTTCTTAGAAGCCATTCAATCGGACTGAATTAATCCACAAACTTGGTGAAACTCTCAAGAACCTTGGGTTACCAAATGATATGTATGTAGCTTCTGTTTTAGAAGCTGAAACACCCGTAGAAAAGCCCCAATAAATGGGACCTATTACGGAATCTGCTTTTATGCATATATCTGATTTAGGACCACCGTAAATTGAAAAAACCTTACCATGATAGAAATCGGTTTCTAAACCTATGATGCTGCTTGTCATGTATACGAACGTGGTCCCACTTGATACTGTCTCACATTCAGTTAATATACAAGATGGTAAGGGCAAAACCAGATGAGTGAATTTATCTCACTCTATCTATCTAGATATTTGATAAAAAGTAAAAAGTAGTGAGTGAGAAGCCCCATCAACTTGTAGGAAACCAGATTTAGGAAAGGCAAGCTTGTCTAATAGGGTCAGATATCAAGAAAGTCTAAAGGGACTTTTGTTATAGCTTTCTTTTCTCCGAGTCTCTTTAAGGTTGAAGAGCTTTGTATTTCTTGGGTTTCACTACCAAACCAAGAGTTAAAGTGTACGGATATTCACTTTTTGGAGACTGATTTTTATTTTTACTATTTCTTTGAATATTTCAAACAGCAGTCAACAACTAATATAAGTGAGATAAAGGACTAGAATTTTAGACTTTGCAATTGAGAATGTTGGTATAAAGAAATTTATGGGAAGAGGATAAACTGAGTATTTTAGAGAAGGGATTATATTGCAGGTTTTTTTTTTTTTTTTGGAAGCAGAAAAATAAAGATTTTGATTGGCAAGGATTAAGGTCCAAATGGGAAAAAGGTAGGAAATATATGTACATTTTAGGGCTTTGTGGTGAACAGAAGAAAGAATATAGTCTACGTGATTCAAAAAGAGCAATGAAAACTAGTTTTTGGGACAGTTCGAGGCTATGGAATGTGAACAGTGCCCCCAAAATGATAAACTATATCATGAAAGGGATTATGTGAGAACGGTGCTCATCATAGGTAGGAACACCCTGAGCGTTAGCACCTTATTTCTCTAGATCACATATGGAGGGAAGTTGGCTTTGGGCGAGGAAGGCGAGCTAAGAGTTAGCCAAGGGCGAACAAACGTGAGCAATACGCGATAGCACACAAGGGCGAGTGATGCACGCTAGCAAGCAAGTCCAAGGGTGAGCAACATGCGATAGCGAGCAAGCCCGAGAGACTTAGTGGAATTTGACCAAGCCCTTCCCTATAAATAGCTCCATGCCGATCGGTCTCAACACACCCTCTCTCTCTCTCTCTCACCCCCACTCCAGAGAAGAAAGCCATAGCCCCTAGAGCTTAAGCTGCAACATTTCACTCCCCCTATCTTCTCGCCGGACCGCTGGTTGACTCCTAACTCTCTCTTTCTCAGAGAACCGAGGTTCTCTCTCTCTCTCTCTCTCTCTCTCTCCCACTCATTCTTTCAACCCTGAAAGCACCCTCCACTTCCAGAAGTTCCAGACTCATGTGCGAGGACAACAACAACACTAGCAAACCTCGTGTGGAGTTCGGAGCATCAACGACTGGCTGATAAACGTCACTGCTCCAGGTAAGTGCCCTCTTTGATAGTGCTTACAATCTAGTCAAAGAGAAAATAGAAGTTGGGCTCTGTTTCTGGATTACATGGATGATAACTTGATGTGTCCTCAGCGCTGTTTCTGGGACTGTTGTTCTTTTCATTTAGTTATTACATCTCAGGTAAAGGGCCATTATGTGGATTTTCTGGTTTTGCCTCACTTGGTTGCTGGCCAAATTTTTACCATGGTGTGTATGTTATTTTGGAGAATTATCTTCGTGTGAAAGCTCATCTTTTTAGGCTATATTGCTTGTTGTTTCTACTAAAATGAGACATTATATTTTAAAGTGCATTCTTGCTGTTTTTAAACAAAAGAGGAGCATGTGGGGTTTGTGAGTGAATCACGACCCCAAGTCGAGATGGGGCATTATCTCAATGGAGCTCCTCTGATTAATCGGGAGTGTATAAGTATTGAGTGACATCCCCTGGATTGTTGTTGGGTGAACAATGGGCTCAGGCAAGGTGGTAATGCTCTTGGGCCAACACAGTTGCCTCTTTATTGGCGGAGGCTAGAGAACGCTGTGATCAAGTATGGGGCGTGAAGCCAAGCGTTGCTCGTACGAATTCACACGCACATTCATCACCCGTGGTGCGACGATAGGAGCCAGTGTGCATGAACAACCATTTTTAGGGAAGACCATGGTGCACATGTTAATTAATTAAAACTGGTTTAAGTTGGTTTTTATGTTGCTTGGGGGACTTTGGGGTTCTCGGGTTGGCAATCATATGTTCAAGTTTTGAGCATGGGATGCTCAGTAAGATATTGTGTAAGATTACTTCTATCTTTTCATTGCTTAGACGACTACTTTAAAATAAGATCTTTTATTAAAGTTGCTCAGGAACTCTTTCCTCGGTATGTATGTCTTATTTCTCGATTTCCCTATATCTGTACTTGCATTATTTATTGACATTTACATGCATTATAAGCTTTTGTCATAAAGACTAACTTACTGAGATTTCTTGAAATCTCACCGTGATAGTCCTACTACGGTTTCGAAGATTGAATCCGTAGACTTGTTGTTGATGTTGGAGAGGAAGGTGATTATGAGCAAGAAGCCCAAGTACAGCCCGAGGATTAGGACGGGGGCTTGTCCTCGGATGGGCTATCTATCTGTATTAGACTACGATAGTTTTAGCAATTTGATGGAAAAATTCTTGGTCTGTAATATCCTGATGATTGTGGAGTTATCACTTATGGATAGTTGTGTCTAATAATTCTCTGGTATTGATGCATGTAGTATTTATTCATGCCCTTTATATATTTCCACTACAGATTTTTATCAACACATATGTTGAGCATATAAGCAATTGTCATAGTTGCAAGTAGGGCTGTACAGAAACCGACCCCGCCGACTCCAACCGATCGCCGCCGCACGGAACCTGCCGAAACCGGCAAGGAACCGATTGGCCAGCGGTATAATTTATACAAAATTGATGTTAGTCAGTTCGGCGGCGGTTCAACAGTTTTTGGGTTCAACCCTTCCAAAAACCATTGAACCGGCCGACTATTTATCTTTATTATTATTATTTTTTTAAATATACTTATCTAAAACAGCGCTGTTCCACTCATTTAAGTGAAACGGCGCCGTTTAAGGCTTGTGTTTTAAAAACAAAACTTAATGAAACAACGGAGCCGTTTCATTCTAGGGTTAAACACCCCTGTGCTACACTTCCCCTTCTTCACTTTCAGCCGCTTCAGCCTTCAAGCCTTCATAGTTCCCTCACTTCTCATTTCTGCCTTTGCGCCTCCACCTAAGTCCAGACTCCCCTCTCCAGCGTCGCCATCATCTATCCAGCCCCTCCACCAGTCCACCTCCAGTCCTCTCCAGCCACCACCTCCAAGCGCATCTCCAGTTCGAATAGCCCACTCCAATAATGCAATTTCGTCCCCTCACGGCTCACAGAGTGCACCGCCGCACCTCACCCCCACGGCAAGATTAATTTTTCTGTTCAAGTTTAATTTCATTTTTTCTATTTTATAGTTTGTAGTTGAAGTGTAATGTCTCAGTTTTCACGGCAAGATTATTTTCTTTTTTAATTTTTAGTGTATTCGATTTTGGGGTTTTTGATTCTCATCATATTATCTGACATATTTGTTGTCTGAATAATTAATTGTGTATTGTGTATGGACACTGGACAGGGATTGAACAATTTTGAACCAAATTGTTGCACCGTGAAGCCTAATCCGAGACTTAAATCTCTGAATTCACTGTGAGTATTCCTGTCATATCAAAATCAAATGGTTTGGTTGTGAATTAAATTATTAATATTGTGGAATGTGGCATTTGCTGAATTAATATATTGTGAAATGTGGAATGTGGCATTTGCTGTTTTGTAACTTTGTTGTGTGAACCTGTGAGGATGCTGTTTTGACTGTTTTGTAACTTTGTTATAAAATTATTTTGATTCTTAAAATAAATTGTGAGGTTGATGAGTGATCCAAAATCTAGATCAGAGTCTTAGACTTGTGATGTTTGTCACGTTGCAAACTAGCTATTGTGTAATTGAAAAATTGTGTTGATTTTTTTTTCTTTGTTTGTTTTAATTGTTGTGCAATGACGTGATTTATATCATTTTTCACATGGTAGATGGATTCTTCATCAAGTCCAATTGATCTTGATTTGAACTTCCAAACAATTAATTTGGAAGAGACCCAAACACCAAGACCCCCAAGTGGCCCTAATAGTAGTAATTATCCACTTCCTAAGAAATGGAAGATTAAGGATCCATCAATTATTCGAGACCATTTTACAAAAGTTGAGAGTTGTGCGGTAGATGATCCTAAGACCAAGTGTAATTATTGTGGCAAAATATATGCTTGCCACTCTAAGAGGAACGGAACTTTAACCATGCAAAACCATCTACCTTCTTGTCCCAAAAATCCTCATAAACGTGGGCCATTGGATAAATACCCAAAAACATTGGTAGGTGAGGCAACCTTGGAGGGGGTCGGAGAGAGTGAGAGTGTCTTAAGGAATCTTGTTACCCACAACTATATTGACAGGCTGTGAGGTTGGCACTTGCGGAAATAAAAATTATCGATGAATTGCCATTTAGAATTGTTGAAAGACAAGGATTTAAGAAGATGGTTTGGTTGCTTAAACCTAGATTTAAAGTGCCATGTCAAGTTACGGTTGCAAGAAATTGTATGAAACTATTTTCATCTGAAAAGGCTAAGCTTAAAAAGTTGTTAAAGACGGGGGAATGAGGATTTCATTAACTACTGATACGTGGACATCAGTACAAAATCTTAATTATATATGCCTAACTGCACATTTCATTGATAGTGATTGGAAATTGCAAAAGAAAATCATTAATTTTTGTTTAATCCCTCATCATCGAGGGGATACTATTTGAAAATATATCATTAGGGCATTGATAAGATATTTACTGTTACTGTTGATAAGCTAGCTCAAATGATACTGCAATTTCATATTTGAGGCATTTTTTGACGGGGAATGTGTTGGTATATGCACATGAGATGTTGTGCTCATATTCTGAACCTTGTCGTGAATGAGGGTCTTAAGGAGTGTAATGACGCCATTACAATGGTTAGAAATGCGGTTAAATATGTGTGCTCCTCCTTGCAAGGTTAGACAAGTTTAGGAGACATGCAGAACAAGAGAAAATTGATTATAAAAAAAATGTTGTCTCTTGATGTGCAAACCCGATGGAATTCAACTTACATAATGTTGGAGGCGACTGAGAAATTTGAGAAGGCTTTCAGGCGGATGGAGAGTGAAGACCACAATTTTCTCTCTTACTTTAAGGATGGAAACATTGTGCTTCTTAGAGTTGAGGAGTGGGAGACAGTACGAGTATTTGTAAAATTTTTGAAGATGTTTTATGATGCCACTTGTCGATTTTCCTGATCTTTATTTGTCACTGCAAACACCAATTTTTTAGAGATTTGTATGCTTCAAAAAGAGTTGGTTGGACTAAGTGAGAGTGACAATGGTTGTTTGATGAATATGGCCATAAGCATGAGAATTAAATATAATAAGTATTGGGGTTCATTGGATAGGATGAACTTGATGTTGTTGATTGCAGTTGTACTTGATCCACGTAGTAAGTTATGGCTTCTTACTTTCCACCTGAAAACAATTCATGATGAGTTTCGAGCTAAAGAGTTGGTGTCGAGTGTGGGACAGTTATTATCAGACTTGAATGCGGAGTATAATGATGCGTTCGGTTCTAGCTCGGCTAGCTCGACTGAACATGTCCTCCCTCTGCCATCTACATCCACAAAAGTTGGTGAAGACAATCACGAGTCACAATTTTTTTATGATTGATTGCTAGCATCGAATGCCTCTGCATCTACAACTGCCAAAACAAAGATTGACCGGTATTTTTCAGATGGTTGTGAGGCATTCAGCCAATCTTTTGACTTGTTGAACTGATGGAAAGTTAATGAGCCTAACGGTAGCTATACTTGCGAGGATTGCACGAGACTTATTAGCCATGCATGTTTCCATGTTTGCATCAGAGTCAACATTTAGCACGGGAGGTCGTGTACTTGATCATTTTCGGAGTTCATTGGCTTCAAGAATTGTTGAGGCACTTATTTGTACTCAGAATTGGTTGCGACATCCATCAACGCTAATTGATATTCGAGAGGCCATGGATAATGTTGAGAGCTTTGTGGTAGAATCTGGTAATGTTTTTCTCATTCAATTTACATATTCATTTACTTTTATAATTTAATTTAAATTCTTTTTCATTATCCTAATTTATTAATATTGATTATTTGATGTTTTTCTATATAGAGTTAGGAGCATCGTGCATCATGACTATTGATGACTGAAGAGTCGAATACTGCATTGGACATCTATTTGGAATCTTGGAGACTTGAAGAATGAAGATTTGTGAAATTTTAAGACAATTTGGTTTTATTTGGAATCTATATTTGGAACAATTGTTGCTTATTTGCTTAAGACAATTTGGTTTTGTTTGTAATGTGTATTAAACATTTAGTGAAGTTATTTATTTATTTATTTTTAGTTAAGTAGTAATTAGTATATAAGATTATAAAAAAAAAAAAAAAATAGTATATAAGACTATAAGTAGTATTAGTAGTTATTAGTTACTAGTAGTATAAATGACATTAAAATTAAAATGAAATTGAATATTTAAAATTAATTTTAAAATTTCAGCAAAAAAAGCTCAAAATGTTGATGATCTCAACTAATGAATTGAGCTCTAAAAGAGGTTGAATTGGGCTTTAAAAAGGCCCAAAAGGAATGGCCCAAACCACCAGCCGACAACCGGTCTGGCTGGTTTCACCCCCTTTACACGGTCAATTTTGGCCCGTTTCCACGTCTTTAAGAGTCGGCCAGTCGATTTCGGTTTTTGAACAAAACCGAACCGAGGGGTCGATTTTTCAACCCTAGTTGCAAGGGGTGTGGCCTGTTCAGAACACATCCCGATGTCCCGGCTTTCTGCCAAATCACAAGTGGGGGCCGGGGGCATCACAGAGTATGATTATCACTAATGGTGGATTTTCTTAGGGTTTTAGAATTTTGCTTATTAAGCCTAAAAAAGCTTAAATCAAAGAAATAATATATAGAAGAATCCATGATAGAGGAAGAGAAAACAAAGCTTATAATCTTCTGAAGGCCCCTAGGAGTCTCATCTGAGAAAAGTTAAATTGAGTTTTATAAACAAACTTCAATAAAAGTTTAACACACAGTGGGAAACTAAAATCTCCTACCAAAAAAAAAAAAAAAAAAACACACAGAATCCCTATTAAGTGAAGGCGTACTATGAACCTGAAGAATAGGGCAATAAACTAGACTATTTTTTTTTTGCTAAGTAAACAGCATAATAAACTATACTTACTACCAAACAAACACCAACTCTGGTAACACACACACACACACACACACCGCATCTTACTCCCATTCCACTCTGCTGATGTGTCATCACCCATCTGCATTTGGATCAGCTCTATTTAAAAAAATAAAAATAAGGTTTATAGAAGATGCCACATCAGCATAAAGGGCTATAAGTGGGATGAGAGTATAATTTTTAGCATTTCTCATATAATAGATACAGAATTACACATACACACTTTTAAAAAAAAAAAAATTGGGAGGACTAAAAGGTTTCCTGTAAAAAATACTCCAATAGGTAGGATCTACTATGGGACCTACTAGTACCCTACGAATTCCAGCATTGCCTTCCCCATCAAGTTTTTTATGTTTTATGTCTAGTTCTAGTTACCTAGTTACCTTCCTCTTTCATTTTCATCTTTTTCCAGCTACGTTCTACATTAAACCACAAGCATCCAGGTCACCTTGCAGTATATTCACCATTTGCATTGGTTCAAGTTCAGAAGTAAAACCAATAACAGGCAAACCTAACACTTTCAAGAATCTAGATGCTGAAAATGGGGCTCTCACATCAGATTAGAACTTCGATGAACAATTTTCAGATGTATGAACTCAAAAAATTGAAGGTATTTAGCGTTTAGAGTTTAAAGA
This sequence comes from Carya cathayensis, assembly GCA_011037825.1. Taxonomy (NCBI): domain Eukaryota; kingdom Viridiplantae; phylum Streptophyta; class Magnoliopsida; order Fagales; family Juglandaceae; genus Carya; species Carya cathayensis. The sequence goes on from QGSO01000178.1 coordinate 1,132,997, forward strand.
GTGGTTAAACAGGTGGCTGAGCTGTTTTAAGTTGGAAGCATATGGGCAGGAAAACCTAAAAAGGATTTGCATGCATTAATGATTTTACTTGAAAGAAAGCAGAAAAATACATATATGAAAGAAATTTACTTGTTTTTTAAGGCAACATAATGCAGTCAAACAGCTGCATTTAAAAGAACTCTACAGAATCACGCATGCAGGTGCAGGATGACATAGAAATAACCTTATGGCTCCTTGAACATGTTGACTGCGCAAGAATCTTGTGAAAAGACTGGTGACTTCCTCAAGGTCTGCAGCTCTTAGTGAAAATGCTTCTACATTTGTTAAGCATGTTACCGTCCTGTTGCAAAGCAATCTCTGTCCAGGAATCTTTATTTTTTTCCCATCTGTAATGGAAATCGCAATGATAACTATGCTGGTGTCTTTCAAATGCAGGCATCTTATTGTAAAGCCAAAATTCTGGCTAACAAGCCCTTACTAGATAATATGGTCAGGCAATTACTGATTAAACTAATACCTTTATTTACTGAAGCTTGCTCAAGACACCATGTCAGAAGTTCCTCACCACAAACATCTCCTTCAGATAAGGGAGCTACTATCCCATCATCTCCTTTGCTCTCTGTTTTTCCACGTACAAGGAAAACCATCTTCTCAACCAGACCACCTTGATGCAAAATTTTGCTGCCTTTAATGTATGTCTTTTGTCTTAGTCGCTCACAAATGGCATCCAGGACAGGATCATCCATCATGGCAAAGATTCGAACCTGCAGTAGATTCTTAAATTTTCACAATATGAATATGAAAAGGTCCCAAATGACTACGATATCAGAATTTTTTCATTGATTCAGGGTGCATTTTGATTACCCATACAGTATTAAACAATTTTAAGTATAGTGAGTGCAGTAAACTTCTATTATCCATAATTTAAAGAAAATTAAAGCCAGTGTTGTGACTAAAACATCAGGATCATTTTGGATCCTTTGACATTTAATTTCCAGAACAACCCATTTGAATCATTTGAGACATCCTAATGTACTCTATTAATCTCATTTTGAATTTCAAATAACTTCTGGTTGGATTTCAATTGACTTTCCAGTGGACCATATTGGCTCAGATTGCAAAGTCAAACGACCATACTACGTCTCGACTCTGAAGGATCTGAAATTCGTGATAAAACCACTAATTGTATTTAAAAAAATGCAATATGCGGTCAAGGAAACTAGTAATGTTATGAAGCTCCAATGTTATGATAGCTACCTTCTTCACAAACTTGAAGAGATGGCGTCTTATGTCTCTCTGAAGGTCTTCAGGCAGATTCTCCAAGAGCATTTCTTCATTTACCCCTCTGGTAGCAGCCCAATTATACCTTTCAGCTTGTCGTACTTGCCTAAATGATAAGCAAATAATATGGATCAGATTTCCAATAAATCCTGCATTAGAAGGCACATTTGATAAAAACAAAAATCCTTCATGGATAGATTATTTGCATAGGGTTTAGCAGAACATACTTGATCAAATTAACAGTTGTGCTATACATATATATATATTTAGAGTTCATTGTATCTCACCCCTCTAACTAACCCTATATTACCAATAAACTTTGACCTCTCGTCAAAAATCACTATTAACTTTCATGGAAAGATGTATAAAAAGAAAACAATTACCCTTACCATCGAAACTAAACCCAAGCCTTTTCAACAGTGCATGAAGGGTAATTTCATCTGTCACACACATGCATACACACATATAGATATATTCCCTAAACATCAACCATGATTGTTTTATGGAGGGGGTAATTGATACAGAAACTTCAATTATGGTATGAGTTCTACAATGTCAAAATTTAATGGGTAATAGAGTGATAGTTTATGGGGGAAAATATAATTAACAATATTGATCCTTTTATAATAATGAGCGCTATATATAAACATATATATATATATATATATATATATATATATGATAAAGAAAGAAGCCAACAAGCTCAATGCAAATGACTTTTTCTTCCCTGGTGTGAAGTACGTGAAGGATGAGGTCATGGTTTGAAACTCATGGAATTCGTAAGTAACTTATTATATGACACATGTTTGGATATATACACATATATATGTTGTTAAGTGGCTCCTGTGATACCCCATATGATGTGTAAGGATAGATGGTGTATGGGATCCCACATTGCTTGGGAATGAGAAGTTCTTGCTCTTTAAATGTTCCAATGGGTCTCCAATTGTATCATTGACTAGTCTTTTTGGAGAATAGGCCATGTGGTTTGAGCCTTCTATTAGAGCGTTACAAATGGTATCAGAGCATATCCCAACCAGAAACCTTCTATTAGAGCGTTACAAATGGTATCAGAGCATATCCCAACTAGAAATGTGGGACATGAGTCGTGCCACATACGATGGATTAGCCCGACGAGGATGTCGGGAATTTAAAGGGGGGAGATTGTGATACCCCATATGATGTGTAAGGATAGGTGGTGTATGAGATCCCATATTGTTTGGGAAGGAGAAGTTCTTACTCTTTATAAATGTTTCAATGGGTCTCCAATTGTATCATTGACTAGTCATTTTGGAGTATAGGCCATGTGGTTTGGGCATTCCATTGGAGTGTTACAGCTTCTTTCTATATTTTCCTATATTTAGCTGTCTTTATTTTCCTACCTGGTCTATCAAAGAATTATCAAATGTATTGGGTGTCTTTCCTAATCCAATTTTCTTATCTTCCTATTCCATAAGCTTGTGATTATAATCTTGCAATTGAGAGAAACAAAGAACAGAAGAAGAAATGAACCATTCCTTTTACACTCTACCATCAATGATAAATAGTTACAGTAGAATAATCTTCTTTTCTACACTTCCTCAAAAACTCTAGCATGCTTCTTAGTCAAAATATTGACATCATGTCAAATTATTTAACTGGCATGATGTCAATGAAAATTTAACAATGTGATTTTTGAATGGAGCAGAGGGCAAAGAGGTCATTCCCAGCTGCACATAGCATGACTGTGTTGGGCACGGGAGGGACACTGGATCCTGGCTGGCCCTCGCCGAACTGGATCCTTGTCAATCCTTTTATTTTTTTTGTTGTTTTGGGGGGTGGGAGGGGGGATGCCTAGGAATCTTCTCCCTAAGCCAAGTATCCACTCTCGAGGGGGAGTGAAGGCCTCCCTCCACATAGGTGTATGCAAGCCACTTCTGTGCTGGGGTGGAGTGGAGGCCACCTGCCTCCTATTAGTGGATTATATTTATTTGAATTAATTTCTATGTTTTATCTGTTGTGAAAACGATGACAATAAAGTGAAAAATATGGAATATGAAAGAGAAAAATTATACACGACACACATATACGTGGTTCGGCAAATTGCCTACGTCCACGGGAGCTGCAGAGGATTTTATTGCTTGAGGAATCACACTACAATGGATGGGCAAAATACTGTTCACCAACAGTGTTGTACAGTACGGCCATAAGTGTAGAAAACACTTATTTATAGTGAAACGTCAGAAAAAAGCCCTAGATCTGAAATTATACGATGTTCGCTCGAGCGGTGTGTCGAGCATGCGTCGAGCGAACTCCCTTCTGCAACAGCTCGAGCTCATTGTCGAGCGGACATCGAGCGTTCAACTCTGCCTGATTTCGCTCGAGCGGCTAATGCCTCCGCTCGAGCGAACTTCATTTCCCGCAACCGCTCGAGCTCACTGTCGAGCAACCTTAGAGCGTTCGAATCTGCTTGGCTTCGCTCGAGCGGTGTGTCGAGCATGCGTCTAGCGAACTCCACAATACCCAACATTATCTATGCATTTCGGGTATAGACAGATTTGTATAGCTGTATAGGATTTGTAATTTGAATAATTAGATTGAGTAGATAAGTATGGGAAACATATCTTATCCAAGATTTGAATTCCCTTAGGATAGGAAGTCAGATTTCAAATTTCTGATCTATGTAATCTGTTTTTGCTATTTATGAATGAGAAGAAACAGGAGGAGATTATTCAGCAAAAGAAATTTGTTATGGTATAAGAGAAAGGTTAAGAATTCTAGGTTTTTCTGATTCTAAGATTTTTCGGCTAGGGTTTTTTTTTTTTCTGGTTTCCAGATTCTCGGCAAGGGTTTTTCTATTTCCAGAGTTGCGGCTATTTTTTTTTTCTCTAGTCTCAAGGGTTGCGGCTAGGGTTTCTTGTCTATCATGTCTTCTGAAATTAGAGATTCTCTTCTGGTTCGATTCAATGGAAAAAATTATACTACGTGGTCTTTTCAGTTTCAACTATTGGTGAAAGGAAAGAAATTTTGGGGTCATATTGATGGGAGTAGTGTCTGTGTGGCACCGGAGGACAAAGATCAGCGGGCTTCTTGGGAAAGCAAGGATGCTCAAGTCATGTCTTGGATTCTTGGATCTGTTGATCCCCATATTATCTTGAATTTATGCTCATTCAAGAATGCTTGTGATATGTGGAATCATCTCAAGTGGTTGCATACTCAGAGAATAATGCAACTAGGAGATTTCAACTTGAACTAGAGATGTCGAATTTCTCTCAAGGAGCTCTCTCTGTGGAGGGGTTTTATTCTGGTTTTTGTAACTTGTGAGCTGAGTATACAGATATTGTATACACTTCCATTCCAACAACAAGTTTGGCTGATATTCAAGCTGCTCATGAAGCAAGTATGCGGGCACAGTTTCTTATGAAACTGTGGCCTAAATTTGAATTATTTGTGCTAATTTGATTAACCAGGATCCTGTGCCTCCACTTGATATGTGTTTGGGAGAGATATTTTGAGAGGAGCAAAGATAGATGATCCAAACAGCCATGGAACAAGCTACTCCAGCTCCTATGGCATATGCAACTCAAGGAAAAACCAAAGGGAGGGATTTGAGCACTACTCAATGCTATAGTTGCAAAGTTTATGGGCATATTGCTGCAAATTGCTCTAAGAAACTTACAACTATTGCAAGAAGCAAGGACATATCATCAAGGATTGCCTGATACGTCCTCCACGTCGCCAAGAAACTGCCTATTCAGCTGCTGCCGAGGCTACTAGTGCTCCCAGCTCTACCTTGGTCTCATGTTCCAGCTTCCACTTCTCAAAATCCCACCTCTATTACACCAGAAATAGTACAACAAATGATCATCTCAGCTCTTTCAGCTTTTGGTATTTCAGGTAAAATCAAATCTGCCTCTAATCCTTGGTATTTTGATTCCGATGCCACCAACCATATGACAAGTGCCTCTCACTCTCTTGTTAATGTCTCATAGTATGCTGGTCCACTTAAAATTCACACAGCAGATGGTAGTTCCCTACCTATCACTGCCGTAGGTAACATTTCTCCTTCCTTGAATAATGTTTTGGTGTCTCCTTCATTAAATACCAATCTGATTTCTATTGGACAATTAGTTGACAGCAATTGTAGAGTGTCATTCACTTCTTCTAGTTGTCTTGTACAGGATCAGGTGACTGGGAAGATGATCGCAAGGGGTCCTAAAAAGGGTCGGCTGTTTCCTTCATGTTTAGATTCAAAATCTATTAAGTCAAAGTCTTTATCTTCGTTTTCTTGTAATGTTGGTACTTTGAATGTGAAGGATTGTCATAGGTGGTTGGGCCATCCCAATTCTCACATACTTCATAAGTTGTTATCTTCCGGTTTAATTGGCAATAAAGAGTTCTATTCTCTTTATCAATTAAATTTTGATTGTGATACATGTAAGTTAGCTAAAAGTAAAGTTTTGCCTTTTCCTTTAAAAAGATCTCATGCCACTCGTGCCTTTGATGTTATTCATAGTGATGTATGGGGTATTGCCTTGATCAAATCTCATGATCGTCAAAAATATTTTGTGACGTTTATTGATGATTATACTCGTTTTACGTGGATTTACTTTTTTCACACTAAGAATGAAGTATTTCTAGTATTCAAGCGTTTCTTGGCTTATCTCACTAATCAATTTTCTGCCTCTCCTAAGTTTCTTCGCTCCGATTCAGGAGGAGAATATATATCTACTGAGTTTCAAATGTTCCTTCAAAATCAAGGAATTATTTCTCAACGTTCTTGTCCATATACTCGACAACAAAATAGAGCAGCTGAATGTTGTTGGGATTAAATAGCTCAATGTTGTTATAGTGCTTTTCTTTTTTTTTCTTTTTTTTCTTTTTTTTTTTATAACAAAGGGTTGCCTAATATTTATGCAACTCTCTATCAATGGCCCACCACAAACTTTTGGAAGGAAGAGTTATGGTTACAATTTATTAAGACTGCAGGGATTTTTCTAGCAAAAGAAGCCAATCCTAGTCATATGGCACTCAAATATTATACCATACAAGGAGAGAACTATGTAACGTGTCAATGAGAGTGTAAGCAAAATCAAGAGAATGGCATACCTCCTTAGTTCCTCTGGCAAGCGTCGGTGTCTCATCCATTGCTCAACATCACGACGTCTGAGAGACATTTCCAACCTCCTGGGAGATAACCACCAACAAAGCAAATCAACTGGTCAAAGAAGTCCAAAACTTTGGTGGCACATTATAAGTTCAAAATTAAAACTCAATGGAAAATATAAATACGGATCTCTATGACCAAAATACTCAAGTCCTAAAACAAATTTAGAGAATGAGGTCTATTATTCATTTTATTACATGAATCTATGACTTCAAAACTAAAACAGAGAGAAAAATGTTATCCAAAAACTGGTGTTCCACATGCTTTAATAACTTGAAACATCATAAAATTGATGTTAATGAGATGATATTCCAACAGTCATAACACGAGAGAAATATGACAAAAAAAAGTTTCTGACACTGTTTGGTCAATACATTTAAAGGAACTTATTTACCTATACTACTTGTTTTCGTAACCTAGGGGTCTAGAGAAGAACCGAAGGACCGGCCACCGATTGATGGTGCCAGTTCAAGAAGATGAGCTGAACAGAACCAGTCCACAATATTTAGGATGGGATTACCACGTCATCCACACTTCATGAGTACATAATAATTTCCCCATCATTTAAGCACTTTAACTCAAGCCACCTTAGCCTTCATTTTTATTGAGCCCAACGGTTTTTCTTTTTGCTTCTTCAATAAGTCCAAGCTGCCGCTGCCAGCCATTGTGCCTTCTTCTGCCGTAAACTCTCACCATCTCTTCATCTACGTCCGTTAGTGCCTTATTTCTTTTTCTTTTTTACCCATATTTTGATGTTGATCTATTTGATTTTATGATTATTTGTGTTCCTTTGATGTTTGGGTAACTGGGTTTGTTTTAGGAGTTATGATTTATTATTTTGTTTCTTGGACTTTTAAGGAACCAACGAAAGCAGCGGACCACACTGAGGGTGGCAGGATAGTTGCACACTGGCGTGAACCACCCCATTGGCATGGTCCAGTCAGCGCACCAAGCCCTAGACTGGGGTCGGTGTGGTCCTCGGTCCACCCCCTTGCCAGACCGAGGGGATCATATTGCAGCCCTATCATAACCAGAAGGGAAGAGAAAAGGTGGCAGCTACACAAGGGATGAAATTATACCGAATGCACAGCTAGGCACTAGCTTATGTCCTATAAAGGTTTTTTATAAAGTAAGACTAATGTCGAGGAAAAGATCCACGAGTTTTGTCCATGTGAACCCAAAAAGAAAAAGAAAGGGGTCATAAAAATGATCCTTTTTTTTTTTTTTTTGATAAGTTGGGTCATAAAAATGATCTAACATTTGATAACACAGATTTTTGAATGGATTAAATTCTAGCATTCATTATAATTATGATATTGCTGAAAATTGGAGAAATATATATATTTTTTCGTTTCCAAAGTAGCCACCTCTTACTGATAATCTAGTCAAAAGTTATTAACTAAAAAATCCATCAGAAAATCTCAAAGACACAGCAATCTATAGGCAGCACATATGCAATGATGAGAAGCAGATCAGTCATGTGCAGGTGAGATAATAGCATGCATGGGTATAAAAAAGACTGGCTTGGAAAGTATATTAGCTCTCACAACCGGCATTGGCAAGTTTTTCTATTCACTTAACTTTAATGGAGGATATATCAAATGAGGTTTAAAGAAGATTAGTTGTATCAACTAACATATACACTACTCCCCTTCAAGTGGTCCATGAACAAAAATCGCAAAAATCTAAGAACAAGAACCAACCACATTAAATTGTACCTTCGTCCAAGAGCCTGAAGAAAGTTTTGCATATTTCCAATGAGTAGAGCAAAGAGCAAAAGGCCAAGCCCAATGATGGCCATGGTAAAAAGGACTTCCCCAACAAGATAACTCGGAGTTTGATTTCCAGCCAGAGTACTGATTTGCTTCATAAAATCATATACAGAATTGCGGAGTCCGCAACGGGTGTAATTAATTATACATTTCAGAAAAAATGATTGAATCAGATACACACACTTTTGATTATTTTACAAATGAACCATGCCGGGTTATCATGTAATACAATCTATAATCAGAATAATTTCGAGAGAAGTAATTTCATTGGGATATTCATAGCACTAATTGTCGTTTAAAAGTAATCATAACATAAATGCAGAGTGGATGAGGAGACTTCATATCACTAATTGTCATTTAGAGACAATATAATGAAGTTGTTAATGATGTGACTTCACAGCATGCTTTAGAAATTATAAAATATATTTAATCAAGAATGTTACGTCCAAGTATGTATATGAGCAGCATTATAATATTTGCTATGTATTTTTTGTAAACCTCTCCGCAGCACAAAACATTAGTTATTTTTTTTCTTGATAGTAAAATAAAATTTTATCGATAGAAGTAAGCAGGGATTGCCCAAGTACACAGGAGGCAAAAGCATTAGTTAATTTAAACACTATCAGATTTATTTCTGATAAATATTCAACTTGTATGGGTACACATGACACACAAGATAAACAGATATGACAAAAACAGTAGAGATAACTAAAAGAAATACCTGAAATCCCCAAAATAATGAATATGTATATCTGGTTATAATGCTATGTTTCGTGGTAAGAATGACAGCTTGCTGATAGATTCCATAAGAAAAAACATCTTTTTTAAAACAAGCACTTGCATTCGTGTTGTTTTTCCAGAAGTTCCATGATGGATCAGCGCGAAAATCTTCAACATCGCTGCCATGGCCACAGTCGATCAATCTTGTGCATGAAGAATTTCCAGAGTGACTGCAGGCTTCTCGAAGACATTGTTGAACCCTCTGAACCAAGAAAGAAGAGGTAAAATGAGAAATTTTGAATATTGTTGAACAAGAAAACTCTGTGCATATAGCAACAGAAAAATTGGCCAACTAGAAACAAGAAGAGAGAATTGCATACTTAACCCTTTCACGTTTGAAGCATCACAGCCAAAATAATGATATTCAATGAGATCAGAAATGTCAAAAAACTTTTTTTTCTTTGTGGCCTAAATGTTGGAAAATGTGGATCACTAATTTATCAGTAAATTAGACATTATAAGTTCGTTTTAGTAATCATTCACTTTCACAAAACTTTTCATCTCATCTCATCTAATCATTACAACTTTCCCAAATTCCCATACAAAATAAAATAAACAATTCAACTTTTTCAAATCCCAAAATAAAAATAATATTAAAAAAATATATTCTAACAATATTTTATTCAACTTTCAACTTTTATCTCAACTAATCACATCTCATATGCAAAAACAAACGAGGCCTTATTAGAATGGCTCAGGATTGGGAAATTGGTCTATATGAGCTTTTCCACTTGTGCGCATTGAGTATTGGTAGGGATGAGGCAAATAAGATGGTTTAGTTTCATTCAGGGTGTAGGAAGTTCACTGTTCGATCCTTACACAAGGTTTTGACACATCATAATCTTAATCCTTTTCCTTGGAAGCGCATATGGAGGAGCAAGGTGCCCCCCAAGGTTGCTTTCTTGTTTGGAAAATGCTTCTCTTGGGAGAATTCTAACCTTGGACAATCTGAGGAATTGAGGGCTTGTAGCTATGGATTGGTTGTATATGTGTAAAAGTGGTGAAACAATGGATCATTTATTACTTCACTGTGAGGTGGCCAGGGTTTTATGGGATGAGATTTTTGGTAGGACCGGACTTGCGTGGACAATGCTTAGGAGGGTGGTGGATCTCCTTGCTAGTTGGAGAGGCCTTCAAGGTAATCACCAAACTGCTACAGTGTAGAATATGATTCCCTTATGTCTCATGTGATGTGTTTGGCTGGAAAGGAATGGTTGAGGTTTTGAAGATGAAGATTACTTTTTGGATAATCTTAGATGTTTCTTCTTCAATACTTTATTCTTGTGGGCTTCAGTCATTGTTCTCAATGGGACTACTTCCCATGATTCCTAGTATTCACTTCTAGATTCCCTGTACCTTGTGGCGGTTTGGGGATTAGAAAGTTGAGAATCTTCAATTCTGCTCTATTAGGGAAATGGCTATGGTGGTATCATCGGGAAGGGGACACTCTTTGGAGGAATGTTACTGAAGTCAAATACGGGAGCATTTGTGGAGGATGGTGCTCTAATGAAGTAAGAGGAGCATATGGGGTGGGAGTTCGGAAATGTACTAGGAATGGATGGGAAGATTTCTCCAACAATTTCAGAATTGAGGTGGGAAGGGGAACACGAATCAGATTCTGGTCCAATATATGGTGTGGTGATATCGCCTTGAAGAACGCTTTCACTTCACTCCATAGGATCGTGTTGGATAAGGATGCTTCAGTGGCTGATAACATGGTCATTTCCACTGGTTCTCTCCAATGATCGGTGAGGTTTACTAGAGCTGTTCAGGATTGAGAGGTGGGAGATATTACAGAAATTCACAGGGCACTTTATGCGCTGAACCTAAAAGCTGAAGGGGAAGACAGGTTGCTTTGGAATCATACTGGGAACAACAACCTCTCGGTCAGATCCTTCTACAAGGTTTTTTCGCCTCATTCTTCTATGGTTTTCCCTTGGAAGAGCATTTGGAGGAGTAATGGTCCGCTTAAGGTTGCTTTTTTTAGCTAGCTGGCCTCCCATAGGAAAATATTGACTATTGATAAGCTGAGAAAGCAAGGATTCTTAATAATGGATTGATGCTTTATGTGTAAAAGTAATGGAGAAACAGCAGATTGTCTTCTTTTACACTGCAAAGTGGTCAAGGCTTTATGGGATGATATTTTTTCTAGGCTTGGCATTGCCTGGGTCATGCCTAGGAAGGTGGTTCACTTATTGTTATGCTCGAGAGGAATTCAGGGTAATCGCCAAATTGCGGCTGTTTGAAAGATGGGGCATCTATGTTTAATGTGGTGTACTTGGAATGAAAGGAATGGTCGTTGCTGCTTTGACAACAGGGAACGGTCGACGGAAGGGTTTAGGGGCTTTTTCTATCATACATTGTTAACTAGGTGTTCTCCATGTATACTTCTTGTGTACTTGGGACGAGCCTATTTACTTGATCAAATAAAATCATATTGACCTATCAAAAGAAATTTGAACTTCAATCCAAACATCTTTTAAACACAAATTTTTTTTTTTTTTTCTATTTCTCAAAAAAGAAATCTCATCTAATCATTTTCCAAAGTTTCCATATAAAACACACACACAAACACAAATCCAAGAAACACCTCTTGCAAAATTTTTATCTGACCTACTTTTCAATTGTACCTACCCCCTTCCCCAAACTCCAATGCAAATACATATAAAAATAAGTTTTACCCAAGCAACTTCGCATTCTCCTTACCCACTTTCACAAAACCCAATATAGAACACAGCTCAAAATTTTTTTAAAGAACTCTCAAAGATTACAGAAATTCTCATTTACCAAACAGCCCATCTTCTTGGTTTTAATTTTAATGTTTTGTATTACAAATAATCAACTATCATGACAGCTATAAACGAAAACATCATGAGTTTTTTTTTTTTTTTGCTAAAAAAATAAAGAGAATAACATGAACGATACTGAGAACACAATATCTGTTTGCATGATAAAGTGGTAAAAACCTAGGGGTTTCTTTTCTTATTTTTGTTTGCATGATCTTCGGACTTGATATTCTACTAGAAATCATTCAGCCAACACTTTGCATTATGCCTGAAATTCATTTTAAGGCGACCAGAACTGGAAGATATTTCACTTTGGTAAACACTTCTGACTTTACCAACTAAACACATATGCATGTACAAGGGAAAGAGTTTAGTTCAAACAAAATTCTTGAAACAGCAAGAAGAATAAAGTTGTACAAAAGAAAGAAAGTCCAAAAATCATCTTTAGATGATATGACAACCTCCGCCCACCTGTAACCCAAAGAGGTACCAGCATGACCCAACAACATGGCCGGACAACATGAAAGTGAGAAGATTTATGACAAAATTTGCCCATGCTGACTCAAATACCAAGCTGCTTGAAGACTGACCAGCAAGTAGAGGCAGAAACCTATACAGCCTAGGAATGTACTGAACAAGAATAGCTGTCCGTAAAAGATTTTTAGCACTATTGGCTCCTGATGTCAAAGATTTTTGTAGAACAAACAATACTATGATCTGCAATATAAAAAATATATATAAAAATAAAGAAAGGGAAGAAGAAGAAGTTTACGACAAGAATCAGTAAATGGAGATACACATCAATTGATTGTAGCATGTACTATAGCAGTACTCTGCAGATAAACCAAATGATCAACACAGGAAACCATCGTATAAAGTTTAAATACAACACAAAAAGAGTTGAGAATATATACGAGTGATGCTAGAAACTACTTCATTATCCCACTTTTGTGACGTGGCAGTGTTTAATACTACTTAGATCTTTATCTTTTCTAACAAAGATTGATTCAAGGATTATTAAACAACGACACATTCAGTTACCATTTTATCTGTTTTACCAAGGATTGATATGAGGGTTATTGAACACTGCCACATCAGCAGATTGGATAATATTGGGATAGTTCTGTAAATTCTAGCATTTTCTGGATATATGTACATGAACTTTTCTTTCAAATACAGATGTTAACAAGCAATAACGAATTATATCCTTCTTATTAAAAAACAATAGAAGGAAATAAATCATTATTTCCTGGCATACATACAATTAAATAGAGAACGAGATTGGTAGCTCTCGTCAGCTCTCGTCATTTCACCACACCAAAGAAAGTAAAAGTTTCTTTTAATAACCAATATGATCAGAAAAGTTTTCCAGTTCCATAGCACCCTAGTCTGGCCTTCTGTACAGTGAACTTTGTTATTGTACCCATTCCACCACATGTCACAAGGGATTGTTCATCATTAAATACCAAAATTCTAACCAATCATCAATTAATAACACATTATAATTTTTAACAGGTTCACGTTTCACTACACAGATCAAAACCGTAAGTTTTGCACCCTATATTATATAGTCCTTGAGGGTCAACATCCCACTACATACCCTAGATTAGAAACATGATGCATTTTGAGCATTCTAAGCAAATTTCAACAAATTATGATGGGAAAAAAAAATCTATTTAAAATAACTGAAAAATACACAATTTAAAAGAAAACAATTTAAATTTAATTCACCATGAAAATGTTATCCACAACAAAGTCCAGATTAAGCTTGAAATGTGAATCTTCTTATAGAAAATTCCCTAGGCATTAAGCATATGGATGTGACATATATGTTGATAGTGATGCATTTAAAGTTAATAAAGAGAAGAATAAGAGTGAGAGAGAACCGTTACTTGAGGAAGCGGTAAAACAACAAACAAGTCAATGAAAAAAAATCCACGAATATAGTTGAGAGCGATTTTTTTTGGATGATCAACTAACTCTCCAGCACCAACCACTCTCGACTCGGGGGCCACATAAGCCAACCTAAACTGCCCAAAAGAAAATTACATAAATTAGTCAGCACTAAAAGAAGGGCTCCAACCATATCTAATGATTGAAGGCATTGCAGAACATGAATAAAATTTTTATAAAGATATTACTTCAAAATTGAAAAATGAACTTCAGTAACATACCATAAATTTAATAAAAATAAATGAGGATGCATATGATATTTGCCATAAGACAAATAAATATGATGGCAAAATCAAAGAGCTTTTTGAGGATAATGGAGACAAGTGTAATAACATATCCTTCATGTTGCTTGGTTTAAAGTGAAGATGAAAATTGAGACACTACCATTTTTACAACTTTTCACAACTCTGTCATATACCATACATTCAATAAAACCTATGATCCTTTCTTGGAACGTGCAGGAGCGTAATGATCGCAATAAGCACCTTCACATTAAATCATTATTGCGGATGTGGAAGATTGATGTTGTGCGTTTTCAAGAAACAAAATTGCATGTTATTGATAGAAGAATCATTCGTAGTTTATGGGAGTGTTCTTTTGTGGGTTGGTCTTATTTGGCTTCTTTGGGAGCTCCAGGCAGTGTTCTTTTAATGTGGGATAAAAGAGTGGTGGAGGCGGTTGAGGAGTGTATTGGGAATTGCTCGGTTGATAGTTTATTTAAAAATGTTGAAGATGGGTGGGAGTGGGCTTATGTAGGCACCTATGGGCCAAACATGAACAGAGCTAGGAGAAGGATATGGGAGGAGTTGGCAGGCTTATACCATTTATGGGACGTGCCGTGGTGTATGGGTGGGGACTTCAATATTACCCGCTTTCCTAGTGAGCGATCGGGGACTTATCGCAATTCTTTGGCCATGGAGGAGTTTTCGGAGTTCATATTTGATTTGGATCTCATGGATCTCCCTCTTGTTGGGGGCAAGTTCACATGGTCCAATAGTCGGGATTGGTTGAGACTGGATAGGTTTCTCATCTCTCCTTCGTGGAAGGCCCACTTTCCGGAACTGTGCCAGAAGTGTCTGCCTTGAGTTTGTTCGGATCACTTTCCTATTCTATTAGATTGTGGAGGCATTCATGGGGGATGCCAGTATTTCAAGTTTGAAAATATGTGGCTAGTCGCTGATGGCTTTGCAAAGAAGGTGAGATCTTGGTGGTCTTCTTACCAGCTCATAGGCACTCCTAGTTTTATTCTTGCAGGTAAACTTAAAGCTTTGAAGCAAGACTTAAAGAAGTGGAATTTGGAAGTTTTTGAAAATGTAGACAATCAGAAGATTTCCCTTATGGAGGAGCTGCAGGCTTTAGAGGGGAAGGAGTTGATGGGAGATGCCTCAGAGGAGGTATTATTGAGGAAGAGCGTTACAACTGATCTGGTGAGGGTGTTGTTAATGGAGGAGACCCCGTGGCAACAAAAATCCAAAGCCCTTTGGCTAAAAGAAGGCGACAAAAGTACGAAATTTTTCTATAAAGTGGCTAATTCTCATCGGCGTAGCAATGCTATTGAGTTACTTCATTCAGGTAATCAAGTGCTCTCTACCCCCTTTGAGATCGAGAACCATATGGTGCAGTATTAGGAGAACATCCTCATGAAACCGGCTAATTGGAGGCCAAACATTGATGGTTTGTTGTGAGTCTATGAATCCGCATAGTGCAAGCTGGTTGGAAAGACCCTTTGAAGAAGATGAGATATATAAAGTTATTGGCGGTATGGCCAAAGAAAAAGCACCGGGTCTTGATAGCTTTTCGATGGGATTTTTTCATGCTTGTATGGATATTGTGAAATGTGATGTTATGCAGGTGTTCCTTGAATTCCACTCCTTTAAGAAGTTTGAGAAATGCCTCGATGCGACGTTCATTGCTCTCATATCGAAGAAACATGGGGCAACGGAAGTTAAAGAGTTCCGTCCCATAAGTCTTGTTATACAAGATTATTTCAAAAATTCTTGCTAATCGGTTAAGCTTGGTCATGGAACAAATTATTTCAAAGCCTCAAAATGCATTTGTTCAGGGGAGGCAACTTCTTTATTATGTTCTTATAGCCAATGAGTGCTTGGATAGTAGGTTGAGGGCAGGAGTTCTAGGTATTTTGTGCAAGCTTGACATGGAAAAGGCATATGAACATGCGAACTGGGAATTTCTTTTCTACTGCTAGCTTCTTAGTATTAGTCAATGGCACCCCTACTGGTTTTTTTAACAATTCCCATGATTTGAGGCAAGAGGATCCATTCTCATTTTCTCTTTGTTATTGTTATAAAGGCACTTGGTCGAATGGTGAAGCCTGCTATTGGGGGAGGTTTCTTATCTGATTTTTTGGTCAGAAATAATACCAATGGATGTATCATAATTTCACATCTCCTTTTCGCAAATGATACTCTTCTCTTTTGTGAGGTCAATCATGGCCAGATTCAAGCCTTAAGGGCACTCTTGTTATGCTTTGAAGCTATGTTGAATCTTAAGGCGAACCTTGGTAAGATGGTTTCGGTGGGGCTCGCCAATGCCTAGCATCACTAGCTTGGTGAGCTTCCTGGGTTGTAAACTGTCTTCTTTACCTATGAAATATTTGAGTCTTCCGCTGGAGGCAACATTTAAGGCTAGAGCTATTTGGGATGGGGTTATAGAGAAAGTTGAAAAAAGGTTGGCTGGCTGGAAACGGATGCATTTATCAAAAGAGGTAGACTCACATTAATTATGAGTACTTTATCTAACCTTCCCACCTATTTTCTATCTCTATTTCCTTTGCTTGCAGGGGTGGTTAATAGGATTGAGAAGCTATTTAGGGCTTTCCTGTGGGGTGGAGTCGGGGAAGAAATAAAATTCCATATTGTTAAGTAGAATAAAGTTTGCTCTCCTATCTCAAATGGTGGCTTAGGGGTGCACGATTTGAAGACTTTCAATAAAGCTCTATTGGAAAAATGGTTGTGTAGGTATCACTTGGAGGGGGATGTGCTTTGGAAGGAAGTTATTGACCTCCGACACGGAAGTGCTTGGGGGGGGTTGGCGTTCCAATGAAGTGAAAGGGAGGGAGGGGGTTATGGAGTGGGCTTATGGAAACTTATTAAGAGGGGTTGGCAGAGTTTTGAAACTCAATCAGCTCTGTGGCTGGCGAGGGTTCTAGAATCAGGTTTTGGCAAGACGTTTGGTGTGGTGATAGTGCTCTTGATAGAGTTTTTCCAACTCTCTATCGCATTGCAGTCAATAGGGATGCTTCTGTGGCAGATCTGATTGCATTTTCTCATGGTTCTCAATAGTGGAATGTCCTACTTCATAGGGATATTCATGATTGGGAATTGAATACTGTTTTAGAATTCTTCTGCTTGATATATTCCATGGGAGGTACAATGTCATGGGGGATAGGATGTAGTGCAGTGGAGGCCCAACAGTAGCAAGAAGTTTACAGTGAGGTTGTATTACAAGTTATTGGCACCACAAGGTAATTTTCCTTTCCTGTGGAAGAGTATTTGGAGGTCTTGCGTGCCTTCCAAAGTAGCTTTTTTTGTATGGACTGCTTCTCTTGGGCATATTTTGACCAAAATTTGAGGAAGAGGGGGATCATTGTGAAGGATTGGTGTTATTTGTGCAAAAAGCATGGCAAATTAGTGGATCATTTATTATTGAATTGTGAAGCGACAAGAGTGCCATGGGATGAGATATTTAGAAGAGTTGGTGTAGCTTGGGTAATGCCATTAAGGGTAGTGGACTTGCTTGTTGGAAAGGGATTCAAGGCTGTTCTCAAGTGGCAGCGGCGACGTGGAAGATGATTCCGTTGTGCATTATGTGGTGTACTTGGTTGGAAAGGAATGCACGATGCTTTGAAGATAGGGAACAAACAACGGTGGAGCTTCAGAATTCTTTTTACACACTTTATTGCTCTGGTTTTCCGCTATTGTGCTTCATGGAAATAATGTTCATGACTTTCTGGTTTTAATTTCTAGATCCGATAATGTATTTAGGTGTTCTCTTGTATACTTCCTGTATACACTGGCTTTGCCTATTTCATTCATATCAATAAAATTTACCCCTTACTTATAAAAAAGAACCATACATTCAATAAAAATAAATGAGGATGCATATGATATTTACTATAAGACGAATAAATATGATGGCAAAATCAAAGAGCTTTCTAAGGATAATGGAGAAAAGTGTAATAACCTATACCTCTTGTTGCTTGCTTTAAGGTGAAGATGAAAATTGAGACACTACCATTTTTACAACTTTTTACAACTTTGTTGTAAATTGGGGGCATTTTTGTAAAAAAAAAAAATCATTTTTTTTAACATAAATGCCTTCCTTTTAAAACAAAGTTATAAAAAAGGGTTGTCTTTGCCATTTTCCTATTTTAAAACCCTTTTATCCACTAGCCTTTTGATCATATGAGTTGCATGTGAGAAATTGGAGTGGTATAAAATAAATTAAAAAACTTTAATAAGCTCAGGGTATTATACAGTTAAGGCTGTCAAAAAACCACCGAACTGACCCAACTCATGTTGACTGTGCAGCAGTTCAGTTCAATTTCGAGTTCACTCAAATGAACAGGTCCGTTTGGTTATTGAGTTTATATATTTAACCCGATTATATTATGACCTGAACAAACAGTAATTTCACAAATAAAAATACAAGTGGCAAACATTAGTGGCATGTATATGCACAAAATATACACTTTCCCAATTCAAAGTTTTCCCAAACTTACTTCCCCCAATTCATTATGTCCCTCTCTCATGTCTCAATCTCATCTCACCCACAACATCAACCACCCCATCACCATTGCTGCACCATCAATGACAGCAGTCCGTGAACCCTTAACTACCCTCCCTTATTTGCCTACTTCAAAACCCTCCTAATCCATTTTTGCCAACCTCATTGACCTCCAACTTGTTCACCTTTAAAAGGGCCTCAACTATAATTCAACGCTATAATTTTATCAAAGTTATGTTTTTCATATGGGCTTTATAGATTGACCAAGGATTTGGATTTCAATTAGGCAGAGTTAGAAGGGTAATTGTCATTTGGTCCCCAATGCTTGGGATTGCGGACCAAATACATTTCTAGTACAATCAGTATTCGTCAAGGTCCTTTTTGATTTTGCTTTCGTACTTGGAGGCAGGTTTGTTCACAGTCCTGTTGTGTTTCAAGCACTTATTTGCAATGGCAGCTCAGGTTTATCTCTGTGCATGTTCAGGCTTTAATTATAGGGTGGACTGGTGAAAGGCTTCAGGCAAGCTTTTGGCAGTTGCCGTGGGTTTCTGGGGGCATTTCCGTCTGGTAGCTCCTCCACAAAGGCTTCAGCATATAGTGCATAAGTGCATATCAGGAGGTTATTAAATGAAGTTAATGAACTAGCTAGTTTCAATAATAATAATAATGGAAATGACAATAATAGTGGAAGTTCGGGTTTAGAGAGAATGAAGAATTGAAAAGTGGTAAAATGGTAGATGATTAAAGATCTTATCCTACCCTCTGACTATTGCAATATTTTTTTTTACTGTTGCAATATTTACAGCCTTTCATCTGACATTTATACCCTCCAGGGGTATACTTAATACCCTTATCAAAAAAATTATGCATGCCCCCTAACAACAACAATAAATAAACCCGGAACAACAACAAAAAAGTTATACTAAACACCTGTTATCCTAACAACAACAATAAATAAATAACAAAAGCAGCTTCTACAAATGGAAATGAAGCAATTACCTGAAGAAGCATGCGGAAGAAATATATGAGATCAGTCAAACTTCTGAAAGCCACAATTGTTTTGGTCAGGGGCCAGTTAATTACTATACACCTGTTATCCTGCATTCAAGGAGCGAAAAGGCAAGTAATCTTGTGCTATGGTAAACCACAAGGAAATTATAGATTTCAAATGTAAAAGCACAAGGAAAATATATATTTCAATTGTAAAACATGGGTTAACAAAGTTAGGAACATGATCGTGGTCACAGAAGACAGACCGTGGACAACAATGATTTTCAGCCAATAATTGCCAATTTTTAACAAAGAGATAGATATGGTTATAGATTCACCGACAAAGACAATTTTCCATCCAGTCATAATGATGATGATTACTAATCATTCCTCATGCCTTATTGCTTGCTTTGATAAGATTTTCAAGTTGTGAGTGGATCTGAAGAATATAGCCAACAGCTCAACTGCAAGCATTGACCTGGGACCACTGGCTTTTCATGATGTCTGCTGGAGGTTAGCAATAAAATCTACCTAGATTTGTAGTAGCATGTTTTGTTTATGTCATCTATCTTCAGATGACAAAGCATTTCCCACAGTTCATGTGCAGGTGCTTAACTTCTTGGTCAAATTACTGTTCTTTCTACATTTTTGAAACATACATTCTTTTTGTATCTTGACAGAGATTTAAAGGCATTTTTTTTTTTCCAAAAAATAAAAAGACAAACTGTAATGTCTTACTTATATAGATTTTCGTTTCACTTTATTGCTTTCTTAATCAACTACATGTCCTCTGAAAGAGCCTCTAATGTGCAAAGGTACCGCAGATTTATTTATTTATTTTTTTTTTAAATCTCAACAAGCTGCATTGGATTTAAAAAGATAGGAGATACTATCATTGAAAGGAATACTCTTGGGGATTGTTTTTGATATGTACATCTAGTGGAGACACAGTTGAACGTGTATTCTTATTACATTCTTCAATTGTGAGAGATTTGTGGTCGCTAGCTTTCTCTCTTTTTCGGTTCACTGACTGATGCCAAAGTAGTTAAAGTGCTCCGTGGAAAAGAGACGTAAGGTCAAAACAAAAGTAGTTCGAGTTGAAATCATATCCTATTATAAGTAATGTGGATTATTTGGCAAGAAAGAAATAACTCAAATTTCAATTCATGGAGCTTTCCTGAAATATCTCTTATGATTGTTTTACATGCGGATAACTGCTCTAGACATTCTTCCATAGACTTCTTTTTTGGGCTGACTTCATTAAAATTTTAATCTAATTTGTATGAAAATACTTTTTTCTATTAAATTATATTTACGGGGTTCCTCTTCATTTTTCTACTAAATTATATTTACCTATCAGAAGAAAATTCAAAAGACTTACTCAACTCCACTTAACAGAGGTAATATTAGTAACTTGGGTACTAGTTGACTCATTACTTCTATCCATTTTATTTTTTGCCTTCCAAAACCCCGATTGTTCAAAACTTGAATCCAAACATTCTTATTTGTGTATAAACAGATTAACTTGGCACCTGGCAAAACCATCTAACACGACATTCCATGTTTGCCCTTCAATATTTTCCACCCCCGTTTAAACAGATATCTTCATTCTTTAATCTATATTTAATGAGCATATCATTTTTTTTAAAATCTAGTATTTTGCACCCCAAACGATGGGTGTTGTATAGCAGTCTAATGAAGTTTCTTTTTTGCTTGAATGGATATTCTACTATTATACAATGTCATAACACACTTCTCCGATTCATTTGTCCCCTTTTAATCCAATATATAATACCATTTTTCATAAATGATCTACTCAAGATACTAAAAATGAACCCTTTTTGGTGTATCTTCACAATATACCTCTTTTTACAAGTTATTTTAGAGTTATCCCATGAAGATACACTGATACAACTCTAATATAAATATAAAAAATACTTGTGTAATATATATATATATATATTAAAGATGTATATTTTTACCAAGGAGGGACAGGTATAAGTCTAAGATAAATATTAAAAAAGATATGTAATTTCTAACAATGTAATTATTATTTAATCTTCAAACTTTTATACAAAAACACGATTTTTTTTATAATATTATTCATGCCCAAAATTTATAACATGACTCCATTTATACATAAAAAATACATCTTATCAACTTCAAAGTTCAACTATAAAAAAGGGAGAAGTGCTACCGCCACAAAGATCCATAAAAGTAAATCTACAAACTGACATGACTTTATATGATACGCTAGATTTACTTTATAATAAAAGTAGCTTTACAATCTAACATACTACATCATATAATACGTTAGATTTGCTTTATAATAAAAGTAAGTTTACAATCTAACATACTTTTACAAAGATTATTTAGGCCTTTCTATATCTAGATTGTATAGCAGAAAATTAGGCTGGCTGTAAATAGACTTAATGTGTGAGGCTGTAGATACTTAATGCGTACAGAAAAACCGGCAGCAATTAGGGGCTGAAATTACGCTGAAACTCTGGCATAAGATGTAACTCTCTTATATATGTAAAAGAAAGAAACCGATGGAAAGGGTATTGAAACCAACTTTGACATGGTATCAGAGCCCCCTGATTTCCGTCGCTTTGGTCTTAATCATGGTGTGATTTTTTCATCGCTATTCTTGGGAGGATTTTTTTTCCCCCTCATTCAGCAAGTTCTTTCTTGCTCGTAATGGGTCTCGGTGCTTTCTGTGGGGTCAAATCTTGTGGGTTTGAGTTTTTGGTGGCTGTCGGACCAATTTTTCGGAGTTGCAAACTCTGTCCTTCGGTGCGGGCCACATCTCTCCGTGGTTTTTTCATGGTGGCTGCACCTCTCTGTGGCTGTCGGCATTATCTGGTGGTTGTTGTGTGGTAGTTGACCTCCTCTGTGGCGGTGGCGAGGTGCTCCTTTGTTAGGAACCTGACGCAGCGCGCCGTTTGGAGAAATGAGATTAAACGCACAGCTTCAATAATCGATGCTATACGCACCGTTTGGCATCCTGAGAGAATTTTAGCTTATTATTGTATTTTGTCTCCTTGTAATAGTTAGTTACTATATGTATACGTGTCAGCCTTTTATTTGTATGGTTTGTTATTCTGCATGAGCATATGAGATGGGACTGTGGGGGGGGAGATTCATTCGGGAATATTTGGTTATTGCTCTTTTCTGTAATGGAGATTGGGTCCCTCGAAGAACCCGTAGCTCTGAATCGGTGGCTCTTTTGAGCTTTCTATCAAACACTTCCTGTGCATTCCCATTCCTTCTTCGTACAACATTCATTTGTAATCCATTTCACTTCCTGTTTACATTCCATTGTCACAACAGCATCATTCCAATTCACAGTAGCATTTACAACGATCATTTACAACAGGGTCCTAACAATTGGTATCAAGGGACAGTTGATCCTACACAGACATCCTTCTAACCCACACAGACCCATACTCTATACACTACCATGGCTGAAAGCACTCATTCTAAACACCAACAGCAACACCAAAATGATGCTCTACAAGTTCAAGTGGACAAGAATCGACAAGAGCTCAGTGTGGACAAGAATCGACAAGAGCTCAGTGATGTCAAGGCTGATGTTCAGGAGATTAAAAACGACTTGAACGAGTTGAGAGATATGCTGCTTCCCTGGTTGACAAAGCAGCACAATATTCCTGATCGAAATAGTATGATTGAAAAGTTGATGAAACAAAAATTAGTAGATTTTTGTAGAAGAGATCAAGAAAATCCCATGATTAGTGAAGAATTCAGCTAAAAAAAAATTAGAAGAAGGGGAAGCATCTACCGATTCAGTAGAAGAAGTTCAAAAATCTGCACTAGATGGAAAAAACGGAGCGAAGGATGAAGAGCCAATGTACAATTCAAGCGATTCTGGAGGTTCCACATTGGAAGCTTCTTGCTCTGTGCTCAAGACCGATTTAGAGCTTCCTCCTACTCTCTCTGTTAAGGAGGATCAACTAGATATAAATATAGGTATTACATTGAAAGACAAAGAGACTTTGAAATCAATAGAAGATTTTGCCGCTGTCAACCTAGGAGAGAAATCCTTGGTGGAGTCTCATGACCAAGTTGCGGACGAAGAAGTATTAAAAGCAGCGGAGGAAGAATTATTAAAAGTAGCGGAGATGGAGAAAAAAATGATTCTCTCTGGAAATAGTGGTACTGTGTTGGAAAGAAGGGTTACAGAATTTTCTCTTGGAGAATTCCTTTGTAATGGTCCCCTAAGGGAGCCCAACAAGGAGAGAAACTCTCTGCTGAGAAAAATCAAAGATGGCAAAATTCTGAAGTGGTAGGTTGACACTGATGACCCTCTCAGTACCCGTCAACGGGCATTTCAGCAAGTAGAACCCACTTTGGGAGTTAATCTTGAGAATGCTGAGAATTTGAAGGGGATTTTTGAACCCTTTGATAGAGGGAGAGAAAGAAATCTTGTGGAAACCGATGTTCTATCATTCCATTCCAAATCAGTCAGGGCCTTGAAGTCGCTGCAACTATACAGAACCGGTGCCTTTCCAAATGGGTTTCAAAGATTTTTTCGGGCTTCTCGGCCGCTTATTGTTCGCTGTGAAGCTTCAAATGGAAGGAAAACCCAACAAGATTTTACGGACATGACATGGCCAGCAATTGTCTTATTTCAGGATTTGGAAAGCTATGCGTTCTTTGATATGGATGGGAATCAAACACCTCAGGATTTAGTAATGGCAGGTGGTAAGCACATTTCCCTCGACTCCAATTCCAGTTTTTATCGAGATTCTCGTGCCAAGTATATAATTGAAGGTATTTTTTATAAATCTGAATCCCTTTACACTTCTGTTGTAATATTTGGTGGAGAGAAATGGGAAAGTTCTATGGGGTTGCAAGTTTTATTAGATAAAAACCTTACTCCTCAAACGTTTTATGTTTTGCCCCTTAAGGTGGTTTTTAGGCCTTTTGATAGAGGAAGGGAAAGAACTCCTGTGGGAATAAATTGTAATGGCCAAGGTGCTATGGATGAACTTGGGGTTCTAATGGGGGGGCGCTTCGCTGGTTAGGGGTCTTAATTGGGCGAGAATTTTCAGTTGAAGACCTCTTGATAATCTTGGATGAGATATTTGCGTCAGTTAATGGTAAATTAGACAAAGGTGCTGAAGAGGACATTGAATCAAGTCTAAATTCACCTCGGGGAGTCTTTATTTCAGCTACGGCAGTTTCAATGTTCCTTTATTTGAGATCTTACCTGCCTACCACTGATTTGAGTCTAAGAGGTTGTCTTACTGAACATTGTAGTCCAGATGATGTTGATTCCTGCAATGGTAATCAAAACCTAAGAGGTCTTGCTATAGTAACATGTTGCCATCATCTTGTGAGTGATAAAGTAACCTTGAAGATTCTGATGGATAGTGAAAATATGGTGGAGCTACTGACAGTACTCTGGTTCGCAGCAAGCATGGTGGAAGTGCAGGCTTGTAGAATTAGTGGGTTGGGGGTGCAAATATTTTTTCTGAAAAGTACATGGACCATTAATAAAAGGCAAATCCCTCAAAGACTATCATTTGCTCATTCAATGATTTTCCACTTTGATTCTTCTTGTTTGATGTTAGCAAATACGCAGGTGGTTAAAAGTGTCAGTAATGGTCATCTGTTGCAGCTCAGATATTTGGCACTGAGGAACCTTGCCACTGTTTTTCTTCAACAAGATTCTGCACATTATGAGGATGCCTTACATTGTTACCTTCAAGCTGTAGAGATTAATACCATAGATTCTGTTGTCTAGAACCAGCTAGGAACAATATCATGCTCAATAGAATTGTTCAGTATATCGCGATGGGCTTTTGAGCAAGGGCCTTCATGCAGGCCTTATAATTGGAACGGCATGGAGAAACTATTGGAAGTTAATGATTTCTCTATATTTTATTGTTCAAGTTTGAGACCTAATGGACAAGCTATGATTGAGTTGAGATTCAGGGGGGCCTCTCAACCACTCCATGTCACTTTTGAAAAAGAAATGGCTATTGGGTATACTTGATGATTTTACCACAAAGCAGCTCCCACATAATGTGACTTGGGGGTTGAGCTTGTTATATGCCATGGAACACAAGGCTGACCAAGCATTGGTTGCTACTTAGGGTGAGCTAGCACATGCATTGTAGTTCTTAGCTTCTGTTGTATCTCAAGGCTTTTTAGCTTTTGGTGACATTCTAGAACTGCATAAAAAAAATCCGTGAAGGCACTCCTTGATGAGCTGAAACTTGTGGGAGCACCATGCCATCTTGGGTCCACCATCACTAAGGTGGACATATTCAGAGATGCAGATGTTATTATGGTCAATTACATTGATGAAATGGGTTGGTCTTTCGGTAGAAGAAAGTAGTTGGGAAGCTTCTAGCCCTTTACACACACCTTGAGGACAAGGTTCTTTAAGGGGAGGAGATTGTTAGGAACCTGACGCAGCACACCGTTTAGAGAAATGAGATTAAACGCACAGCTTCAATAATCGATGCTATACGCACCGTTTGGCATCCTGAGAGAATTTTAGCTTATTATTGTATTTTGTCTCCTTGTAATAGTTAGTTACTATATGTATACGTGTCAGCCTTTTATTTGTATGATTTGTTATTCTGCATGCGCATATGAGATGGGACTGTGGGGAGGGAGATTCATTCAGGAATATTTTGTTATTGCTCTTTTCTGTAATGGAGGTTGGGTCCCTCGAAGAACCCGTAGCTCTGAATCGGTGGCTCTTTTGAGCTTTCTATCAAACACTTCCCGTGCATTCCCATTCCTTCTTCGTACAACATTCATTTGTAATCCATTTCACTTCCTGTTTACATTCCATTGTCACAACAACATCATTCCAATTCACAGTAGCATCTACAACGGTCATTTACAACAGGGTCCTAACATCCTTTGCATGTTTTCTCGTGTTCTTGGTTGCGGGCTACTCCTTTGCGTGTTCTTGGTTGCCTTTTTTTTTTGGTTTGCCGATTGATCTGTGCTGGGAAGGTATTTCTCTACGTGATCACATGGGCCCTCTCATTGCCTTGACCTATTGTTTTTATTTGGGCCTTTCTTTTTCACTTCGACTTTTTCACTTGGGCCCTCTCATTGCCGTGACCTGCTTTTTTTTATTTGGGCCTTTCTGTTTCTACTGCTGTTTAACTTGGACCATTTGTTTGTTTTGTCGTGACTACTCGGGTGATTGGGCTTATTGCTGTTCTTTTTATGGGACTTTCGTCGTGTCTATTGAGAATACTATTATTCGGTTCGCTAGAAAGAATTTTCCTACGTGAGAATTTCAATTTAAAATGTTTTTGAAAGGGAAAGAATTATCAAATCATATTGATAGTTTTGCTAAAGTTCCAACTGATGAAAAAGAATTTGCACAATAGGAGGTCAAGGATGCTAAGGTGGTCTCTTGGCTGTTGGGGACGATTGAGCCGCACCTTCTGACCAATCTTCATTGTTTTACTAAGGCTCAGGCTATGTGGAATTATCACCACTGTATTTACCACCAAGATCACAGTGCTTGAAAGTTCCAATTGGAGTTAGAAATTAGTAATTACAGTCAAGATAATTTACCTATTGAATAATTTTATTCTGGTTTTATTAATCTTTGGAGCGAGTATTCTGCTATTGTTCATGCTAAGGTTCCCCCTACGGCATTCGCGGCTCTTCGAGCGATTCATGCTGAGAGTCAATGCGACTAATTTTTGATGAAGCTTCAACCCAAATTTGAGCCTATTCGAGCTGATTTATTGAGCTGTAATCCGGTTCCTTCTTTGGATATTTGTTTGGGAGATTTATTGCGTGAAGAACAACGGTTATCCACTCAGATGGGTATGACTTCTGAGAAGGTTTTTTCTGAGGTTGTGAATGTGGCCTATGCAGCACAAGGGAGAGGGAGAAACAAGTTGCAGTATTTCAGTTGCAAAGAATTTGGTCATATTGCCCACAATTGCCTTAAGAAAGTTTGTAACTACTGCAAGAAAGAGGGTCATATCATCAAAGACTATCGAGTGCGGCCTCAGAATCGCCAATCCCAAGCTTTTCAGGCTGCTGTTCAGTCCTCTTCTTCTTCTTCTGTGCCACCTACTGTAAGCTCTGAATCATCTGTTCTCACACCAGCAATGGTTTAACAGATGATTGTGTCTGCTTTTATGACCTTAGGCCTGCAAGGTACGGGTTCCAACTCAACTTCTTGGATTGTTGATTCGAGCGCTTCTAATCATATGACTGGTAATACGATGGGTCTCCGTGGTGTTCGTATGTATAGAGGCATGTAAAATATTTAGATCGCTTATGGCAATACTCTTCCTATTACTGTTGTTGGTAATTTGGGCTCTTCATTTTGCGATGTTTTTGTCTCTCCTGAATTGTCTACCAATTTTATTTCTATTGGATAATTGGTAGATAATAATTGTGATATTCACTTTTCTCGTGGTGGTTGTCTTGTGCAGGATCAGGTGTCAGGGACGGCGATCGCGAAGGGGCCTAAAGTGGGACGCTTATTTCCTTTACAGTTTTCTATTCCCAATGTTGTTTCTCTTGCTTGTACGGCTACTGACAATACTAATGAAGTCTGGCATAAGAAATTAGGTCATCCTAATTCTATTGTCTTGGCTCATCTTATGAAACATGGTTTTTTGGGCAATCAAGATTCCTTTTCTTCTTCTCATGTATCTCGTCTTGGTAAAAGTAAAACTTTACATTTTCCTACACATGGTAGTCGTGCTTCTAACTATTTTGAGATTGTGCATATTGACGTTTGGGGTGTGAGTCCCGTTATTTCTCATGTTCAGTATCATTATTTTGTGACGTTTATCGATGATTATAGTCGATGCACCTAGATATATTTTCTCCGTTCTAAATCTGAAGTGTTTTTTGTCTTTCAAAAATTTGTTGTGCTTGTCGAGACACAATTCAGTACTTGTATCAAAACTTTACGCTCTGACTCAGGGGGGGAGTACGTCTCATTCTTTCCAGATTTTTTTTCAACAAAAGGGGATCATTTCTCAGCGTTCTTGTCCTTATACTCCTTAACAAAATGGAGTTGCTGAGCGTAAGAATCGTCATATCTTAGATGTCGTCCGTACTTTGTTGATTGATTCTTCTGTACCTTCTAAGTTCTGGGTAGAAGCTTTATCTACTGCTATCTATTTGATCAATCGTTTGCCTACTGTCACTCTAGATTATGATTCTCCATATTTTTTATTATTTGGCATATCTCCTGAGTATAAATCCTTTCATACTTTTGGGTATGTTTGTTTTGTTCATCTGCCACATGTTGAGCGTTACAAGCTTGCTGCAGAGTCTATCATGTGTGCCTTTATGGGATATAGTCATACTCAAAAATGATTTGTTTGTTATAATGCTCATGCAAACAAATCCTGAATCTCACGAAATGTGATTTTCTTTAAAAATCAATATTTCTTTCAGTCTCAAATTATTTCTGATCCTCCTATTACTCTTCTTCTTGCTTTTGATGATGTGTCTTCTTCTATTAAGCGATTTCAACCAGGTATGGTGTATCATCAATGTCTTCCCCCTTCTTCGACGCCCCTTCCAGACACTGATCCGTCATCTATTTCTGCGGTTTCTATACCTCGGCACTCCACTCGGGTTACACATCCACCAGATAGATATGGTTTTCCTCACATCTCGTTTACTGCCACTCTCGACAATATTTCTATTCCTCACTCTCATACCCAAGGATCCACCCAAGCGTGTTGGCAACAGGCCATGCAAGAAGAAATCCAAGCTCTTCAAGACAATCACATTTGGGATCTTGTAATTTGTCCCTCTAATATCAAACCTATTGATTGTAAATGAGTGTACTCAGTCAAGTTTCGAGTTGACGGCTCACTGGACAGATATAAAGCCCGTCTCGTGGTTCTTGGGAACCAACAGGAGTATGGTATTGATTATGAAGAGACATTTGCACATGTTGCCAAAATGACTATTGTGCGGACTATCTTGGCACATGTGTCGCAAGGGTGGTCTCTCCGGCAGATAGATGTGAAAAATGCTTTTCTACATGGGGATTTGAAGGAAGAAATCTATATGTCCCCACCTCCCTGCATGTTTGATACACCTTCCTCAGAGGTTTGTCGACTATGTCGATCCTTGTATGGACTGAAACAGGCTCCGCGTGCATGGTTTGATAAATTTCACTCTACCCTACTTGCTTTTCATTTTACTCGGAGTCAGTTTGATTCCTCTCTTTTTCTTCGCAAGATTTCTACAGGAATCGTATTGCCTCTCGTATATGTTGATGACATTGTGATTACTTGCTCTGATACTGAGTTAATTAAGCAATTACAACAGCATCTCAATGCCTCTTTTCACATGAAAGATCTTGGTCCCCTGCAGTACTTTCTTGGCCTTGAGGTGCAACTTACTCCGACTAGTACGTTGTTACACCAGCACAAATATATGCAGGACGTTATTTCATTGGGTGGTCTCCAATTAGGTAACTCCTTTTTTACTCCCTTGGAGGTAAATCTTAAGCTTCGTCAGAAAGAAGGTGAGCTTCTATCAGATCTATCCTTCTATCGACAGCTTGTTGGGAGTTTGAACTACCTGACGATTACTCGTCCTGACATTTCTTTTATTGTGCAGCAAGTCAGTCAATTTATGCAGGCTCCCCAACATCTTCATTTAGCTGTTGTCCGCCGCATTATCCGATATTTGAAGGGCACCTCTACACGCAGGTTGTTCTTTCCTAAAGAATCTTCTTTACAGTTGGTGGGATATAGTAATGCTGATTGGGCCGAAAGTGCGGATACTCGTCGCTCTATTACTGGTGCATGTTCTTAGACAATGCACTCATTTCTTGGAAAAGTAAGAGGCAAGACAGAGTTTCCAAATCCTCTACTAAGTCTGAGTATCGTGCTATGTCTTCCGCATGCTCTATGATCACATGGCTTCATGGGTTATTGGGTGAACTTGGTTTTCCTCAGCCGCATCCCACTCATCTTCATGTTGATAATACCAGTGCTATTCAGATTGCCGCTAATCCTATCTTCCATGAGCGTACGACACATATCGAAGTCGATTGCTATTCCATACGTGAATCCTTTGACAAACATGTGATTACTCTCCCTCACATTTCCACTGAATGTCAAACTGCAGACATATTCACTAAAGCTCTTTCTTGACACCAGCATCAGTTCTTGGTTGACAAATTGATACTTCTTGATCCACCAGCATCACTTTCAGGGGGGTGTTACAAAGATAATTTAGGCCTTTCTATATCTAGATTGTATAGCAGAAAATTAGGCTGGCTGTAAATAGACTTAACGTGTGAGGCTGTAGATACTTAATGTGTACAAAAAAAAGGGGCTGAAATTACATTGAAACTCTGGCATAAGATGTAACTCTCTTATATATATAAAAGAAAGAAACCGATGGAAAGGGCATTGAAACCAACTTCTATATCTAGATTGTATAGCAGAAAATTATGTTGGCTGTAAATGGACTTAACGTGTGAGGCTGTAGATACTTAATGTGTACAGAAAAACCGGCAGCAATTAGGGGCTGAAATTACGCTGAAACTTTGGCATAAGATGTAACTCTCTTATATATAAAAAAGAAAGAAACCGATGGAAAGGGTATTGAAACCAACTTTGACACATACTACATCAAACCACGTCAATTTGTGAGTTTACCTTTATGAGATTTTTTTATGGCTAAAGCATTTCTCTAAAAAAGGTGGCATGTCTTTTTGTGGTGGATCTCTTTGCATGTTGTTGGGTCATGCCATAAAGTAAGTTGGATCTCTTTAAATGTTGGAAAGCGAGGTTTGGTTGCCAGCTGAGCAAAGATATGTGGAGAGCAATTGTCATTCTTGATATAGTGTATTTTGAGAGAAAGGAGAAATCATAGTTTTGACGATTGTGAGAAGATGATGGCAAAGCTTAAGGTTTTCTTTTGTCTTTTGATTGGTAGACAAAATATTATTGATCACAAGAAAAGCAAAGGCTTTCTTCTCAATACTCCTTACCACTAGATGCTTGTCCTAAATTGTTTTTCAATATTTAGTTTTCGGGGTTTCCTGGATCTCTGTACCTTATACTTAGCTGTTTCTCTACTCCTTTACTTGGGTAACACCCTTTTTCCTTCTTAATGAAAGTACGCATACTTATCAAATACATGCATACAGACATACATATGTATGCACACGCATAAAGAAAGAAAAAATAGCATCAATTATGTTATTTGTACTCTGCTTCTTTAGCAAATAAATTCTGAATTTGTTTTTTGTAAAGAATAAAAAAAATTCCAAAGAAAGTACTATAATAAAAGTAATGGTCACAAAAAGAGAAATTTCAATGCAAGAATGTCATACCTCTATCGTGGATAGCAAGAAGAAAAATAATGGGTCCACAAAAATTGCCACCAAGCAAGAAATGGCAAAAAATTTGTTCCATTGTTGCACAACTTTAGCATGAGGGTTCATGATGCCAGGAATATATTGTTGGAGAGAAGAAAAAAAACCCTTGGCCCAGCCTTTAGCATCCCCATAGAGAACATTATGAAACTACATACAATCAAAGTAATAAAACTGGATGAGATCATTGCAATTTATGCATAACAATCTTACCAAGCAAGTATTTGCACATCATATTCTAGATAACAAAAGCTAGAGAAAATGAAACAAGATGAACTCATGGGGGAGATAATGGCAGATTAATGAATCTGTGTAACCTCACCCGGGACCAAAAAAAAAAATTTTGTACCAGCATAAAAACTAGAAAAAACATGCAAGACATCTAACATACTGATGTAGGATAAAGTAAAATGAGAAAGAAACGGCATAAAAGTAGAGTAGAGAAGAGACAAACAAACCAAACAAGAACCTGAGAAAAGGGGGAAGAAGAAGTCAGAGAACGAGATTAGGGAAAGAGGTTGTAGGCGACGGCTGCAACAAGCTTCCTTCTTCTTTTTTCTCAAAAACTGCTCAATATTTCATTACAAGCCTTTAAATAGAAAAGTAACACAAACCCTAAAGAGACAATGGGCTAAAGCCCTAGCCCATTAATACAAAACCCAAATAAAGAAAATAAAATATAATATAAATCACCAAAATAAAAAATAAGAGATGTCCGCATCAACTCTCCCGAGGTGGGAGAAAAACTCGACTCAGTCGAGTTGACAAAACACAATAAAGCTGCAGTCAATCACCCAACCATAAACCAAGTGGTTGAGCAAACTTCTTCCGACGCCCATAAACACGTGTGAGTGGAGGCCTGAATCTGGTGTCCTCACCAACTCCCCCGGAACAAGAGGATGGTGGTCCGGGTAAAGGAAGATCCTGCTAACTCCGATAAAGTTCCAATAAATCTGGATCAAGCTGCTGAAGTGTCTCCCTGGGAATCCATGCACAGTCGGAATCAGGTCGACCTACCCAACGAACAAGGAAATGCTGAACCTCTCCATCGTTGGTCAACACAATCTGTTCATCTAGAATAGCATCAATTTTATCTTTGTGTGCTGTTATAGATGGTATCAGAGTAGGAGTAATAAGAGATTCAGGGTCAAAGTCCATAGATGGAGGTAGAAGAGGATCATTGGAGGGATTGAAATGACCCTTGTAAGCAACTAAGTCCTCCACATTGAAAGTAGAATGGCAACCAAAATGTGATGGAAGATCAATGACATATGCATTTGGACCAACTTGCTTTAAAATTTTAAAAGGACCAGCACTACGTGCTTGCAATTTGGATGCAGATCTAGGTGGACGCCGTTCAGGTCTAATTCGGACCATAACATAATCCCCAACATTAAATTCAACATGTCGTTTATGCAAATCAGCTGGAAGTTTATATGATGCATTACTGGCTTCAAGTTGTTTATTGATCTCAAAATGCAAGTCATGAAGATGTTGTGCAAATGCCTCAGCTGACATAGACACACTAGCATGTGGGGACATGGGAATAAGGTCTAAGGGCTTCCTAGGCTTATAACCATGAACAACTTCAAAGGGACTCATACCTAAAGACCGATTCACAGAACTGTTATATGCAATTTGAGCTGTAGGTAGGATCAAATCCCAATTCCGAAGATTTTCCCAGATCAAACATCTTAATAAATTGCCAAGACTGCGGTTAACAACTTCAGTTTGACCATCCGTCTGAGGATGGTAAGCGGTGGAGAATTTCAATTTAGTGCCAACCATATGCCATAGGGTTCTCCAGAAATGACTAGTGAAACGAACATCCCTATCTGACACAATAGTCTTAGGAAGACCATACAACTTGACAATTTCATTAAAGTACAACCTAGCGACCTTTGACGCATCTGAAGTCTTACTACAAGGAATGAAGTGAGCCATTTTTGAGAAACGGTCCACTACAACAAAAATAGAATCATGCTTCTTTGGAGTGCGTGGAAGTCCTAACACAAAATCTATACTAACGTCTTGCCAAGGACAACTAGGAACGGGAAGGGGCATGTAGAGACCAGTGTTTTGTCACTTCTGTTTAGCCAACTGACAGGTGTTACATGTGCTAACTTTCTTAGCCACATCTTTCTTCAAACTAGGCCAATAGAATTGGCGTTCAACCTCCTCTATAGTCTTATCACGTCCAAAATGCCCAGCCAAACCTCCAGCATGAACTTCCCAAACTATAAAATCCCGAACGGAAGTCCGAGGGATGCACAACTTATTGGCTCTGAAAAGATAGCCATCCTCAAGACGGAATCCATCAGTGATATCCAACTGTCCACTTTGCAAAGCAAGAAAAATATCCCTATAATCAGGACAAGACTCATACTCTTCCTTAAGTCTTTCAAAACCTATGACCTTGACATTCATGATAGACAAAAGGGAGATACGGCGGCTCAGAACATCAGCTGCTTGGTTCTCAACACCCTTCCTATGTTTCAAAACAAAAGAATAAGCCTGCAAATATTCAATCCAACGACCATGCCTAGAATTCAACCTTTTTTGGGAATTAAGATAGCGAAGGGCCTCATGGTCCGAATAAAGAACAAACTCCTGGGGCAACAAGTAATGGCGCCAATAGCGCAAAGCCTGCACAACTGCATACAACTCCT
Organism: Carya cathayensis; assembly: GCA_011037825.1. Classification (NCBI taxonomy): domain Eukaryota; kingdom Viridiplantae; phylum Streptophyta; class Magnoliopsida; order Fagales; family Juglandaceae; genus Carya; species Carya cathayensis. The sequence goes on from QGSO01000178.1 coordinate 1,167,505, forward strand.
TATCATAAGTTGAGTACCGTTGTTTGGCATCATTTAACTTCTCACTAAAATAAGCAATAGGGTGGCGTTCCTGGCTAAGGACACCACCTATTCCTACCCCTGAGGCATCACACTCGACCTCAAAAACTTTGGAGAAGTCGGGAAGTCGCATGACAGGAGCTTCCGTCATTCGCTTCTTGACTAACTTAAAAGCCTTGGCTGCTTCTAATGTCCAAAGAAATTCTCCTTTCTTCATGCATTCCGTTATAGGAGCCATGATTGTGCTAAATCCTTTGATGAAGCGTCGATAAAAGGTAGCTAGGCCATGAAAACTCTGAACTTCATGTATAGTTTTGGGCTCAGGCCAACCAACAATGGCCTGAATCTTTGTGGGATCAGCAGATACTCCTGTAGAGGATACAATGAATCCTAGGAAGACAACTCGATCAGTGAAGAAAGAACATTTCTTCACATTAGCATACAAGCTTGATTCACGAAGAGTAGAACAAACCTGTGTGAGATGATCTAAATGTTGTTCCTTAGTCTTACTGTAAACCAAGATGTCATCAAAGTAAACGACAAGGAACTTACCCATAAAAGGCCTAAGAGCTTGTGTCATCACTCTCATGAAAGTACTTGGGGCATTGGTTAGTCCAAAAGGCATGACCAACCACTCATAAAGACCGTCCTTCGTCTTAAAGGCAGTTTTCCATTCATCACCTGGGCGAATCCTGATTTGGTGATACCCACTCTTTAAATCAATCTTAGAAAATATAATAGCACCAACCATCATATCCAACATATCATCAAGCCTAGGAATGGGAAAGCGATACTTCACTGTGATCCTATTAATGGCACGACTATCAATGCACATCCTCCAAGAACCATCTTTCTTAGGGGTCAGAAGGGCAGGAACTGCACAAGGACTTAAACTCTCACGGATAAATCCTTTGTGAAGAAGTTCATCCACTTGCCTTTGGAGCTCGGTATGCTCAATAGGATTCATCCTATAATGAGGCAAATTTGGGAGAGACGCCCCAGGGACAAGATCTATGGCATGTTGAATATCCCGTAAAGGGGGTAAGTGGTCAGGGAGTTCCTCAGGGAAAACATCCCGAAACTCCTGAAGAAACAACTGAGCCTCAGCAGGAGACACCATTGGAGATTCCAATGGAACCTCTGTAACAACTACAGCAAACACAACGGAATCACCCACGAGTGTACGCTCGAACTTCATAGGATTAATGATATTTAACCCTTTCCGTTCCACAATCTTCTTTGCTTGCTGTGAACCGACAGATTTAGGGGGTAGGGGATTAAGATGAATCTTCTTTCCATTAAACACAAAGGAACATGAATTGGAACGACCATGAATGGTCACATCCAAGTCAAACAACCAAGGCCGACCAAGAATGACATGACCGACATCCATAGGAATGACATCACACCATATATGTTCCTTATACTCTAGGAACTGGATAGGCACTAGACAACGCTCTTTCACAGCTATGGAAGAAGTATCCACCCAAGAGACACTGTACGGCTGAGGGTGAGGAACTGACTGCATCCCAAGACGGGATATGGTAGTCACAGAAACTGCATTAATACAACTACCACTATCCACAATGACTTTACAACCCTTATTATTGATTTTGATGTAAGTATGAAAAATGGCATGACGACGCCAATCATCATCATCTTTGGGTTGGGTAAGGATACAACGTACAACACTTAACCGGGGTGTATCGGGAACAAGGGGTACCGAACCTAGACCCACAGGAAGAACCCGAATACAACCTAAGAAGGCATCCTCATCATCACCCAAATCACCAAACTCTTCAAGCTTAGGTTCATAGAATTGATCTTCTAACTGCTCATCAACTACACCCTCACGTTCCTCAATGACTAAGGCTCGACTGGGACAATTGGAGGAAATATGACCAAAACCTTTACAGTTGAAGCATTGCAAACGGGAGGAAGTCTTGGGGATTTCATGACCTTTACCCTTATTTACTTGTACAGGAGGAATAGACGGAGGAGGCCCTAGGAGAGACTTAGGGGAAGAAGTGGACGCTGAGGTGATGGAAGGACGGTTGTCCCCACGTTTTCCATACGGAGTCCTAGTAACCAACTCATAGTCTCGAACTAAAGAGTAAGCGTGGTCAAGAGTAGTGACACCCCGAAGGACAAGCTCACGCCTTAGATCATCTTTTAGGCCTTGTCTAAACCTACTCAAAGTCATAGCCTCATCCTCAACTACATGACATCTCATTCAGAATTCATCAAATTGAGTGACATACTCAGTCACTGCACGATTGCCCTGTGTAAGGGCATTCCATTGGTCCAACAAATTACCCCTGTAAGATTGGGGTAAATACTTCTCCTGAAGGCGACGTTTCATTTCTTCCCAACTTCCAACAGGAGGTGCATGGCGCCTCTCAAGGAGATCCTCTACACTTTCCCAAAAAAGTTGGGCAGTACCAGTTAACTTTAGACTGGCAAATTGAACTCTCCGATCCTCAGGAACCCTATACCAAGTAAAGAAACGATCCATATCCCTAATCCATTGAGTAAAAACCCGAGGATCTAAACAGCCATCAAAACTAGGGGCATCTAACTTAATGCTTCTGAATAAGCTCTCGTCATGGCGAGTGGGAGACTGAGCACCTTGATGGTAATAGTCTCGCTCTCGCTCACGATCATAACCCCTATCCCTACAATCATGTCTAAAATGTTGCCGACCACCTCGTCGACAATGATAGTGTCTATTATGGGACGCTTCAGAGTTATCAGCGTCAGACAAATGAAGGGGTTCCTCAAAATTGTTCAACCTAGTAGCTAGGTTCCTATTCTCCTCACGAGTAGCAGCCATCTCAGTTTGGACAGTTGCTAATTGAGTCTGTAACTGTTGCTGGGTGGTAGCTAGTTGAGCTAATTGTCGGGTAAGGGCATCAAATTGGGAAGGGTACATGGTATAGGTACTGGAACTAGAGGTGACAAAACGACCACTACGCAACTGCATGCAGTGCAACAACAACTAAATGAAATGCAATGGAGAGATCAAAGAACAATTTTTTTTTTTTTTATTTTTTTTTTTTTATGGGGATTAAGTAATTCCAAATTTGGCAAACAAATAATGCTGATATTTAAAATAACAAAGCAAGGACCAAATACCAAACAAGAGAATCCAAACACGTAGGATTTTTTTTTTTTT